>JAGXJF010004472.1:600000-1010394 GCA_019208055.1 Stipa capillata
CTTGCGGGCCCTGTGCACTGCAGCTGCCCACATGCGACCTCGCGCCACTGGCTCACATGCCACCGCCGCTCATAGCCGGCGCCTCCACACTGCTTGGGCAGCTAGAGAAAAACCCTAGCCACCGCTCTTCTTTAGGCTAGGTTTGTGCAGGGTAGGCCAGCTATCGGGCCTTGCAGCCCATAGGGCCGCGTGAAAAAGGGGGTTGAGGAGGAGAAATGGGCCACAGGCCCAAGAACGTGCACACGTGGTAGGACCAAGCTAAATGTGGTCCGACTCTAGAAATTTGTTGGAAGCCCCCTAGACTTTGTAAAAATTACATGCAAGTTTTCTCAAAACTAAAATTTCACATATAAATCCCTAGAATTAACAGAAACTTCATATTCCAGCATAAAAGAGCCTCGGGGATCCATTTTTGAATCAATTTGTGATTTAACACTTGCTTGATATGCTATTAATGTTTATATGTCACTATTTATATGTTTTAGTATATTTAGATTAACTGTAATATGAGTATTGCTTTTAATCATTGAGTATTTCATATAACATCATGTTTAAATATTGGAACACCTTTGAGAATAGGAAAATTTGATGATATGCCCCAAAGTTGGGGGGCGTTTGATCATTTGCCCCCGCCCCCGAGAATGACTGGTGGGGTCCGGGGCCACCCGCCATTGACACAAATGGGGCAAATGATCAAACGCCCCAACAACAATGGGGCAAATGATCAAATCCCCCTTGAGAATAACTCCGTATCATCATTATCATTTTATGCAATATTACCCACAGTAATCTTATTGAAATTCTTGCATGAAACATAGAATATCTGGATAATGAACCGCGAGTTTGAGAAGTTGGCTCAGCATGGCCACAACTATCTCACTTGGATGTGCTTGGAGTTAGAAAGCTCTGGGCCACGATTGGTGTTGGTACTAGCATTCAACCATCACCGTTCCCGAGGAGAACGATCATGCACTTCATTTCCTTAGACATCATCTCTGAAAAATGAGTATATGGCAAAGAATAGTGCGCTTGCCTTGTGGATCACTTTGAAAAGCAGTTTGACAAGTTGAAATACACAATCTTTCCCCACGCAAAGCAATAGTAGATCCGTTTGAGGTCTGCAAACTTCAAGATGGATCGGGAATACAATTTTGCACTACACCGAATTTGTACTAAACTTCATCTTTGTGCAAGGTCATCATGGATGCCTAAAGGATCGAGAACACTCCCTCCACCTTCCACCCAACATCATGCAGTCAGCCCGCACTTACCATCAAAGCAATTACGCATTAAGTGAAGTTGATTGGCATCCTCAAGGTGGAGGAGGCATAGGATGAGGTTCTAAGGAAGAACTTCATCTCACTGACGCCTAGTAGCAGCGCTGGCAGGGATGCCAATGCAAGCTAAAGGTGTGCATGCCCGTCAAGAAGAATAGAGGGAAAAGGGGAAGGGGAATCCTACCATGGCAAAGGTCAAGGCTCATCCTTTGTCGAAAATGGGAAAGGCTAAGCTCCATGACCAACTCTACAGGGAGCAGAATTAGTGTGGCCTCCACGGGCACTGGTCTCGCCAGTGCAATGAACGCCAGCATGTGGTTGACGGTTACCAGGTCCGAAAGAGGCATGAGGCTTACCTCGCCGTTCCTCAGGAGGAGGCTCCACAGATGGTGGTTGTGCCAGTGGTGGCCCCGCCTGCAATGGTGGCGCCTATGGAGGTGGACATCGTGGTCCCAATGGCAGTAGATTCCCCTTTCCCTCGTCATCAGCACGGGCGCAACCATGATTGCCGTGGAGGAGAGGATGACCCGGGAGGAGATCCATGCAAAGGTCTCCGGCTACTCCGTTGTCGAGTCGACTTAGTGCCTGCACTGCACTACAGCTTCATTTATTTATGCTTTGTTATTTGATACATTGATTATGTTGGATGATTGTAAGCTCTATATAAACAAAATATTATTCTTATCAATGGTTGGATGACTATTTATTTATTATTTCATTTATGCATTATTTATTTATGGCATATTATGTTCTGAAATGTTTATCACATTTATTTAGTTATCTTGCAACTTCCTCGTTTCATTATTTAATTAAATGTAATATTTTAGACCACATGTGGTGCTAAATGGAAGAAGTGTGTCTTGCGGCAACGACACCACTAATACCATATTAAGGGAGACGAATTACTTCAAGTTGATTTAGCAATATGCATTGAGCCATTTCACGATATTTTCACTAAATCCCTCTTCATAGTATGACGTTCTTATACTCAAGGTGACTTGCGTCACTAAAACTTAGGAAATCGATTATTTATGAAATCTTACCGTCTTCTTTTCTCCATTTTCTTTGAAGGGTCTTCAACGATTAACCTTATTGACTTTTTGGGACTAAAACCTGTTTATTTACTTCATAGAAATTATTAATCTCGTAATTATTTGTCATTAACCATCAAAACACACTTAGGGGGCCTATATACACTTTCAGAAGAGTAACCTCACTAAGCAGATCAACCTCAAGTTCTTCTATGCTCATGAATGGTAGAAGATGGATGAAACAAAAATACTGCCAACTAAGTCATGTGAAAATCTCAAAGATTTATTAACTAAATCATTGCAACATCTACCTTTGAAAGGTGTGTGCACGGAATCACTATGATGAGACTTAAGAGAATTGCAGAGTTCAAGGGGAGAACCTTCAGAAACTCATTGATAAATTTTGATCAGGAAAGTCAAGTACCGAACAAAACAGTCCGGTGAATATACTCCTTTTCCCTTGGATGAGTTTTCTTGTAGTTTCTCAGATAATGTTTTTAAAAAGGCAATTCGTGCGACATGACATAAATATGCCGTGTGCTCTTTCTTCAAGTATTGTTCCACTGTTTTTTTGAAGTTTTCGAGACATGGGCTATATGGGATAAGTACCCAAGGGACAGTGTTGAGGAACAGCCGGGCCCACCGCAATGCGGCCCCACCTCCATGTAGGGGTAAGGTTCTCCCATGTGCACTTAGTTGGGTCCTTATCCCTTTGACCTTATAGGTCCTTCTTTTGGCTATAAATATGAATGATTCATCATTGTTGTATGTACTTTTTGAAGAAGTGATCAATCAATAAAGAAATAAAAAGTCCACCCTACTTCCTGGATCTATTTTATTTTACTGTACTTTGGTGTTCGTTGTGTTTGTCTACTTCCTCTATGTTATTGTCATACAATCCTTAGACCGAACTCGCCGACACGGGTCGTACAACAGTACGCAACCGCATCGAATCAAAATTCGCTTGACGATGGAATTGTGCAGTTTCATCCTAAAAATGCGTTTAGGACGCAAGGTGTGAAAGCAAGGATATTTTTTTAATCTCACGATTGGTATGCTCTGCCATATTTATACTGAGCACGCACACGAGTATATAGAGCCTCCCGTAGTTTCTTAGTGTGCATAGAGGATGTGCACACGTATGTCTGTGCATGGTGACGTGAATAGATTGGGTGTACACACGCTAAGACAACACACGTCTATTTTATATCTGTTTGTTTTATACTCTATCTAGAATTAGCACACGCACCAAGCACCATAATGACACATTTATCATCCTGTCAAACATAAAATGCTGGAACAACTCATTAAAAACCTATAACTTTAAACCATTCCATGTCAACAACTTTGCATGGGCACACTATCTATATCCCGTATTTATATGCAAGTGTCTATCTATCACAGTAAAATTTCCTCTTGTATAAAGCCACATCGTCAAAATTTGTTTTAGTCATTGGATTAAATTCATGTGTCATATATTTTCTACAAGTAAATACATACGTCAGTTCCTTTCTATTCTCTCATCTTCCATTACTACTGTGATTGACGACAATTTGATTTTTCTTCTTTCTTATCTTTTCACTCTCTTTGCTTGCTTTCACACCAATGTTGCACGTTATCTCCTTTTTTCGCTCAGGTTACAAGCTGACATTATTTTTGCAGTTCTAGTAGTTTACATATTGCTATTGGAACTACTAAGAGCAACTCCAGCAGCAACTCCATAACTCAACCTCCATATCTCCATATGGATTGCCATCCATAAAGATTCTCCATCCATATTATCCCACCACTCTAGCAGAACATCCATATCTCACCCTCCATATTCTCTTTCCTATATTTTAATAATATCCTATAACTACCAATCTATTTCTATTTGTTATATGTGTAACGGCTATAGTTGAAACGTTAATTTGTTTAATGGTGATTTTTGCAGTAACGAATTTATTTCCAACGGCTACTATTTCCAACGGCTATATTTCCAACGGCTATTTTTCCAACGGCTATTTTTCCAAAGGGTACTTTTCCAACGGCTATATTTCGAACGGCTACTTTTCCAACGGCTATATTTCCACCTCTATATATGGAAGCCCATTTGCCACTCCTGGCAGTGTGTGCTCTCCCATATCTCTATCTCCTCTCACACACATATTTCTCTCATCTCCCATAGCGCAATGAGGCATCACAACCTTGTCAAGCAAATGCTCATGGATTCATCGTTGTCCTCATCAGACGATGATGAACTCATAGTTGCTACAACATTTATAGTGGACGATGATGATCAACAGTTGAATGCTCGACACCATGGCGGTTCCATGTTAGGACGTCGGGTAATTAATCACGACAGACAAGCTGGACATGCTAGACTATACGAAGACTATTTTTCAGAGACTCCTACCTACGGCCCAACTATGTTTCAGCGCAGGTTTGAAATTAGTGAATATGCTTTGTTTGGCCATTCTGGTTGATTCTCCCCTCTCAATTCCTTCTTTATATCTTGGCAGGTTTAGAATGGCTTGTTCTCTGTTTTTTCGCATAGTGCAAGCTATAGTGGAGCACGATAGCTACTTTGTGGAAAAAAGAAATAGTGCCGGGGTTCTAGGGTTATCTCCTTTGTAGAAGATTACCGCTGCATTTAGAATGCTAATCTATGGAGTACCAGCGGATGTTACTGATGAATTTATTAGGATTGGAGAAAGTACTATCCTAGAGAGTCTTCGAAGGTTTGTTAAAACTATTGTAGAAGTCTTTGGAGATGAGTATCTGAGATCCCCAAATAATGTTGATACTGCTAGCTTACTTGCAATAGGAGAAGCAAGAGGTTTTCGAGAAATGTTAGTGAGCATAGGTTGCATGTATTGGAAATGGAAAAATTGTCCTGCAACATGGCAAGGAATGTATACGGGCCATGTGCACGAGCCCACAATTATTCTGGAAGCCGTTGCTTCCCAAGATCTTTGGATTTGGTATGCATTCTTTGGTTTACCGGGTTCTCACAATGATATTAATGTCCTTCACCGGTCCCCTCTATTTGCAAAACTTGCTGAAGGACAAGCTCCGGAAGTGAATTACACCATCAACGGTCACAACTACACAATGGGCTATTACCTTGCAGATGACATATATCCACCATGGGCAACATTTGTGAAGACAATACCATCTCTGTAAGGGAATAAGAAAAAACTTTTCTCACGAGCCCAAGAAGCTACTAGGAAGGATGTTGAACGAGCATTTGGTATTTTGCAAGCTCGTTTTGCCATTCTCCGTGGTCCTGCAAGGTTTTGGGATCAAGAGACGCTCGGACAAATCATGACAACGTGTGTCATCATGCATAACATGATAATTGAAGATGAGCGCGATGGACCGGAAGACTACAATTACCATCATGTCGGAGAAAGGATAACAGTTTCTCATGATCCCACACTTGAGATTTCTCAGTTCATGGAGTTTCTTTAAAGTAACCATGATATAAGAAACAGAGCTGCTCACTCTCAGCTTCAAAATGATCTAGTCGAGCACCTGTGGCAATTGTATACGGAGTCGTAGTTCTAATAATCTATGCAGTTGTAATAATATAGTCGTAGCAATCAAGTAGTGTCTAAATTATGCATGATCTTGATGTACGCAGTTCTTTTATAATTAATGTATGTATTTCCTTTCGATACCTTCCACGACCTCTATCATAACACAAAAAGTTCACACGAATAGTAGCTCATACAAGAAAAGTTCACACAAATAGTCTACAACATCCAATTCTAGTACATTGTTTACTACATAAAGTCCGTACTCCATAAAACATATAGATAGCTAATAAATTGATCGGTACATAAAGTTCACACCATACAAATAGCTAGAACTAGCCATCACTCATCAGAATCATACAAAATACTGTCGTACCCATAATCATGAGGAGATGGATTGATACCCTCTTCCTCGCAGTAATCCTAATAATCCCGTTTACCACTGTCGTCACTCACGTAATCGCTAGGGATAAGATCAACGGGGTCGATGTCGTCTTCATCAGGAACTAGTCCATCTTTTGGAATCATAGCAATTGATTCTATGGAGAGCTTGTCAATGCTCAGTGCTAGTTGCTCAATTCAAACTAGGACATAGTTCAGTTCATTGTTCACGGTATTCGACATGGGAGAGAAGCAAACTTTGACAATTTTCTTACAATCATTTGAGATCATATCTAGTTCTTTAATGGTCCAAGCCCAACCTTCACTAATTTTTCGTGGATCTTTGTCCATCACTACCCTAGCAAAAAACAATATGAGCATGCTACTACTAATTTAGATTGCATTGTAGTACTATATCACATAATTAAATGTTTATATAAATTTAGAGCTGCATTTGTTCTTTAAAATACTAATCTACTAGCAATCTTAATACTAGGAACATAATGCAATTTATCATCATATACAGTTGAATGTTTGTGTTTTGTACATATAGAAAGTTGTCGAAACTCACCTTAATTTCTTCTCCAAAATCCAATAGTTCGAATGACGTATAGTGCAATTAGCTCGATCTATAACATTACAATAGCACAGAGAAACATATTAGTATTTCAAAAAATACTAATAAATTCACATTGTTAATATATCCTGCTAATTTGCATTGGAAAATAAAACTACAAATCTCCCTCAAAATCCCCAAATCACCCATCTACCTCATACCCTAATCCCTCACCCCTCATTTCTCTCCTTTTTTTTGTTTTGCTCATTTCTCTCCTTTTATCCAACCGAGCCCGGTCCACAGACTCCATCCACCCGCCCCACCGGCGCCATCTCTCTCTCCCCTCACTGGCGCCATCTCTCCCTCCCCACCAGCGCCATCTCCCTCCCCTCCCCTCCCCACCGGCGCCATCTCCCTCCCCTCTCCTCCCCGGTCGGCACCTACCTCCCTGTCCTCCCCCCACGGACCCAGCTCCGTCTCCTCCCCTTTCATCACCGGCGCGCCCGGACTCGTGGGCCGGATGGGAGGGAAAGGACCGGGATCGCCATGCGCCGCCGCTCCCGGATCTGGAGTAGCTCGGGTTGTGCCGCTGCTCCTAGATCTGGAGCAGGCGGGCGGCGGGAGGTCGAGCCGAGCAGGCGGGTTGCGGGGCTTGCGACGGTGGGTTGCGGGAGGCGTGGGGGCGGAGGCCTGCGGGAGGAGTACGGCGACGGGCCGGCGGCTGCCTCTAGGTGCGCCAACAGTGGCTCCCTCCCGTCCCCTCCCCTCCCCGGTCGCACCTACCTCTCTCCCCTCCCCTCACGGACCCAGCTCCGTCTCCTCCCCTCTCATCACCGGTGCTGGAGAGGCTCACTTGGTCGGGGCGGAGGCGCAGAAGGAGGCCTGGCGGGAGGGAAGCGTCCTGGGAGATAGCCGTTGCCCAAATGGCGTGTCCGAGCTCACGCCATATATGGCGTCCCGACCGGCCGGAATGGATGCTATCCAAATATGGTGGCTCGGATGGCGTCTCTATTGGGGATCAATTTTTGCTCCTGAACCGCTATTTTTGGTATGGAGGCTCGGATAGCGGCTCTGCTGGAGTTGCTCTAACAAAGAGCCCACATCTATAATCAATGTTTTCTATCTTTCATCTAACTATATTTTAAAAAGATATGTCGCTAGAAATTCCTATTGCAACATGCAGGGTTGGAGTCTGGTTTATGCAGGTTGGTATGAAGGTGGGTTGTGTCTTACACGGGATAAAATCTTGTGAACCTTTTTAACTTGTTTGATGTAGGGCACTTGCCTGATTTCAGGATCCATATGAAAATGAAAGAAGATAAAGGTAGATAGTTTATGATGCACTGCAAGTAGGTTGCAACATGCAAAAGGATATCCTAGCATCTGGGGCTTTTAATGGGAACAATTCGCTTCGTCCACATAGAAAGGCATATTTTTCCATGATGGGCATCACAGATTCTCGGACGGCAAACAACAACTTCGACAGGCACCTTTAGCCAATTGGCTAGTTGTGCTATTACTCTGTCTAGTTCATTGTTTCGCACCTTGCTATAGTTTCTTCGTCTTCTTTCGAGATCCGGATCCCCTCTTTTTTCCTTCCTAGAGCCGATGCCAGTGATGAGAAAAAGGGGGTATTGGTTGATCTTTGCACGTAGCCTCTTAGTCTCTCCATTGTTCAGTTTTCCGAGCTTCTTGCTCTCATAGTGACGTCCATAGCCATGTGTTTCGTGGTGTTAGTTACCCTAATCATTGTTAAGCTAGGTAAGTGCACATTCCCCTTTTGTTTCTATATATGGTCTATAGATCACTAATTTCAACCCTGAATGTTAATCAAGTTAACATTCGAGTTTGATTCGGAAAGCCACATATGATAGATGTCATCTCCAATGCTCCGTGCAAGTACTATCCATGTCAGTGTTTGGTTTAGGCAAAGACGAGAGTCACATGTGAAATGGTAAAGACATATCTTGCATGTTATACAATATCTTCTCACGAAATTAAGCACATGGTACAGGTCAAGGAATGCTCGAGAGATTAAAAAAAGATAATAGGATGACCGATGGACCGGCTGAGAGAAAATATGTCATATGTAGATTATATACATTTAATATGAAGATAGAAGTAGTTGCATTCAATTTTATTGCTACATGGGGGAGGGTCTTTTAGACAAATAATAATACAATAGGTTGGAGATGCTGTGCAAATATTATTCTCGAAAGCCGAAATTAAATTTGACTCAAATTCGAAATTTTCTTGTTTATAAAAGAAATCTTCACGGTTATAATTATTGGTGGACCATCGAAGGGACATTTTTCTTTTTTAGCTGAAGAAGGGACACATAATGTACAGTATTGTTTTTCCTTCCATATAGATTACTGAGAAATTTGTAGAATATTGACTTGGTATTATTAAAGGACTAATAAACTTATAGCACCCAAAATAAAGAAGATGCATTTAATCTTACATGTTATTTGTGTGTAGATTCCCAAATAATTTAATTACAGCAAGTCAAAGTACCTTTTCAATGCGATGCATTTCAACCTTTCCCGCATGACAACATTGAAGACGTTTACTCCGTAGATATGAACAAAAGAATGATATTAGAAACTTTTTCGAATTAAAATGATACAAGAAAATTGATATAGCAATAACAACAGGAAGGAACAGGAAAGAAAGGGGAAAAAAGAGTCAAACCAAACTACCCAGCGTCGCCTTCTCCCCCAGTTCCCTACCCCCATTCCTCCTTAGAAACCGTGTCCCCCTCTCCCTCCCCGATCGACAGCAATAGCGGCTGTCAAAAGCATCTCTCGCGACGACCCCTCCAACCCCTGTCCGTGTCTTCTTCCTCCCGTCCCCTCTCGCAATCTCCGCGCAGGAGCGGCCGCAGACGCCAGAGCCTGCCCCCACCCCATCGCGGTGGCCAAGCTGAATCGCCACGGATCCCGAGGCGGCGGCGGAGCAGGAGGAGGAGTGGAGGGCCCCATGAGCCTCGCCGGCTCCGCCCTGGAGGCGGCCCTCCAGGCGGTGGGGCGCGGCCTCGACGCCGCCGGCGACCACCGCCTGCTCTACTGCAAGGGCGCCGGGAGGCTCGTGGCGCTCGACGAGGCCCGCGCGCGGGACCTGCCCATCGGCGGCGGCGTCCTCTGCGGCGTGCCCCCCGACGTCGAGATCGAGGCCTACCGCGGAAGTCCCGAGCGCAGCCGCCCGGTCTCCCTTGGCGCCTCCCCCGACGAGCCCTTCGTCTGCAGCTTCCAGAAGGTGAGGGAGATGCTCCCGAGTCCCGACTGGGGCCTTTGATCGGATCGTGCACGCATATACGGCAGGCCTTGTTCTGTTCTATGTGATGTGATGCAAATCGTACTTTACATAAGTTTCGCGGCTGCTCCCTTCGCCGTATCTGACATCGCCATTTTGTTGCTTAGATGGCTGAACATTTCAACAGGAAGGCAGGCTTGCTGGAAGCAGTGCCGTTGGGTTCCTTCAACTCGCTGTTCAGCTTTACTGGTTCTTGGAAGAATGATGCAGCCGCGACAAAGTCCCTTGCAATTGATGGCTATTCGGTGCCTCTATATAGAGTCAAAATAACTAGTGACGAATTGATACTGCATGAGAGCGTGAAGCACGCAATTCCATATAGTTGGGATCCGTCCACATTGGCTAGGTCAGTAGGTAATCTTCTTGATTGGCCCTGCTATCAGGGTCAGTTCTGATTATTCCCGTCCAACATAATTCTGTGCATATTACTTGCCCTTATTGTGTAGCAAGTTTATCTTGTTTCTCTTCTATGCAGCTTTGTCGAGAATTATGGTACACATATTATTACTTCTGTTATGGTTGGTGGTAAGGATGAGGTATATATAAAACAGCATTCCTCGTCCCAATTGTCCGAATTGGAGTTCAAAAATTATGTGAGAGAAATTGGGAACGAGAGATTCTCAGATGGGGAAAGCAAGTCAAATGCATCTCCAATCAATTATAGTGAGAAGGTTAGCAAGTTCCTTGTCTTGCCATTTTAAATTAATAAGAGTAATATTTTTTTATCTATAATTGCTGATAAGAATAGAACTTTGCCAAAGACTTTCTTAATTGATGCACCTTGAGGGCTGTATGAGTTTACAAGGATGCCATCTTCATAGCGGTTATATATGTAACACGTCTTCGAAAACCACCTGAAGTATCACCAGTAGGAAATTAGCTACTTTGAAAAATTAAACATGTTCAGGTGAAGAAACGATGTAGCATACACTAATACACATGTGAGCTGCACCTCTTTAGCTGGCGACAAATCCTAATTCCAGTATGCAAAATGGCATAATGAAATCATTACATATGTAAATGATTATTATTGTATCCCTTCTACAGGATATGACAGTAATCTTCAGAAGGAGGGGAGGTTGTGATCTTGTTCAGAGCTCTATTGATTGGATAAGAACTGTATCCTCAGCACCAGATGTCATAGGCATGACATTTCTCCCTATCGTTTCACTTGTTGATGATATACCTGGAAGAAAGCACATTGCTCGTGCAATCGATCTATACTTGACATGTAAGACATGCATCTCATTCCTTATTGGGACTGTACCTTTAAATAACATTTTTTCCACCTTTAATGTATGCTTTTTATACCCTCAGCTGTTGTCCTAAAGTATGGTTGTTTGTATTATTGTAGAAAGATCCCTGTGCAGTTCTTCCGTTTGGACTAAAATGTTTTAGTAAGGTTGATGTTTTCATGATTAAGATCAACAGATCTGCCCTGAAGTGATAATGTTGAGCATGATAAGATCAATAGTTCAATACAGTAGTGGGACTCTCCGAAGATAGCAATGTGGAGAAACCTTTTCCTATGTTTCTTCCACCAGAGAGTTGGATATTTGTCTTTGCTTTTTTTCTCCTGCTCCGATTAAAAATTATTAAATTACATGGTATCTTCTCAGTTATGATGTTTTGATAATTTTTGTTCTCCAGATAAACCTCCGATTGAAGAGTTGCAGTACTTCTTAGATTTTCAAGTTCCACTAGTTTGGGCTCCAGTACCACCAGGCATTGCTGGTCAAAATAGAAAGGAGCCTGTGTGCCCATCACTTCAGTTTAGCTTGATGGGCCCAAAACTTTTCGTTAGCACAGAACAGGTAAAGGCTACCCCTCAGATCTAAATACATGAGTATGGTAATTTATTTATTTACTCATTCTAATTTTATTACTGATACCAGATCCTATCTTGTAATTGGCCGAGTGTGTGAGGCAAAACTAGAAATAGAAAACATTTTTCTGATACGCCGAATAACAATTTACTTGAGATGTGGAGTTTAGGGTTCTGCTGCATACAGAAGAACAATAATTATAATTTCTAATTTTGTTGCGATTTATGTGAAATAGCTTAATTCAAATCATCATGCCTTATCGCCTAAAGATGGTACTACGATACTAAGGGAACACTACTTTGCTTAGTGTTCAATGACAATCTGAAATAAAGTTTTTTAAGATGATAAATTCCGCAAAGCAATGTAAGCAATGTAACACATTCTAATGTCCATTGGATTACATGCAGATATCTGTTGGGCGTAGACCAGTCACTGGCCTCAGGCTGTGCTTGGAGGGAACCAAACAGAACCGTCTGGCTATTCATTTGCAGCACCTTGGCTCACTACCAAAAATATTCCTACCTCATTGGGACTCCCATATCACAATTGGACCACCAAAATGGCAAGGCCCTGAAGAGCAGGATAGCCGATGGTTTGAACCAATCAAGTGAAGAATTTTGCTCATGTCAGCACTGCGCCCATAGAGTACACTGAAACAAATATCACGGACCTTTCTGGTGTTTATATTGTCACAGGAGCACAATTGGGAGTGTGGGATTTTGGCGCGAAGAGTGTACTCCACCTTAAACTCTTGTTCTCCAGAGTTCCTGGGTGCACAATTAGGAGATCAGTGTGGGACCACAGTCCAAGTTCTTCGATGCATAAACCAGATGAAGCTTCATCGTCCTCTAGTGATAATGCTAAACTTCTGAAGATTGTTGACATGACAGAGACGTTGAAGGGCCCACAAGATGCACCTGGCCACTGGTTGGTCACAGGAGCAAAGTTGGGTGTAGAGAAGGGCAGGATTGTTGTGCGTGCAAAATACTCCTTATTAAATTATTGACCAAAATGTTGAGCGCATTCATTCATTCACTCTGCTATGAAGCTCCCTGTTTAAAGATAGCATTTGTTCTTTTGTTCATGTATGGTACTCTATGTAACATGTTGTGGATGCATGCTTCTTGTTGATGCTGTGAGCAAAGTAGCATCAAGATGTTTATGCCCAGTCCAAAAATATTTGATCTAGCCCCGGTCATCTCTTTGCAACAGTGGAAGATAATGTATATTATGAATTTGCATCAGTGATTTGCGTTTTGCCTTTGAAGTTCACTCCAACAGAATGGAACTGACTTATGCACTCATGGAGCCATGGTGACAAACCGTCAGCAGCTCAGTGATGTTCATCGATTTGATATGACATGTGCAGTCTGGGTGAAAGATTCTTTTCAGTTAAGAAATTTTATCTGACTTCTGCAGGGCATGATTGAAAGTTTGAGCACAGATCTTCTTTTCAACAAGTATGAGTTTGCAGATGCTTAGCAAAATTTAACTCTAAAGGTACAATTGTTGTTAGAGAATCGACTTCTTCCAAGTTTGCTCTGCAACTTAAGCTTTATTTGATGTTTCGATTGGCTAAGTGATGAGAACAGTTGTATTCTGCTGTGAGAATCAAGAAAATACATCACATCCTTTACAATATGCAAAAATGAGCGCTTCCCTGAAATTCATGTCTCCTTTTGTGCTTCTCTAAAAAAAAGGTCTCGTTTTGTGCTATACTGGTAATGCCAGCAAACTTGCTGTACTTCCCATCTTTTTGAATGTGTCCAGAGAGAAACAAAGTTGGAACAGATCATAGGCATGGTTACAATGAGTCGCTGTAAATGTAAAATGAGCACATATATGTACCCTTCTCACTGCTGCTGCTGCTTGACTGCACTACTCTTCTGGCATCTCGTCTGGTGAACATCAGGAAGGCATGCTTCCAAATGGAACAAAAGGAAGCCATTGATATTGACTCCTTTTCCTCCTTTGCCGTCCATTTGCAAATTGACAATGCTAATAGCAACATATTGATTTGTGCAAAGCAATCTAAGAATTAAGAATATGCAGTGTTCAAGCTGAAGGAATTCTTGAATGAATCTAATTCCTGATTCCTTCTGAGTTCTGATCTGTTGTTTCCGCAGGGACATTGTTGACGTCTCTGTGAAATGTGGAATAATTAGGTGGTGATGTCAAAGAAGATCCAAATATACCGGCGCCAGCACTTACTGGCAACTGGGAATCAATGCTGAAATGAGATGCCAGATGCTGTATGTGAAGTTGTTAACAAGCTGTGCTTTGGTTTAATCAGCTTCAGCAATGCATGCCACACATGGCGTCATTTCAAATTTGTGAAGTAGGGTTCATACTAAAGTTGATCTGTGATGTGATCACAAGGAACTAAATCATTCTTTTTGTTGAAAAATAGGAGACAGTAACAAAATATCCTATCCCTGAAAAGCACAGCTACGGATGTTTCCGTGGAGAGCCTAGTGTGTTACAGCTTACAAACCACCAGAAGTTGTATTAATGAATTAGAACAAATCAAAGTGACTGATTGCTTGATATGAAAGTTTGCTACACTCCTATCCATTACCTGACAACTATAAGTTGTACATAACGATCAGGTTGTATTAGTGAATTACAAGATCTCCACATCTAGTGGCCGTCCCTATTAATAATAGTGTAACAAGAACAGACTAAATGAAGATGTCATAAAACAGCCATATGCAGACTCGTTCATGAAACAAGATGCTTTATATTGCTCAGCAACTGCACCTCTTGTCTGTCCACCTAAGATAGCTCTTGGCCAAAATGGTAGCTCATTTTCTTGCTGACGTTTCCAACTTCTCATTTTATCAATGTGGCGATGTTCTCACTGCTGTATGATTTTTTGATATCTTGATAAGGAAAACGAGGAGATGAGCAAAGTAACTGAAGCCAACGGCAAACTAGACACCATGGTATCTTTCTTTGTGCACCCTATGCTCTCTATATTTTTTTTTATAGCTAATGCTTCTCATTTCATACCACAGAAACATGCATATGATGTCCATTCTATTTGAACTGTAATGGGAAATTTTCTTTTGTCATTTAATATATGTCTGATAAAAAGACTGGAAGAAGGTATAGATTACTATGTATAATAGTTTATGCATGAATAATAGGAATCGATGGATTATTATTTCTTGCATGGACTGAAATTTCTATATTCTGATCCGATTTCTATTCAACAACGAAGTTGTATGAAAGGGAAATCTAATATCTCCCCATTCGTGGGTACTGAATTAATTGCTTAGCATGCAAGAAAAAGAAAACGAAACAAGGTAACTAATCGTGTATGGTACTAAAATAGTAGATACTCGCGAAGAACCTCGCACTTCTTTCTGAAATTACTTGTTTATTTCTCATACCAACGTATCTCACTTATTGTGCGATTTTTAAATTTTAATAGGAATTCAAGGAGCACAGCAAAGCAGCTGAAGCCAACGGCACGGTAAACTACATGGTTCTACTGTACTCCATATCCATAAGCATGAAATGACTTTGTTATTCACATAAATGATCCATAGGTGAAGACGCATGAAGTCGTTGGAGGGAAAAAATATGAAGTCGTTGGAGGGAAGAAATATGAAGTCATTGAAGGGAAGGTTGATTGGAGGGGAAGACCTGCCGTACGAGGGCGCCATGGTGGTGTTGGAAATGCTTTCTTCATTCTTGGTAACTCTTGCTCTTGGCCATAAAAGTTAATCATCTCTCTTAGAAAGCAAAATCACATGATAGCTGATAAGTATATAAACTGGATTTGCATTCAGGATGTTGCTACTCTTTAACAGCGTGCTTCTTAAACTTGTTCATTTGACTCCATATGCTCATCTCGATCATCTAATTTGAGCTTAGTTATTTTTAGCCAAGCTAGTTCTTCGTAGATTAGATGATAACATGATATCATAAGGTAAAATGCAGATAGAGTTGGCCTAACCAATTGGAAGACTATTTATTAGCTAAAAACACGCAAGCATCTGGATTTTACAATTTAAGTTACTCGAATGAGAGTTCATATACTTGGATGAACAATATCAAGTGTAGGGATTTGAGCCAGCAACTTGGAAGTTCAGGGAACTAAATGTGCAGTTTCAAAAAATAAATATAAAAGGACCATTGTGTAAATTATCATTTAGTATGTCTTGTGTTAATCATGGGACATTAGTTACTGGATATGCTGTACTTAACCCAGAAATAAGTAACATGTTGTTTTAACAATCTAATGAACAACACTACAAGAAGTGAAGCCTGCTAATCTGAACTGTCTTGGTTCTGTTGCAGTGAACTTTGGACTTGAGAACCTTGCCTCTCTGTCTCTAGCCGTGAACCTTATCATCTATTTCATGGTGGTCATGCACATCGGCCTGGCCGATGCCTCCAACCTGCTGACCAATTACATGGGCGCGAGCTACATGGTCGCGGTGCTCGTCTCCGTCTTTGCAGACATCTTTATCGGCCGTTACAAGACTGTGATCATATCATCGATGGTCGAGCTCGTTGTAAGAGTTCTTCGCTTCCGAGTGCTTTGCTTCTTCGTCATCTCCTGCGGATCTGATGTGCTTTTCCTCTCATGTTGAATTCCCGTTTCTGCAGGGACTCCTGGTCCTGACGCTGCAAGCTCACTACACGAAGCTGAAACCGCCGGTGTGCGTCTTCCCCATTGACCCGACGTGCCAGAAGGTAAGCGGCAACAACGAGGTGCTCCTCTACACCGGGCTGTACCTCATCGCGATTGGCTCGGCGGGGATCAAGGCGGCCCTGCCGGCGCACTGCGCGGACCAGTTCGACGAGAAGCACCCCTGGGAGAAGCTGCAGATGTCCAGTTTCTTCAACTGGCTGCTGCTCAGCCTCTGCATCGGCGGAGCCGTCAGCGTCACGGTGTTCGTGTGGATCCAGAACAACAAGGGCTGGGACAAGGGGTTCGGCGCCGCGACAGGCATAATGGGCCTTGCTCTCATCGCCTTCATCGTCGGCCTGCCGCGGTACCGGATCTCCCCCGTGCAAGGGAGCAGCGCCCTTCTTGAGATCTTCCAGGTGATCAGAGAACGTTCTCTTCTTGGACATTCAGAGGAAGAAGAGGTCGGTGCAGGCTATATGTGTAGTAGTTGCTCAACGTGGTTTTGTGTATGTTGTCTTCAGGTGTACGTTGCTGCGATCAGGAACAGGAATCTGCAGCTCCCTGAGAACCCTGACGAGCTGTTCGAGATCAGCAGAAGCAAAGCTTCCCCTGACACGGAGTTCGTGTCCCACAGGGACAAGCCATTCAGGTTACTAATAATCTACCAGGCTTATTTAATTCGATTTTGCGAATTGTCGATTGCCTAAAATTTTCGTAAATCTAACTATTTAATTTTACATAGAGACCTTCTAGCTTCCCCAGGTGATATGCATTGACATTTAGTTCGCTGCATGTGCAGATTCCTGGACAAGGCGGCCATAGTTCAGACACCAACGGAGGCGGTGGCGCCGAACCCATGGCGGCAATGCCGGGTGACGCAGGTGGAGCACGCCAAGACGGTGCTCGCCATGGTGCCTATCTTCTGCAGCGCCATCATCATGGGCACCTGCCTCGCCCAGCTCCAGACCTTCTCCATCCAGCAGGGCGTCACCATGGACACGAGCCTTGGCAAGCTCATGAAGATGCCGCCGGCGACGCTGCCCATCATACCGCTCGTCATCCTCATCTTCGCCGTTCCCATCTACGAGCGCCTCTTCGTGCCCTTCGCCCGCCGCGTCACGGGCCACCCCAACGGCATCCCGTACCTGCAGCGCGTGGGCGTCGGGCTCTTGCTCTCCGTCATCTCCATGGGCATCGCGGCCGTCGTCGAGGTGTTCCGCAAGAAGGTCGCCATCCGGCACGGCATGCTGGACGCGAACCCCGCGCTTGGGCAGCAGCTGCCCGTGACTTGCTTCTGGCTGGCTCCGCAGTTTGCCGTGTTCGGCCTCGCCGACATGTTCACGTACATCGGCCTGCTCGAGTTCTTCTACTCGCAGGCGCCGCCGGCGCTCAAGTCCATGTCCTCGTCGTTCCTGTGGTGCTCCCTGTCGCTCGGCTACTTCTTCAGCACCATCATCGTCAAGGCTGTGAACGCGGCCACCAAGGGCTCCACGGCGAGCGGTGGCTGGCTGGCCGGCAACAATATCAACCGGAACCACCTCGACCTCTTCTTCTGGCTGCTCGCCGTGCTCAGCTTCATCAACTTCCTCAACTACCTCTTCTGGTCCAGCTGGTACAAGTACGTCAAGGCCCAGGACCAGGCGGACCATCTCGTCGTACCAGTAGAGCAGCAGAAAGTGTGATCAAGCCTGTTGTCTTGGTAACCTCTCAAGAGTTCTATTAAGATGCAAGTTGTTATCTTTTTTGCCTTTTGAGTTCATGCAATTAAGTCGCTTCGATCGAAGACTCGGTCCCGGCCCCATGCATAATTCTATTCTTATTTTAAAAAATTATAAAGTTTTATGTTTGAGAAATGAAAGAAAAGAAATAACCGATTTTCGTCTCACCTTTTATACAGTACATGTATATTATTGTGTCATCACCTAAATAAAAAATTTGTAGAAATTTTTTGTAAGTGTAGCATTGCTCTTCGGTCCCCGTGCGCGTCAACACGCTGCAACTGCACCGCACATCTGTCACCTACGTTGCATGCCGTCTGCCACGTCCAACCCCGCCACTTCATACGTACCAAGCGAGAGCCTTTCCAAGTCCGAACCGCGCCACGCCTTAAAGCTCACCCGGGCGCGCACGCTCTTACACTAATACACCCGATGAGCCGACCTGCGATCGATGGCGTCCAGCGACGAGAAGCCTCTCCCGACGCCAGCCTCGGCCGGGGAAGCCGACATCGACGTCGATGACGCTGCTGGACAAGGGCGCGGTGGCGCTGCAGTCGCTGCGCCCGGTGAAGCGTAGCCGGCAGGTGGAGACCCACCTCTTCGTCTCCCGCCTCAATCTCCGGTGCGCCGTCTACGATTCTGACGACATGACCGCCCGCCCACGTCTTTGCATGCATGCATGCATGCTCCCTTGCGTTGTTCTGTCAGACTCGCTCACCAAAGAACGTGCCGCATCTCAAGTTTGCAGGTGTGGAGTACATCGTGTCGCGGAAGATCTTCGACTCGCTGCCGGCGGAGGAGCAGAGGCTGTGGCACTCGCACGCGCACGAGATCAAGGTGGCCCGCGGGTGCCGGGGATGCTGGAGAAGACGGAGCTGAACCACATGGCCTGCACGTTCGGCAAGTTCTGGTGCACCTGGCTGGTGGACCGCGGCGACCGCCTCCCGCTCGGCGCGCCCGCGCTCATGGTGTCTCCGCAGGGCGAGCGCGTCGCCGCCGTGCGCCCCGACCTCGTGCGGAAGCGCGACCAGATGTACGGCTTCTCGACGAAGCAGCTCACGGCGGCGAGGAAACCGACGTGAAGGTGCCGGCGGAGCCGCGCCCGGGCCAGGCCGACGACTGGCTCCGTCACCACAAGGACTTCGCCGTGGATGTCGTGCCGCACCAGATGAAGCGCCACGCGCCGTTTCCATGAGTGCCTGCCTAGTCATCAGGGTCGTCGACCGCCGTGTCGCAGAGCTGGGTTACAGTGCGTTTCGTGTTCTAGTGCGAAGACTTGTGCATTTTGGTGCCTAACTCCGGTCAAGATCTGGCCAGTCTCGTTTTATGTTAAAATGAACAAAACACTCAGCAGTTTCGCTGACTTGGTGCGTAACTGTAGCCTAGCGTACGTGCAGTGAACTCGGCTGTATATGCATCGGTGAAGTGTTTAATCCTCCTCGCATACACACCATTCGTATGCTTCGACGTATCACATATCGAGGTCGAGTGCTCAACAACAACAACAAAATGGAGGTCGAGTAGAGACAAGTAACGAGAACACAAGCACACGAGCACATACAATGATAATCAATCTCGATCGTTTTAGAGGCTGTTTGGTTGGGCTTCTGGGAGCTTTTTCATTGGGAAAAGCCGAAGCCCAACTAAACACCCGGGTTCGGGCCGGCTATTGCTAACAGCGGCTTCGGCGTTGAAGTGGAAAAAGGGACCATTGCGGGAAGCCGGCCGGGAGCAGCTTCCCGCAGTGGTCCTCCCGATCCCCTTCTCCCCCGCCCAACTCCACGCTCACCCGTCGGCGCTCCCCCGCTACCTTCCCTGGATCCAGCGAGCCGAACGCCTCCGACGCCGGCCTCCCGAAGCCCCTCCTCCCCGCCGGCGTCCCCTCCCGTCCCCTCCCGAAGCCCCTCCTCCCCGCCGGTGGCCCCATTCTGGAACCCGTCCACCACCCGCTGCCCCTCCTGGCCCCTACCTTCGTCGTCAATGGAGGAGGAGCTCGATGACGACGCGAGCTCGTCAGGGTCGACGGGCAACTTCGAGCTTCTTCCGCTCCCCTTCACGCCGGCGAGCCCGACTGCATCCACGCCGTCCCCGTCCCCGGGACCCGAGCAGATCCCTGCCATCCCTGGGACCCCAAGCGAAGAGCGGCGGGTTGGCCGTGAGCCCACGCCATGGAAGAAGCGGCGGACCGGGAGGAACGGATCCACCTCCACCGCGTGCTCGGCGAAGCGCATGCAGCCGACGAGGTCGCACGCGGCGAGGAGCTTCGCCACAATCTCCAGCAAACTCGGCTGCGAAGGGACCGAGGGGGAGCTGGGCGCGGCGCCAGTGGCCAAGAGCTAGGGTTGCCGAGGGGCGGAGCTGGACGCGGCGCCGGCGGTTGGAGCAGATCCGGGAAGCCCGGAGGTTCCAGTCCGGAACCTCCGGCCCATGCCTCCGGGATGCGGCAGCACACACGCAGAGAGAGAGAGAGCGCATATAATTTTTCTTTTTTTTTCTTTTTTCTATTTTTTCAGATTTTTTGAGGTGTTTCATGAACTTTTATTCACGAAATTATAAAATAATCCTCACAACTCCAGGGGCATTTTAGGTATTTTCTCGTACAACAGCCAATAGCCACAGCTGAACCAAACACGCAGTTCACAGACTCAATAACCAACAGCCACAGCTACTTCTCCAAACAGCCAGCCAACAGCTGCTTTTACAACAGCCACAGCTCAACCAAACAGGGCCTTAATAGGCTGCAAAGCTGCTCCTGTGCGCTGTGCCGATCTCACCGTTGGCAGGTCTATATAAAACAGACGTGTATGTGATACATGCCTGTCTTCTTTTTTATTTCTTGACTGGTTTATGACCCAGAAGCCACGAACCGAAAGAGAGACAATAATGAGGTTAAGCCTTTTTTAAACTCTGTTGGTAGCAGGAATCTAAAGAGAACCGACTTCCCGAACTTTTACTCTCAACGTTCTGAAAATATCTTTCTAACTTGGTGAGAAAATTACACCAAACTGCCCTCACCCTAACCCCTCGGTCCCGAACATGCACCCAGCACCCGCACCCGCTCCAGAGCTGGGAGCCGGGCCGTGTTTTTTCAGGCCAGCCCGAGACCCGGCCGGCATGGCACAGCCCACGGCCCGGCACGGCACGGACCAAAATGGGTCGGGCCGGCACGGCACGAACAGCCGGGCCGTGCTGGGCCTGAAATCTCGGCCCATCGGGCGGCACGGCACGGCACGGCCACCTGGGCCGTGCTCGGGCTGGCCCGACACGAAGATGGCCCCCCCCTCTTTCCCGTGCGTGCTCTGGCCTCTCCCTCCTCGGCTCCTCCACCCGCACCTCCCTCCTCTACCCGCGCCGCCCTCCTCCTCCACCCGCGCCGCCGCTCCATCGCCGCCTCCCTCCTCCAGTCCTCCTCCTCCTCCACGGCACCATCCTCGCCGCCTCCCGCGCCGCCGTCCCCTCACCACCTCCCTCCTCCTCCTCCTCCACCCTCGCTGCCTCCCGCGCCGTCATCCTCCTCCACCCGCACCGCCTCCCATGCCGCCGCCCTCCTCCTCCTCCACCCTCATCGCTTCCTGCGCCGTCGTCCTCCTCCACCCGCGCCGCCTCCCGTGCTGCCGCCCTCCTCCTCTTCCTCCACCCTCGCCGCCGCCCCCTCGCGCCCTCGCGCCGCCGCCCCCCTCCGCTGTGCCCCCGCCGCTGCTGCCCTCCCCCTGGCCTGGGTCGTGCCCGTGCCGGGGCCGGGTTTCGGCGCCTCCGTCCGGCCGCCGGCACGGCATGGCAGGCTTGCCGGGCTCGGCCAGGCACGGCCCGACGCGGCCCGAGGTCCGACGGGTCCGGGCCGTGCCGGCACGGCCCGGCCCAAGTCTCAGCTTTAACCCGCTCTCTCCTCTCCCCCACTCCGCCGTTCTCTTCCCCCGTCAGCGCCAGATCCGGCCCCCGCCGCCAGCGCCTACCTCACCTCTCTCCTCTCTCCCGCTCCGCCGTTCTACTCCCCCATCGACACCAGACTCGGCGCCCCCGGCCCTCCCTCCTCCTCCCCCGCTCTCTCCTCCATTCTCCTCCTCCGCTGGTGCCAGATCCGGCGCCCCCGGCCCCGCCCTCCTCCATGCCATCTGCCGGCAGGTGTCTCTCCAACCGTAACTCATCGACATCGTCCCAGATGCACGGGTTCCGGCCCAGCACGTGTGTGTTGATGAAGCTCCTCATCTACGCCGGGATGTCGTAGCCCATGATCATCGTCGGCTTCAGGGACTCATGCGGGATCGGGAACGGCCAGGCGGGGTGCATCTAGAAGGACTCACGGACGACGCAACGAAGGTAGGTCGGTGGATGAGGTCCGACTCCGCCACCATGCGGTCGCAGCCGACGACGACGTTGAGCTCCTCCTGGATCTTGTGGAGCACGCGTGGATTCTTTATCACCTCAGCTATGACCCACTCGTTGGTCATTGAAGAAGTATCAGTAGCAGCAGCGATTATGTCCTGCGTACACACACATGGAGGATTTTATTTAATTATTCAGAATGAGATATTAACTTCAGCCTAATTTAATATGCACATAATTTCTGATAGCGAAAGTCTGAATGATCATACGGTGGATCCATTTTAGAATGATGTTGTTATATTGAGTAATTTGTAGAATGATTACGCAGCAATCAATTTTAGATGATGCAAAAAATTAGAATGTGTGTTTGCTCGTATGCAGTGATGGAAAAAATTGGAATTAGCATATGTGTATGTGTATGTACCGGTGATAATTTTAGCGCTTCTTTATATTTGAAATTATTTTCTTTATTAATTACACGCTAAAACAGTTTACAAGAACAATAATAATATTTAGACTGAGCATAAACAATTCGAAAGGTATTACAGACATTGCACCGTTCCTCGTCGTAATAAGCTCAAATCTCAAAAGCCGAAAAGGAGAAGTCAAAATTTATCGTTAAACTAATGCTAATTTCTGTACAAACCTAATCAAAAGAAAAAGGGCCATAGTCGTTGCTTGGCCTAGAGCTCGACGAAGGTCGCACGAAAGAGATTGTGGATTCAGATATCTAATCATATTGCGGGATTCTCGTCGTTCCAATCGTGCAGAAATCCGGCCGATC
The DNA here is from genome assembly GCA_019208055.1 of Stipa capillata. NCBI lineage: Eukaryota > Viridiplantae > Streptophyta > Magnoliopsida > Poales > Poaceae > Stipa > Stipa capillata. Next base: position 623,375 of record JAGXJF010004472.1, read on the forward strand.
TTTTAGATGAAATCGAGGTTAGTAGGGAGTCTTGTAGTGTTACGTAGGAAGGCAAATTTCGTATCACGCGATCGGCGATCCCACCTGAAAGCAAATTTCGTATCACGCGATCGGCGATCCCACCTGAAAACAATCTTCTAGCCATTACACAAGTAACCAGTTTTGACACTGTAGATTCGGGATGAACAATCCTCGCTTTGTAATACTTACACTTCAATACCTTTCCCGTCAAAATAATAGTAATAATGATATCTTCCTCGGTTGATGATTATGCATGGTAATGGAAGGAAGACTACCAACAAATTCCATTGTAGGGTCTATGCCTCACGTGGTGGTGGTGGTGGTGTTCATCTCTTTGTTTTAAAATAAAATTATTTTAGTTTCTTAAACTTTTCTCAAAATACAAGTCTTTCTACATAACCAATACAGTTTAGTCATGGGTTTCCTACTTTGCCCTTCAATACAATGAATATTGTATATTCCAATATGGTGAGTAATTGCATTTGGGAGAAAAAGGAAATGGGCAAAGAAATAATTGAAGGGCAATATTATTATTTTACCATCACTCTTAATTCGTGTATCCAAGGCTAAAGGACTTCTATTTCGAAACAAAGGGAGTAGATTCTTTGTCTAAGCTAGTTTGGTGTCGATTTTCAACATTACCATTATCTTCCAGACGAGCCGTTGAGGTAAAACTACTACGATGATGATGTTAATCTAGCAAATACCAACTAAATTAGAGTAACTTAATCTAGATGGGGAGACAGAAGACTTACCTTTGGAAAAATCAATAGGTTCTCTACCACTCAACACCAACGAGAACAACACAAATAAAAATGCAGAAAGGAGTCGATGATAGCACAATGGAGGTGCGGCTGATGGTTGGGGTTTTCCGACGGCCATAGGTATCTTTGATTCGAGCGAAGTGTGCATCTTGTTTGGCCCCAAAAAATTAAGGTCTATTAATCTCCGAATTCAATTTTAATAGAATTTGAATTGATTCTTAAAGATTTTAATTCTAATTTTTATGTTCAGGTGTCACATGGAAATAGAAGTTTTTCATTTCATAAAAGTTTGTATTTATAATTTCAACCTCGTCTTCACATTATAATTTTTTTCAAAATCAACCGAAATTTGGTGAACATTATTCAACTGCAGATGACCTACTTTGTGCATATTTGTGGAGCAAAGCGTGCAAGTAGGTTCCAAGGACATGTCGAGGCAGGTTTTTACAAAACTTTAGTATTTTAAACTTTAACCTCGTGCTCACACTATAAAAAATTTACTAAATCATTTGCAAATTTTTGAGGTAACTTAATGCATAGAGGAGAAACTCTGTGTATATTGACAGCACCAAGTGATTAGGCGGGCCCCGCAAACTTATGGAGGTAGCCTTTTATAAAATTTCGGTATTTAGAATTCAATCTCGCATTCATACTGTATATTTTTTTTATAAAATCAACTAAAACTTGTTGGGATGATTCAGTATTTGAACGTGCAATTTTATACATTTTGATGAACCCAGGCATGCAAATAGGTCATGGGAATCGGAAACAGTTAATTCCGGCATATATCTGAGAAAATTCACGAGAATCGGAGAAACACCGCATGTCGAGAGAGAAAGAAAAAAAGGAAGTTCTGGTTGGGCCCGGGCACAAGGTCCACCACAAACCAGGCCCAAACCATCGTCGAGCCCACCCACTAAATGGCAAACCCACCACCGCCACCGCTTCCCCACCACCGCCTTCCCCCGATGCCGTCGTCGACGATCCGGAGCATCTCCATCACAGTATCTGACGACGACGGCGCTGCGGCACCGGCGGCTGCGCCCCGGAGAGCCCGCGCCGGGCGGCGGAAGGCGACGCGCAGCCTGGTGCAGCGGGCGGTGCGGCTGGCGGCGCGGTGGTGGCCCGTCCTGTTGCTCCTCCCGGCCGTCGCGCTGCTCCTTTTCGAGGCCTCGCGGCTCCGCGCCTCCCCCGGCCCCACCCCACCTGCATCCATCCTGGGCCGCCTCGACCCGACCACGCGCCTCGTCCATGGCGTGCGCGAGCGTGAGTCCCCTACCCTGTTTCGATCTACGCTGTACGCTGTCCCAAATTTCCCACGCTCTTGTGGTTCCCAACTCCCCAGAAGGGTTTGCCAAGGATTTGAGAAATTGTACTGTAGGACTCGACTTCGGTGGTAAATTTATAGTGCGAGTGTTGTATTCATAATGTGCTGAGCCCAGGTGGTGGTCTTGACTCTTGAGTACTGTTTTTGACTTTTTGTACAGTTCATTAGATATATCATGGCAATTGGTGATTTGGACTCAACAGATCTTGCACATCGGAAAATTGGCCTACATTAGGTGTAATAGGATTATGATGGCGTTCTTAGTTTGTTACACACCAAAATGTTTGGAGCTTGATTAGTAAAATCGCATGTCCAAGTGAAGTTGTACTAAAAAATCACCGAGCATGTATCGTTCCAAATTTGTTTTGCTCACTGACTATTAGCTTTATATTCTTTTCTCTTCAGTAATCTTCTCCTGGTTTAGCAACTTTGTGGTTTGACTCTGTCAATACAATTGAAACTAAGTAATGACACGATTAGTTTTTTGTATTCTTGATATTGACAGCTTGCTTGTGACAGCTTGCTTGAAGTTCCTTTGTCCGAAAAGTATAGAAAATTTGGCATTTCGTGAAGGCTCAGGACTTGATGCTGTGGTCAATAGGATCATATACAAATCCGATGACGACGACTATGACTCATACCGCTCTGAAGCAAACTCCACTTATTTACTGCAGCATGCAGAAGCTACCAGGTTCAATTTGTTTACAGGATTCCAGACACTTCCTGAAAGAGAAGAGAGCTTCAAGGTTCTAGTGCTAACTAACATGTACAACTTTACCGTAACAAAACCATGCCATTGTAGACCTGATTAATGTGTTCCCACTACTTCTCCAGGTGAACGGGACTGTTAACTTGCACTGTGGTTTCTACAGTGACAATGGTGGTTTCAAAATTTCTGATGATGATCTCAGATACATGAGAGCTTGTAACGTTGTTGTGTCTACCTGCACATTCGGTGGTGGGGATGATTTATATCAACCTATTGGAATGGTTAATTCTTCCATCGGAAAGGTATTTTAGCATTCAAGATTTTCAGAAATGCAACCTCTACCTAAACCGTCACATTTGACGACTCTGTGAATTTGGGATGGATGGACTTATGGTAAATCAGGTCTGCTATGTGGCTTTCTGGGATGAGGTCACATTATCAACTCAGGAAGCTGAAGGAAAAGTAACTGGTGACAATGGAATGATAGGGAAGTGGCGTATCATTGTTCTCAAGAGTCTACCATTTGTGGATCAACGGTTAAATGGAAAGATACCAAAGGTAAAATCTAAAGATGTCATAATCTATCAATTGCACCAGCTTCCATATTCTTAAAGAAGTTAACGACATATGGGGTCTGACCTTCTAAATTTTAGTCTATTTCTTTAAACCATCTTTGCTATTTGTGTTGTTTGGTGATAATAACTATGAATTACTTCTCCTGATAAAGAAAAATGGCATAGAAGTTAAATCTGCTGCTTTTTTCACTTTGCCTTACTTTCATATTTAGGTTGCACTACAATGCTTCTGGTAGTAAAATGCATATAATGATTTTTGCAGATGTTGACTCATCGACTTTTCCCAGAAGCAAGGTACTCTATATGGGTGGACTCTAAATACCAATTCCGAAGAGATCCGATAGGAGTGCTTGAAGCACTTCTTTGGAGGACAAACTCTACCTTTGCTATTTCTGAACATGGAGCACGGAGTAACATTTATGATGAGGGGAAAGCTATTGTTCAAAAGCATAAGGCTACTCCTGAAGAAGTAGAGGTTCAATTAACTCAGTATCGTCGAGATGGGATGCCAGATGGAAAAAGACTACATGGTTTAAAAGGTCAGTGTTTAACTTTGGCTAATGGAAAGAAATTTTGCCTTGCTCTTGGGAATCTTTTCTCCAACTTCCATAGTTGCTGTGCAAAGCATGGTTGGTATGATCAAGCATTTTCTTTTTGTTTCAGCTTTAGCTGAAGCCTCTATCATTGTGAGGGAGCTGAGCCCAGTGACGAATCATTTCATGTGTGATTGGTTCAATGAAGTTGTTCGCTTCACTTCTCGGGACCAACTCAGTTTTCCATATGTTCTATGGCGTCTAAACATGCCAGGAATCAACATGTTTCCTGTATGCACTCGGAGGGATCTTGTGAACAGTTTGGGTCACACAAGGAAAGTAAAGCCTCTTACACAAACGAATCCAGATTCTTCCGCCAGATGATCTTCTTTTTCCTCGTTTCATTTGCTGATAGTCAACTAACCGTTGGTTTACATGTGGTTCTAGTCTTCACTTGTCTTGATCCACAATTTTGTTGTAAATTATTCTTTGGATTCTTCCTCGAGAAACATCATGACTTGGTTGTACACGGACTTGCACCTGATACACGTTAAAGGGTTGCTTCTTTGTATGTGATGTTACGTGTAAAAATCTCGTTTTCTTTGGGTGGAAGGAACAATAGTCTGCTTTAATTTTTGCCTAGTATGAATGCTACCTGTAAATATTCTGCTTTTCTGGTGCAATCTTATCAATGAAATGAACTCATTTGTTATCTTATAACCTGTTGGAAAATTGTAGGCATCAAAACTCCAAGGAGATGCGCGTCAGTATGTATTTCTCATCGCCGTGGGTTCCAACCATGCTATGCAAACTCCTTGCTAGCCATAGATAACAGCAGCTTGGAGCTTAATCTTCAGCATAAATCTCATCTAACGTCATTTTGATTATCACTGGAGAATAAATGCATTTGAATCTGCAGTAATTTCTATAGTTATTTCACAAGCAATGCCAGCATTGCTACAAACAAAAACTCATAATCATACCAAGTTACTATATGCAGCTGCATGAAGAGAAGACAAAGGTGCCCTAGTGGGCTAACTCTTGTTCCCCTCGAAGCCCATAGCAAAGCCCATCTCTTCCCCATATGTTGTCTTCCCTGAGTTCCCTCTCGTCCTTCTCCTATCCCCTTCTTATCCAATCCACTCTCGTCACGTCCCTCGCCTCCCCGAAACGAAATGCCAGTGGCATCTCACTGAACCCAACCCGACCTCACAGGCCCAGACACCGCCGCCCCCTCCTGCTCACGCCGCCGCTGCAATGGCTACGGCCATCGCCGCCTCCGCGCTCCTCTCCTCCGCCTTCGCTGGCAACAGGCGCCACCGCCGCGCGGCGAGGCCCGCGCCCCGCCGCGCCGCCCCGGCAGGCCTCGCGGTGCGGTGCGAGCAGAGCGACAAGCAGAAGCGCCAGCCGCTCGCCGCGCTCGTCCCCCGCGAGCAGCGCTTCATGTTCGAGGGCGACGAGCTCTGCGGACCCGTATGAACCCCGCCTCTCTCTCTCTCTCTCTCTCTCTCTCTCTCTACAATTCAGGGAATAATAGTATTGCTGTATGACTTGGCAAATGTACAGCTAGTGCACTGAAAAAGGGAAATTTACGGCAATTTAGGATTTACCAGTTATACTTCAAGGCTTCTAGTTTAGTTCATTGAGAGAATTTCTAACATGCCACTAATGAGTTTAGTTTCCTCCATACCACTGACGAAGGGCTTGTTCCCTGCATACCACTCGATAACAGTTTTGAGTTCCTTTCATGCTATTCCGTTAACCTTCCGTTACCATAGCTCCATTAAGTCATATAAAACATGAAAGTTTTTTCAAAAATATCGAAAATACCTATGCCCAAACGTCTCTTTTCCACTGCCCAAACAGCAGAAAATCACCACCTGAAGTTCCATTTTGGTGCCAAATAGTAGATTGGTATAGAGGAAATTATTGTATGGTTAGGATGCCTTAGAGGGAATTGCATAACAAGTGCAATACAGGGGCAAAATAGTATTTTTACACATTTAATGGAGCTCTACTAATGGGAGATTAATGTAATGGCACGGAAACTCGAAACTATTATGCAGTGGTATGTATGGAATAAGCCCTTTGTCAGTGGTATAGAGGGAATTGAGCTTTTTATCAGTGGCATAAAGGGAATTATCCATTCATTTCGCAGATTCTCGAACGTACAGTTTCATCATTTGACTCCATCATCTTAGTCTATCTCAGTCAAATCCCTTCTTTACATGAGTAATAGCAGTGAAAAGACAAAGCCTACATAGTATATATGACGTAAACCATCACATCCAAAATATGCTCAGTAATGTTTGGCTCTACTCGTCCTCCCCTTTCCGCTGGTGTATTGCTACCGTGGCTTGTTCTTTCCATCTTTTTTTTTGTGTAACCTTCGCTGTATAGTAATCTGATCAAGCAATTTAATTTGCAGGACATATGGAACACAACATGGTACCCTAAGGCGGCAGATCACGTAACTACAGAGAAAAACGTGGTATGTTGTTGATGCAGAGGACAAGATTCTGGGCAGGCTAGCATCTACCATTGCAGTACATATGAGAGGAAAGAATGAGCCCACATACACTCCAAGTGTGGACATGGGGGCTTTTGTTATTGTGGTATGTATGTTTCCCTCAAAATAGTAGTTTGCACGGTGTATACAGAATACAGTAGGATCCATAATATTAGCAGCACAGTCAAATAAGCACCAAACGCCAAAGGCCATTTTGAAATCTAGATTATATATTTTTTATGTTAATGTAGTTTTTGACACTGGTGCGTCTCTGAAGACTCGTTGATATACAGATACTATTGTGCATTCCTGAGCTACACATTGAACAGTCTGAACTCTATGTTCACATAGGTTAACGCAGAGAAAGTTGCTGTTTCTGGTAAAAAGCGGACGCAGAAACTCTATAGGAGGCACTCTGGACGTCCTGGTGGAATGAAAGAAGAAACTTTTGATCAGCTTCAGAAAAGGATCCCGGAGAGAATCATCGAACATGCAGTGCGTGGCATGCTTCCTAAGGGAAGGGTAAGAAAATAATCTAATAGCACTTGTTATGCCTTACCTAGTTGATTACATCCGGTGTGTTTTTTAGTGCCCCAAAAGTTGCATTCATCTTGGTATTATCTACCAGTCACGTGGAAGTATTTGTGAGAACTATGATGGTTGACATTGACGTGCATCGAGGCCATGGCCTTGTGCATGCTTCAGCATATGTTGCTGCATGCATCTTCCCTTGATTACTCTTCATGGGAATAATGCTGTTGGACAACTATTATAAATGCAGACAGAATTGTTTTACTAGATCTTCTCGAGAAGTTTGTCCTCTTATTGTTGTTTATAACTTTAGAAATACCATATCCATAATGAATGTGTGGCTGATACATCCGGTCCGACATATTTGCATCCAACTTAAGTGCTCATATGGTATGGCTAATAAAGTATTGTATGTGTTCTCTGAAACTTGCATGTTGGCTAGAAAATATCTTTGCTGTCTGAACCCTTTTACTCTGGATAATCTCCTGTTATGTGTTAATCACACACTTAATTTGACCTCACTTCAGGATGTGTACTTGTTTTATGCATACTTCTCAACCTTTTGAACATTTTGCAGCTGGGAAGAAGATTATTTACCCACCTCAAGGTGTACAAAGGACCAGAACATCCGCACGTGGCTCAAAAACCTGTTCCACTGCCTATCAAAGACAAAAGAATACAAAAGACTGACTAAAGGATCCCTGGCGATTGAAAACGATACAGCAACCTCGCATCAATTCCTCCCATCAAGATCTTTCGCATTGTTAGGAATGTGGCCTTGCAGTCATGCATCTGTCCAAGGAATGTGGTGTAAATTTTTGTAATTTAATTATGTTTTTACAAAGCTTTGATTCCTTTAGATCACAATCCTTGTGGATGATTCATGTAGTATGGTACGATTTGTTGCAATCCAAAATCTCCGTTTTCCATTGGATGGTGTAATTTTGACCTTTGATGAGATAGATACGTTACTGTTTGGCTCAGACGGTGTTATTTAGGCATCATGTGTTTTTTACCCGGAAGTCAAACCAGCTTTCTTGTCCGTAGCCTGTGTTTGTTGACCCCAGGAACCTCCTTGCCTCTCCATGGCTAAGGCTCTATCCCGTGCATCAGTGGCGGAGCTCGAATTAAAATATTAGAGGAAGACATGACTAAATTATTTCATAAGTAAAGATTAATCTAGTGTTATCTTTCTTTTAAAGTGGTAAAATTAAGGATATTACTCTGATTCTAGAGAAGTTCCGCGCTTGCCTTGCACGATTGGATGCTCCCACGACCTACCCCCACATCACTCCCGTTACCCTAGGTGACCCTCTCAATGGGGATTGTTACCTAGTACTCCCTCCGGCCCATAATGTAAGGCGTATTTTAATTGGTTAAGACAAGGCTTTGACCATCAATTATTTTATCAATATGTGGTTTATGTAATACAACATCACAATCATAAGTAAATACTTTTGAATAGAATCTAATTATATCAATTTTATATTACATAAACCACGTACTAATAGAATAATTGTTGGTCAAAGTCTTGTCTTAACTAATCAAAATATGACTTACACTATAAAACAGAGGGAGTAATTAGTTGCATCACATCAAGGAGGATTAACTCATTGTAGCTGCTCCATGTCATGCACTCATGCGTATGTTGTTACATATGGTCAGAGACTACAGACAGCCATATAAGTTTTAATTTATGTTTCACATTACGGTAGATTATAGTACTCTTTCTTTTTTACTACATATGTCTTAACCTTGGGATATTCTGTTTCAAAATATTTATCCATTGAAGCAAAACTATAGTTATTGTGTCCATTCTATACCTTATTAAATTGCTTTGAAAATGGTTAATTGGTTGTCTTGTTTATTTAATAGAGGCATGTATGGTCATTTTTCATTTACTTTTTCTCAGAATTAGTGTTTTTTTTTGTCTGTGCGCACGATGGGCTAGGAACAAATATAGTAAAAGAGAGGGAGTAGTCTTCTAGCCCATGTATAGTATTGCTATGGATCAGTTTTTTATTTAATGTTTGGTTAGTTTTTTCCTAATCATTGTCTTTTTCTTATTTGAGTGTTTCAATTCATGTTGCAAATGAATGTATTGTTTGTGTTACAAATACAGAAAATATGGGAGTACTAAAGAATATATACACCCTGGAGAAAAATAGGCAATGATCAGCTGTTGCGGATGACATAGTATTCTTCACGAATGTTTTTCCAATGTAGTTTGGAGAATTAAACATTCATAACATACCAGCCGCAAATTGTTGCTAAGCCTGTGCAACTTGGCTGATGCCCATTCATTGTTATTCTTAAACAAAAATGTTATCCCTAATTACTCTGTGGCCAATGTAGCCTGCGATTGTCTCATTTAGAGTGACTTGCACTGGATCAAGCCCCAAATGTTGGGTCATTGTACGGGCACACAGGTTTTATCATTTACAGCCCGTTTGGATATATGGAAATGAGAGGTGGGATAGGGATAGGGATATGTGGTGGGATATGTTATAGCTGGGATATGGATAAGAAATTCCAATTCCTACGTTTGGTTTTGATGGGATACGGATAAGAAATTTACCACCGGGGGCAGCTCGGAGGAGTACGGCAAGCAGCGGCGCGGTGTCGGGGACGGCGAGCTCAGGTACGGCGCTGCACACGGACGGACGGCGCAACCTCCGCTGCAGGACGGTAGCGGCCGCAGGGATCTGGACGCGAGCTCCAGTGAAGGCCAAGCTCCCGGCGGATGGAGGGGTGGCGGGAGGGGTCAGCGGATGGACAGAGGAAGGGGCGGCGGAAGGAGGGCCGGAGGAAGGTGGCAGCGGAAAGGGAGGACGCGGCGGGGGGGACGGAGGAAGGGGCGGCGGATAGAGGGGCGGCGGGAGGGGGCAGCGGAAGGAGAGGGCGGCGGGAGGGGGCCGCGGAAGGGGGCGGCGTGAGGGGGCAGTGGATGGAGGGGGCGGCAGGAGGGGGCGGCGGATGGAGGGGCAGCGGATGGAGGGGCGGCGGCAGGGGGCGGCGGAAGGAGGGGCGGCGGCAGGGGGCGGCGGGAGGAGGGGCCGCGGGACGTGGCGGCGGGAGGGGGCGGCGGAGAGGGGCGGCGGAAGGAAGGGCCGCGGGACGTGGCAGCGGGAGGGGGCGGCGGATGGAGGGGCGGCGGAAGGAAGGGCCGCGGGAGGTGGCGGCGGGAGGAGGGGCGGATAGGGAGGACGCGGTCGGTGGAAGCAGGAAAATGCAAGGGTATTTTAGTAATTTCACATATTTGGAGTCATTTCCCCCATATCCCATACCTCCCACGGGGTTTAAAACGCTGGGATATAGAGACCTCATATCCCATTCCCAAACCCCCCTCTTTTCCCAATCCTCAAATCCAAGCACTGGTTAGGATTCATCCCTCATAACATTTCCCTATCCCACCTCCCATTTCCATATATCCAAACGGGCTGTTATAACAACATACGCATACATGTCCAATAGGTTTTATCACAACATTGCTTACATTCACTCATGCATCTGCTCTTTACTCCTTTTGTCTTATGGCGCAGCGGTCGTACAGGCATAACATGGGGTGTCATAAAAACAAATATCAGATAGTGATGTTGCGTATAACAGTTAGGACGGAGAACTCTCGTCCAAGACATACATGCCCATAGGTCTCACTGAATAAGACAATGTGAGAAGTCTCGACATAAAACCAAGGGTCAACGTGAGTAAAACATATAGTTTCGTGCATCCCAAGGTTTAGTGGAATGGGCTCTTCTTTCTAAAATCTACCCACTTTATATTTATCACACATACAAATATATAAATATATATATATATATATATATTTCTGTTCTTTATTATAACGAATCTTACACCTAAGTTGGTGTGTAAAGACATATACATATGCTAACTGGAACATAAAATCCACACGGATGTCTACTCAGTTTATAAAATATAAGATCATATGTGAATCCACTTTCGGTAATTATCAGATATGTAGTATAAATTTGACAGTGGAGTTAGTGGGAAAATTACCTACGAAATTTCCACGCATGAAAGCTGCCCGTTCGTCGTGAGAATCGGCCCCCACCATCTGGTCCTGCCGCAGCGCCTATTCATTGAGCAGCCCCCGTCGCCGCCGCGTCACTGCTTACCTAACCGAACCATCCAACGAAACCGCGCTCCACCCCAAACGCCCCCTCCGCCTCCAACGCTAACCTTCTGAAAAATTCCGCCAATCCGAGAAATTCTCTCACCCCACCCCCCCAACCCCCAACCAACCAACCAAACCCAACCAAGAAGCCGAACCCCGGCCGATCACCGGCCATGCGCTGAGCCCGAGCCGCCGCCGCCTGCGGACGAGGAGGAGAGGGAGATGGAGGGGGGTGGCGGCGGCGCGTCGCTGCCGCCGTTCCTGACCAAGACGTACGAGATGGTGGACGAGCCGGCCACGGACGCGGTGGTGGCGTGGACGCCGTCCGGCGCGAGCTTCGTCGTCGCCAACCAGGCCGAGTTCTGCAGGGATCTGCTCCCCAAGTACTTCAAGCACAACAACTTCTCCAGCTTCGTGCGCCAGCTCAACACCTACGTAAGAAAAAACACGTTCGCTTCGCACCCACCCCTCCCTCCCTCCCTCTCTCTCCATTTATATCTGTTCGGCCGCTGAAATTGGAGCTCGGTCGGAATGTGTGGTGGCTTGGCCTTTTCCTCTGAGGCTCTGAGCTGAGGAGGTTGTGCGGGTAGCGTTGAATTTGATGGAATTGGGCAAATCATGTGATGTTTTGAACGAGTCTTTAGGATTTTACTGCTCTTGATTCAAAACATTATATAAGTAGCTTGTTGGTGTATTGGATTGTGTTGTTTTAGATTCATGAAATACTTGTGAATAACTAAGGTCAACTCTTGTCTTATCTATTCGTGAAATTCAACTAGCTTAGTGCCATGCTATTTTCTACTTGATCCTGTTGAATTCTGGGACCGGTTGACAAATAAGCGTTTGATATTGGCAATTGAAGTTGAAATAACATCTGCTTCTACAACGAGTAGGTTTTCTGGTATAGTTCGCTTCTTCTTGGTGACAGTACATGATGGTACTTTTTGTGTGATGCTATTCTAATACGCGTCCCCTACTTGTTCTCATTCAGGGCTTTAGGAAAGTTGATCCCGAACAATGGGAGTTTGCAAATGACGAATTCATAAGAGGGCAGCCGTACCGGTTGAAAAATATCCATAGACGCAAGCCTATATTCAGCCATTCATCACACAGTCAGGGTGCCGGACCATTAGCGGATAGTGAAAGGAGGGACTATGAGGAGGAAATCGAGAGGCTCAAGTGTGATAACGCAGCATTGACCTTAGAGCTTGAAAATAATGCACAGAAGAAAATTGATATGGAGAGAAGAATGCAGGCTTTGGAAGACAAGCTATTTGCTGTGGAGGATCGGCAGACAAGTCTGATATCTTATGTCAGAGACATTGTGAAGGCACCAGGATTTCTTTCTAGCTTTGTACAGCAACCTGATCATCACAGGAAAAAGAGGAGACTGCCAAAACCGATTTCCTTCCATGAGGATGCAAATACTCAAGGGAATCAGATTATGCATTGTGACTTGACCAACTCACCAGACCATGCGCTTCACAGAGAATCATTTGACAAGATGGAATCATCCTTGAACTCCTTGGAGAATTTCCTCCGGGAAGCGAGTGTAGCATTTGGTAATGATATTCCATATGATGATGGTGTCCCAGGCCCTTCTTCAGCTGTTGTTCTCACAGAGCTCCATTCATCTGGGGAAAGTGATCCTCATGCCCCATCACCTCCGCCAATGATGCATAGTTGTTCAGCTGGTGTAGGAAATTCACATTCTTCTCGTGATATAGCAGAGTCCACCAGCTGTGCAGAAAGTCCTCCGCTTCCTCAAACGCATTCTCGTGCAGATTCGCGAGCTAAGGTTTCTGAGATAGATGTTAATTTAGAACCTGCTGTTACAGAAACCGCTCCATCAAGAGATCAACCTGCCGAAGGCCCTCCTGCTGTCGTAGCTGGTGCAAACGATGGCTTTTGGCAGCAGTTTCTTACCGAGCAGCCTGGGTCATCCATTGCGCATCAGGAGGCCCAATCAGAACGGCGAGACACTAAAGCAGATCAGATGAAAACAGGAGATCGAGGGAATTTTTGGTGGGGCAAGAAGAATGTCGAACAAATGACAGAAAAACTGGGGCAACTCACCTCAGTGGAGAAGATCTAACTCTGTTCTAGTAGCTGAAAATTATTAGTACAGAAACATTTAGGACCCTGGCACCTCCTAGTGAGATATGCCGACTAACATTTACGTTGCAGTGTATCATATCTTCCCATCTTGTACCTTGCTTGTGTTTAGAAATTAGAATGTTGAACAGATAAGATGCTGCATATTACATTCATACTCGTTTCAACTTTCAGATACCTATTGTCCATGACTCTAATGTCTTATGATATTTCTCAGATCTGTAGTTAAATGTCACAGAAGCTATTTTGCCTTTATTCACGACTATATTATCCTGTTCGGACAGTTGCTGCCTTTTGAACTACTACTACATACGAGTGTTGCATTCACTTTCAGATAGGATGTTTGGAGTTAGGGATTTCATTTTCTCTGTGCACGCTATCTGTAATCTGTTGCCTGCTATTCTCCGCTTTATGAAATAGCCAAATTGTATTTTTCATAGTGTTTTATAATGCTCAGTTGTTCTTCTCCGTACGTAATTAGCTGGCACGGCTGTATTTCACCATTTCGCATGGTATCATTGCCATCAACGGCGTCTTGTTGTGTGTTGGCCTTTCTTTCGCTGTTGTCCTTCAGCATCAGCAGCTTGAGCTTCCCCCTAGAGCAGGTGAAGTTTCTGGTGCCGCAGGCAAGGATACCGTTGGTTTGGCTCGAAACAGGAGCCTGTTCCTAGCATCTCCTTTTGCTATGGTACTGCATTTCTCAACCAACAAAAAGGAAAGGATGGACAATCATGGAGTAGGGCTATCACAGCAAGGAGAGCACAAACAAGGCTGTCAAAAACAACGAACCAAACCTCACCATTCACATTGCTACGACTTCAGAATTCAAAAACGAAACCACTGTGTAACTTGTTAATACGAGATCACAACCTAAGCACATACTCCTCTCGCATGTGCAAGTGCCAAGCCTATATCACCATCGTATATCCCCCATTAACCCAGCCATAGAGTTCACTAGCCTTCCACGGCGCTTTCTATTTTACTTGGAACGGAAAAAGTTTTACGAGAAACGTGCAAAGAAAGGTGACGAGTCAGCTATGGACAATATATGGACCTACGTTTTGCAGCAGCAGATTGTAATGTCTCGCCGAGTGTCTTCTCTGAAATAGCTTCTTCTGTAGCAACCAAGGCCCTGGTGTTAGTCATTCCTCGAGTACCCATCTTTGTATCCGTCAGAAAATATGTGAAGAAGCGAGTGTTGAATCAATCGCTATAACCTGCAAATGTGACAAAGCCGTGACTACAATCCCCCGACGGGTCTATCACTTGACTGTTTTTGTTCACAACTGATATCAATTGAGGAGACGGACGCAACCAAGTCATCTCCCAAATCAGTCACAGATTCAGGATCTGTAGCATCCGCCAGTGCGCTAAGCATGGTGGCCACTTCAAATGTATCATCCAGATAGAATTTAGCTTTGCTTGGTTTTTGTCCCACAGTGCACGCAAACAGTGATGTTTTTGGAGCAACCATACCCCTTTTGACAATATCTGCAATGTTTTCAAACATGTCCTCATCCGACCTGTCATCACCAATGCACAATACAAAATCGGCCTGCTTTCCTCTCTCCTTCATTGATGCGAGTATCTTCTCAGCTATTACTCCCTTGCTCACGCCCTAAGAATTAGCATAAAGCAACGACAGGATTCAATGTTAAGTATACAGCACTACATATCAAAGGTGCAAAAGAAGGTTGAGCAGGTGACGCAAATCCATGTTTCCATTACTTAAGCGAACTGTTACTGATAAGAAAAAACTAAACCAGAAGGTTGAGCAGGTGACATAAATCCTGTGACCATTAGTTAAGCTCATTGTTACTATAAAAACTAAACCACTTGCGGAAAAAAGACATTTTAAATAGTAGGTCAGGTGGTAAAGTTGCTAAGACCAGGTGGTAAAGTAACTAAGGCCCTGGGAAGTGATATGATAACATTCATAATGCATACACCAAAGTGCTTTTCAACAAGGCTACTAAGCATAAGAATTAGTACTATAGCAACGAATCGCCATATTGCTTGCTGCAAAGTTACTTTCAGAAAGCTCTTCTACAACCAGAAGAAAAGCTAAACAGCCCTATAAGGTCTTTTCTAACTGAAAAGAAAGCTAAACATGACTAGCACATCGAGCTAATATATTTTCAATGACCAGAATTACAACTAAAATAGCTGCAAAAAAAGTTACAAAGCAAATAGTTGTATTGACTCTGCAAAAACAGAAGATACTAGCTAAACTCAGTAGGGACAAATATGGACATCTATGGAGCAAATTTATTTTAGACACATGAAAATAGAACGTAAAATGTGTTTTTCTAAAAGGTTGAGATAAATGAATTTATGAGTTAAGAAATCAAGAAGATGCACAAACCTGAGGTTTGACTTCAACAATAAACTGGCCACTCTTGACAGAGACTGGTTCATTTGCTAGTACACTCTCCAGGTGATCAAGCATCTCCTTTGCCTGTGAGGATCCAAAGCCTGTGTCAGCATCCTGATGGTGCCACACCAAAGCACTTTCCTTGGTCTCAATGTAGGATCCATCAGTTGCTTCCGTATACAAATTCATCACTGGTTCTGCCATCTCCATCCATCCAAAGTCCAAGGCCTGGGTGCATGTCTGCCACTCTTCATCTCTAGCCCACCTACAAATGTTTAGACAGAAAATTTCATTGTACATCCCTTTTGGAGAAAATTTGATAGAAGACAGGTTAGCTCAGTTATTTTTGTGAACCTTAACTAACAACGCAAATAGATTAGGGCTGATTCCTAGAAAGAGTACTGAAGTTTTTCATGTTTATATGAGCTCAAGTTGAATTGAAATTAATATTTTAGATCTTCCTAAACAAGGAAGATACAACGACAATATTGTGCAGAACAACAAAAAGTACAGATACACGTCAAAATCATGGGGCACAAACACTGCAACTGCCTCCAGTCTATTTGAACAGTTGCAAAGAAAACCCAGTATCATATATCAATACTAGAATGATAAGCATGACAACACCAGCCATGGGAGGTGCCACCACCCTCTTCATACTTTCCATTCTATTATTCCTATGGCTATATTCTATACCACTCTCAGATTGAGAAACAAAAATATTGTGACCATTCCAGTATGATCAGTTACTCCAAGAACCAAGCAATGAAAATGAACTGTGTTCAGTGTTTGGTGATGACTAACGATAAATGAACAAACTAGCACAAACTGTATTGCTGTTACTAATTATATCAAGATCATAATGTACATGGCATCAATTATCTGTGCACCATGTTAACTTTGTGGAAACAACAGTTTCTGCTGCCAGTACTCTCAAATAGGGACGAAACATGTCAAGATGAAAAAAGCATACCTTAAGAAGTAACCATGCTCTGCTGCAATACCCAGCTTCGGACACGAGGAAAAACCATTCTCCCAATTTATCCCTGCCTCTCCCACTGACAAGAAAAACTATGTTCCTCCTATCTGAGCACAGGGCATTGATGATCCCCAAAACTTCTGTACTAGGTGCCTTGTTGATGGAAGTCTGAGGCACCAATGTTCCATCATAGTCAAGCAATATAACCCTGCTCTCTGACCTCTCATAAGCCATAACAATTGAATCCATGTTAAGTTTTGTGAAATGAGGGTCTAAGGCCACCACCCTGAAACCAAACCCCAACCCAATGCCCCAACATGTCCTTCTAAAATGATCCTTGCAAGCCCTCTCCAAGTCCTGGATGAAGCTCTTCGACCAATAAGCAACATCATGGGTGCTGACATAACGATAATGTTTCTCGTGCCTCAGCTGTTTTTCCTGCTCTGACATTGAAATGGCCTCATTCATCGCCTCTGCAGTTGCTTCTACATTCCATGGATTAACGCGAATAGCACCACTCAGTGACGGTGAACACCCAATGAACTCTGACACCACTAGCATGCTCTTCTTCGGTCCACTCACCCCCGATGTGGAGTCAGACCCAGGTACCCCCTGCCTACAGACAATGTATTCATATGGTGTCAAGTTCATCCCATCCCTTACAGCAGTCACCACCACACATTCCGCTATTGTATAGTAGGCAATCTTCTCCACACTAGATACATCACGATCAATGAAAACAACAGGGCTGTATCCTGACTGGCCAAACTCTCCATTAATCCTCTTGCAGCTGTCGCGAATCTCAGCCTGGATGGCTTCCAGATCCTTACTGCTCCCACGGGATGGTTTTGCAATCTGCACCAACACTGCTCGGCCCTGCCACTTGGGGTGCGTCATCAGCATATTCTCGAAGGCAAGAAGCTTCAAATTGATCCCTTTAAAGATATCCATATCATCCACTCCAAGCAACACAGTCATCCCCTCAAACTGTTGCTGCAGCTCAGAAACTCTCCACTGCCTGTCGGGCAAGCATAGAACCGACTGTAATTGATCCATATGAACTCCCACTGGCATGATTTTGATCCCAACAGTGCGGCCAAAGTACTCCAATCCAATGTAGCCACGCTTGGACTGGTATTCGATTCCCAGCATCCTACTGCAGCATGAGAGGAAATGCCTGGCGTAATCGAAAGTGTGGAACCCGATGAGATCACAATTGAGCATGGCCTTTAAGATCTCCTCGCGGACAGGGAGGGTGCGGTAGATCTCCGACGAGGGGAAGGGGCTGTGAAGGAAGAAGCCAATGCGGAGGCGGTTGAAGCGGCGGCGGAGGAAGGTGGGAAGCGCCATGAGGTGGTAGTCGTGGACCCACACGTAGTCGTCCTCCGGGTTGATGACCTCCACGACCTTCTCAAAGAAGAACTTGTTCGCGAGCACGTATGCCTCCCAGGAGCCGCGGTCGAAGCGGCCGTTGCCCGGCGAGGATGCGGATGAGGAGGAGGAGGATGTTGGGGACGCGGAGGAGGAAAAGGGGAGCATGTAGTGGAACAGAGGCCAGAGGTGGCGCTTGCAGAAGCGGTGGTAGAACCGGTCGTGGAGGGATTCGGGGAGGAAGACCGCGGCGCAGCGGAATCGGTCGAACAGCGCCTGGGAGACCTCGTCCTGGTCGGCGATGGGGACCTCGGCGCGGACGCCACCGACGAAGAGCACATCCATCTCGTCGGGAATGCCGTCGCGGAGCTGAAGGAGCAGCGAATCGTCGTCCCAGGAGAAGGACCAGCCGCGGCCGTCGGGGCGGCGGCGCGCGATGATGGGAAGCTGGTTGGAGACCACGATGAGGCGCTCGCCCGACACCGACGAGGGCACATCGGAGGCGACGCTGTTCGTCGCCGCGGGCTCCGACTCGTCCTCCCCATCCAGCTCCGACAGCGTCCCCGGCACCGTCATCACCCGCGACATCCTCTTCATCCCGAACGACCCCGACCGCCTCCTGCCCCCGCCGCCCGCCGGGCCCAGCGCCGCGAAGTTGCCCTCGGCGAGATCGAGCAGGTTGGTGTACGACCGCGACATCATGGCTGAAACTACTCCACAGAAGCTTCCCCGCGAAACCCTAGACCCTTCGAGGCGCGGAATGGAGGTTTCCACCAAACCCTGTGAGTTCGCGCCCGCTTTGATCTGATCTGAGAGAGACGGCGAGAGAACTCAGAGAAGTGGTGGGTTTTCGAGTTCGGAGCGTGGGGGGGATGGAAATGGGAAACGAAACTGGAGGCGAGAGGTTGGGGTTGCGGAGGAGGGGGTGTTGGACTCGGTGGGCGACGCCTTCGGTGGACTATAGCTCACTGACAGCAATGGACTGCCTGCAGGTCGGTGGCTGGCATTCCTGTGGACCGCGTCTAGGGTGGTGGATGCCTCGGGAAAAAAGAGGATAAGGTTTTGCTTGCACACTCCGATGCCAGCTGGCGTCACGCCCCCCACCTTCCTCTGTGGGGTCCTCTCGTTGAATGGTTAAGATGAGGGTCGTTCCTGCTGGGCCTAGTTGATGGACGGTGGAGATCTGACCGCGAGCATGCCTGTTCAAGGGGTCATGGAGGTGTTTTAAAACTGTTGGGAATTTTATTTTATTTTGCGAAAGAAAAACTGTTGGGAGGTCTAACTGTTCCGGTGGTTCATTTGGATGCGTCCCTCCTCTTTTCCGTGGGTGGGGACGCTTTGCGGAGAAAAACGTGTCGGGTTCAGGGTTTGCCACGATGGCGTCGCAGGAGTGACGTAGTGCGTGACGCGCCGGAAGTGCCTCCACGTCCTGTGCTCCAACAACTGCCAATAATTCCATGTTGCGCCCGCAGTCTAACTATTCAAAAATTACGAAAGCAATTCATGGAGTCATGCCCCAGAGAATTCCATATTTACCATGGAGAATTTAGCTCGTTCTATATATAACACTTAGAAAAAATTAATTTTAGATATATCACTCAAATATTACACCTTTGTGCTGATTTCTATATGTGGCAATCTACAGTAAATATATGTAGACATGTTTTTGTATATGTGTGACAGTTACATCTCTACCCTGTTTTTACAATGTAGACATAAATTAGTGATGAGTTAATATTACTAAGTAGACATGGGGTCTCTCTACAATTTGATCAACACGTGTAAATAAGTGTAAATGATGCTGAAAATACATTTTAGTTCTTCCAACTTCTCTATCCTCGGAGCCCACAAGCTTTATTCGGAACTACAATCGAAACACAAGTTGAGTAAACAATGTTACTCTAACGAACTAAAATCTAGTTTAGGACATAGAAATTTATATATGTAAAGACATATCTAAGTACACATCTACCGTGCAGTGGCATATATGGAAATCACCACAAGGACGTGGTTATTTGTGCTGCATCCATTTGACGGTCAACTAATGGTTAACTGACTGTAGCGGTATATTTAGAATTTGTGTAAAATTTAAATGGTATATTTAGAACATAGACTTTTTGATGGTATATATAGAACTAGCCTAATTAAACATGGAGTTCTCTCTATAATAAGTGGATCTACTTTGATCTAAGAAAAATATTATATCTTACAAAAAAAATAAGAGAAATAAATAATAGTCGGACTATTTATTTACTATGTGCTTTCTTCGTTTTGTACAACACAGAAATGTTCATATTTTTACGCAGAATTTTGCAGGTTTGCGTACTATACCATTTTCTATCTGTTGCATCAACCCATGATAGGGTTGCGGGCGCAACCACTTGCGCCAAATTCGTGTTCAACAATTTCCGTGTCTCACCAACCGATACTCAGTGTTCTCAATCACTTCTGTATTTTATTAGGCCTAGTTAGTGAAAAAATCGTTGCTCCTTGACTCCATATCAACGCTCAATGCAAACTTTGTTTTAGTGCAAACGTACATAGCAGTTAACTACATTATAAAAATTATTTATGTTATGTGTTTGATTATGATAATTTTTATGAAAATACCGAAGACATGTCACATCAGTTCCTTTATTTTTGGGTATTCCTAAGTTATTTCAGTTACTATGTTCCAAACGAGCATTATACACATGTAACACGTCGGTCTTTTGTATGCTTGTTCGTATTAAGCGCATTCAGATTATACTGGGTCTGGGTTAACAAATCTACGGTAAAACACTTTGTCTATCATATTCAGTATCCAACTCTCGCTCACATCCTCAGGCTCCAGCCACGATGCAATAGCAGTCTCACCAATTCGGAAGTTGTTTTTGTCTTTTACCATATCTTAACAGTCTATACTACCTACTATTTTTCATCTAGTTCTGTGAGATAGCTAGGCTTGGTGAAAGCAACTTTGCAATACTCGATCAAAAGAGCCCCCGTATGTGTTAATTTAACATTCGTGATTCCGAGAAGGGACAACTATTTAACTAATACTGGTATATAGGAGTATTATGCTTACTGTAATTCAAGTAGTCATTGTAATTAAAGAGTTTAATCGTCGAGACTTGAGCAATACAAGGAGCCATCTTCTTTCTTAAGGCAGGAAGAATCAATCCACGTTCGTCAAAAGACCTTCCACATAGGGTGGCTGCCACGGCGGTTTTTCCAAGGTGGAAGCTGGCTATTAGACATTTAGAGTCGTCAAGCGCCAGGCAGACCGTCGATTTGGCGAACGTACGTGGTGGTCGTCTCGTCGTCCCCAAACGCCAGCTCGTTCGCACGCCGTCGCCCGCCGTGTTGACCGGGCGATCGGGGAGCCGGAACAGACGCGGCTGACCAGCAGCAGTTGCACCACGCGCGTGGTGGGTCGGGTCGCGGCGCGCTTCCGTCCCGCGTGGAGGCGCGCGGGCACGCGCTTGTCTCCCTCCTCCGGCCGGCGCCGCCGTGTAGGTGACGTAGAGGTCGATCATCGCGGGGCGGCGCGCTGCGTCGCGTCGGCTCCGAGTCAGCACCCTCCATATCCCAACGGAAGAGACATTAAAGAAAGGAAACCTGCGTGCCTCTCGCTGTCCATGACCTGGCTGCGATGGCAAAGCTGCCCTGTTTTTATCCTGTTTCTGCGTGGATATATACTAGCTAGGACAGTTAGGTTACGCGCCCAAGCGCGACGATCGGTCGGTCGTTCCAAGGCTGTTTTCGGGTTTCCTAATAAAACTAGTATTACCAGGATTCGTAGTTTCTCGGTCGCTTGTGTAATTAATTGTGTTCCAAGTCCTAGCCTTTATGTTTCTGGCGAGGACCTCCCTTTCGAGTGTCGTTGGTTCCGACAAGCGTGGCCGTGGCGGGCCTGTCTCAACGCGACAGATGGGCGTGCTCTTGGTTGCTGAGACGAAGTCGAAGTCGCTCGATCGTGAGTTTACAGGCAGGCAGGGAGTGTGATGAGCGATGGACGATGACGTTACAGGCAGGCTTTGAGTCCGTTCTTCATCTGTGTCTGTTTGAGTTGGCCAGCTTTGTTAGTGTTGCTGCCTCGTCGGGTCTGGCTGTTGGCCTAGTTTAGCTAGGTTGCTTCCCGGCGCCTTGTTGCAGGGTTTTGGTGCAAGGGCTTGTTCCCCTTGGTGGCTTCGCCGGTGTTCCTCGGTCCTAGCTCTAGACCTAGTTCAGCTAGGGAGCTTCTTGAGGGCTTCGGCCGGGTATCCTCTTTGTATATGGCGTCTTTTGTATTTGTTCTCTTTCTTCTATAAAGAAGGGCAGTGCTCCTGCCATGTTCTTCAAAAAAGCAGTCCAACTACATATCAATCACATAATTGAGAAAACATTAGTGTTGAGAACGCAGTTTTCTCTAGTTTACAATGATGTGATCATTGCCTATTCATGAGGGGAGAACTGAACTTCAATGACAGAGGTAGTCATGATTGTTCTCTTCTACCCCAACTGTATTTTTCTCTTCTGAACGACGAACCGTCTCAAAGCGTTTCATTTGATACTCGGGGCCGTGCAAACGCTCGCTCTGAGGTGAGAGCCTGAGACTCACTAGAGCTGATCCGGGTCCTGCTTCATTAGATGAGGAGAGAATGTTCCGTTAGCAAATGAACCAGACGCCGCCCACCTGCTTTGTCCACAATTCCACATAAGTTGCACGCGCGCTTTGTACAAAGGCCATGCATGCTTTTCTGCGAAACAACACGAACTAAAGCCTATATCCATGCGAAAAGACAATAAGAGATCGAAAAAGCAGGCATAGCTTTGAAGCAATTTGTGGCATATCCTCGGATTTAATTCGGATGTACGAATCACGCTTCTGCATCCCCTTTCCCCTGCCGCCTAATCAATGGCGCAAATTGACTAGACGAATTTGCAGCCAAAGCCAACCTGCAGCATCTACCTGCCGGTCAAGCACATTTGCTGCTTCGTTCTTAGGCTAGTGGGTCGGTCGGTCAGCTCGCTGGCCCTCGTGGGCACTACTTATATCTGTCGTGGTTTCCGTGCGGTGGTGGTTAGTGGCCTCGCAATCGCAGATCGGTCGTTTTGTTGCAAGTTGTAATGGGTGCCCTTTTAGGCTCACGTGTTTTTTTTAACGCCCGATACAACTAGTAAATATGCACACGTACCATTATATATATATTGACAATGTCTATTGAAGATGAGACTCACGGAGATCAAAGGTTAATAGGTCACCCGGTGCCTCGCTATCGATGGACACGTTATCAATAAAAAAAAATTGCCTTGATGAGATACACCAAAGCAAAATCTATCTTTTTATCTCTGCTAAATAACAGGTACAATCACCTCAACTAAACTATACAAGCAACAGCTGAGATTCTCAGTCTCATGTGTTTGCTTGCTTTGTGTCCTGGTGTGGTGGTGTAATACTGGTACACAAGACCGGCCACCACACGACAAGCGAGATCTTTTGCTGTTAGCTGACTTAGCTCTTTATACGTGTCCTTCCTTCCATTGCGTGCTAAGTTTGGTTTCATCTTTGATTAAGAGCTTGATGTGGTTTAGTCAGTTGGTGGAAAGGATCCTTTTTAAAGATCAGAAAGGGTCGGATTTGCTGCTGTGCGTTGCTATTAACACTACGTGCTTTCCTAGTGCAGTCACAGAACCTGTCGACGTCGTCTGATTTGATCTGCATCTGGCGAAAGTAGATAGTATGCATCATTCTTTTCAGAAAGATCGTGGTGTGCCTCAATCAACTACTGCTGCATATCCTGACCTTTCGATTTTTACATGTTCCAAATGCGCATTGACTCAGTCATATGCAGAATAATTTCTCCTTGATTTTGTGACAGGGAGCAAGGACACGTGGTTACGGTAAGCGCCTCAAGATATACTGCTACTATGGTTAGATGTATGTACGAATGGAATGTTGATGGGTCGGGGAGCTATTCCACCCAGGTTAATCTGCATGCAACTAAATGCTCACATGCCATAAATCTTGCAGGTTGATGAGAGGAGAGGAGTGTTTCCAAAATCTCGGGGCAACAACCAAACTGTTGCATGCGGGTGTACTGTAAGAGCATGAAAATTAAAGGAATGAGCAAGACTTTATTCATTGTACTGTTATATATTTATACATTGCTAAGGGGTGGCAGTTTGAGAAATGAAAAGGACATTTTTTTTCTAAGAGACATCTCTTAGAAGAGACATTAGCAGCTGCTAATTACAATTTATCTAATTTGATCACATCTGTACTGTTTCGTAACAAAAACAGCCACTTTCACCTCTTTTCGAAGAAAGATACTTTCTAGTTTTGCTCCACTACCTACTCTCCGCTCCATCTACCAACAAGTGGGCAGAAGCACTAAGAGTCCAAGAACTCCAAACTATCCCGCGAGAGACAAGCTGCTAAAGCTAGAAGCCACGTACCACAAACCAAACAGGTAAAATCACGAGAGATAGGAGCGCGATCGCGAGCAGATTGGACCCTCGTGTCGTGTTCCGATCTTGACGCGTATGCGTGGCCCGGCAGCATTCGCTCCCGATACTGACACCTTCGGATTTTTGCGCTTCCATTTCATCTCACCCCGGGGTCCAGGTCCTCTCGATCATCCAGGTTCATGCGCGGCGGATGCGTTCGGGATAAGCGGATGATACGGCTGAGAGATTACGCGATCCCGGCAACTCGCGCTTGGTAGCCTGTGGCGCCCCCCGCCGGGACAGCGTCGCCGTCGGCGGAAAGCAGCGGATGGAGGAGCGGAAAGGGCGCACGGCGGCGACTTTGGCGCCGGCTGGGGCTTGACCCCTGCCTGGGCTCGCGATAAGATAGCGACGCCTACATTATCCGGTGCCGATAGGAAACGTTGGACGGCTCCGATTCGTTTTTTCCCGAAAAATTGCGGCTTGGATTCTCAATGCGCGAGATTCTTCTTTTTACTATATTTGATTGCGTTCGATCTGCAGGACCCACGGGCACTGTATTTCTCGCTCTCTCTCTCTCTCTATTTTCTTTCTCCCCTCCAGTCTTTGGTAGATCCAGGTCCCCTTTAACAATGTCTGGCTTCTTCCCGTTCTTAGGAAAAAATGTATTAAGAGAAACAATTAGTAGTGGTACTATCGTGAGGAATCTACCGGTGAAGTCAAACATGCTTACGTGCATGCCAATTATTGCTATGAAACTATTGCATTTGCAAATCTAGTGCCCCTAAGAAGACCAATACAACGAGCAGAACACAATAGTCACACTACCACGGGGTGCATGTTGCCAGTTTTTTAAGAAGCACGCCATTTTGCCAGTTTGCCATGGGGTGGAAGACGTGACGGGCATGGTTGCATGCCTGATGCATCAGACACCGACGTGCTCATAGCTAGCTCGTGCAGATCCCGGAAATTTCAGAGATGCGCGTATTTTTTAAAGCAAATCTCTGGTCAAGGGTTTCGGTAAGACCGGATTATTTTGGTAGTGAGGATGCATTGCTGGGAGGCAAGTCCTTCATTTTTAAATCGTGCTTTGTCGGGTTGGCTCTGGGATCGGCCCGGACGTAACATTATCTTTCTTTTGTCTTGTTTTTCTTAGGAATTTACATGTGGGTCATAAACTTTGCAAAACACGCACACAGAGACGATTCGGAAGGGAGTAGTGTAAATGGGCCGCAAGTTTGAGTGGGAATTCTAGCCCAACAAAATCATCAGCCTTCTAGCTTAAATTCTTTCCTCTGGTCACTTATCGTATCGTATAGTATCATTATCTTTTTTCCTAAAAAGGAAGATGCGGCTCCATGCCGGCGGGCAGCTCCTAACCGGATCGCCTACTCGACCGCTGGTGTCTCTTCTTCTTGCTCCCCTCTCATTCCCCTTCTCCCAGGCCGTAGCTCCACGTCTAAGCCCACATGCTCAACCGAAGGTTCATTACTACCGCCATCTCACTGTCACCCTTACTTGATTGATGGGGAGAGAGAGACAAATGACTTCGGGAGCGCCTGATCGATGGTGAGATGAGATCCCGTTTTGTATCTCTCTATTTTTAACACTCTTTTTTTCTCCTTTTATTTTTTTGCCAATGTTGTGACTATCAGTTCAGTTTGGTAGCAAAAAAAAGGACAATTGGAAATCCCAATATTTACATAAGTTTAATGGTGTCAGTAACTGTGTAGCTTGTTAGGTGTTGGGGTTGTAGTCCTCCCTTCACCGTGTTGAGTTTGTGTGGGGAGGGTTGGCCGGTGTCGGCTTGCTACATGGCGTTTGGATGGTGTGACTCAAGGTGGTAATAGGGACTTGATACCTACATCCTTGTGGGGATTTACCGAATTATGAGTCACGTTTCAGACATTTTTCTATCCGTAGGGATGAAAATGGCACAAATATTGTACTAATGGAGTGAGCTGGGGCCGGGGTTGAGACCCCGTCTCCTGTCCCCCGAAACCCGTCAGATTTCCTGTTAGTGAGTATGACAATTGGAACCTTATACTTTAGGTATATAATGCGGGGAGAAAAACTCTAGCTTCTCTCAATATGGTGTTTTTAATGGTGTTTTGGCTGCACAATGCACCTTGTTCTCGGGTGAAAAATACCCATCGGTGCCCTGATACTTGACGTGTGACGAGAACAAGGAAAAACCTTACTCGAGCACTGGGACGAAGACGGTTAGCAAAGAAAATTGATGTATCGGGGATCGGGGAAAAGGAGGTCGTCCCTACTGGCAATCGTCCTGTTGCCACCTTGAGGTGTAATATTATTCTGGACCGGTGTGCTTTGTATATTTTCTTTTTTCACTCGTGCTTTATCAGTATATTTGGGAACTTCTTTTGCCTCAGTATCTCGTAAGTCTTGTTTGGAATTAGAATCAGAACTTGTAAGTTCAAATGTAAATTCTCCATCGGATGAATTGCAGACTTACGGACAAACAAAAACCGCAGCTACTTCGGACTCTGGAGTGATTTCTGCAAATATGTTCACACTATGCAAGCTGAAGATCCATGCATCCAGCTATCGACCAATCAGTTCATGCAATTTCAAAAAAAAATAAAATCGAATCATGCATGCCACTGTGCTCAGAAATAAAATTTGAAGGGAAGGGCAGCTGCCCTACGGCTATGTTGTAAGTTTAGACAGGTCCCTTTTTCTTCAGACACGTTACGTGGCTAAAAGTGAGCTACAGCTTGCTATGCCAGAAAAAGGAGGCCAAAAAGGAGGCAAAAATTTGAAATGAAATGAAACGAGCGACCTGCCCCAATCCGCGGTATGGAAATTGTGCACTGATTATATAGAGCGTTTCGTACGGATTCGCCTCGGTACAGCTCTTTTTTCTATCTTTTTTCTATCATCGATAGGAAGGCAGAGACAAAGTTGGCTTAGGATTTTTGCATAGACCAGCGGCGCTGCAAAACGTAATAATGTACTGCTAAGGTAGCAATGCCTTGTCGCCTATCTAGATAAAGGAAAAAAAAACTTGCTGCGACATTTTGTATTCTGGAAATACCGAAATAGCATTGTCGTCGGTAGCATTGTATGCAAATTCGCAATGCAATCAGAGCACTACGATGCAATGACCAAAACATACGTATTAGGGCACAAATTATCTCTATGTACGAATCCATATAGAATAACTAGTGGTTGATTGGCTTTCGTAATAACATGCAATCATCCATCTTGCTATCCAATCATGCAGGCGTAGCTGTTCAAAATTCACTATCCAAGTAACAAAGAATTTACTATCCTTGTAACGGTTTGTACAGAACTACTGGTGCATGTCTTCACGTTGGAGGGCAAAGAATTTATGTAGAGTTTTTACTGAGCGCGCACAGTTCACGTTAGCATGCATGAGCGGAGGGAACAGTAGCAGACACGTACGGCCGCACGTCGGTAAAAAGGCATACGATGGCGGGACTTTGTTCAAACAAGAAACAAGAACAGTAAGCATGCAGCATTTGCAGCGGTGAAAAGGGAGCAAAAGCCGGCCGGCGTGAGCAGGAGCTAGGTCCCAGCCAATCACCAACCACAGCCACCTCTGTTCTCCTCTCCTCGCCCGCTCGCTCGCGTTCGTAACTAGAGTAGCTAGCTTTCCGCCATCGTCCGCACTGCGCATGTCTGCCGCTTCTGCAGTTCTGTTTCATGGGAAAGAGAAATGGAAAGGCAGGGCAAGAAGCGCTGGTCACGCACGCACGCACGCACGCACGCACGCAGAGACGAGGCGTGTGAGTTTGCGTGCGTCTCATGGAATGGGGTCTCAGGAGTTGCCGAAGTGGCCAGGGCTGCATCCACGCGCGTAAAAAGCCCGGATCACACGCCTGCAGGCCTCACTTTCTCGATCGGCGATTCCCTTCGGTTTCCTCACTTTCTGTTCCCGAAGTTGCACTCCGTGGGGGCTGAGGCTGCATCCACCCGCTAAGCTGGTGTTGAGATTTGAGAACAAATCTCCGGATCGTAATCGATAAAGACTGTATCAAGTTCTAGGTACACACGAAAGTCACGCAACAAGGCAATGTACTAGTATTAAGTAGTAGCGCTTTCTAAAATCTACTAGACCTATTAAAAAAAAGGAGACATGTAGCAAACATGCAGTACTACAGAATGAGAATGAAATTAGCATCAATCACGGAAATCAATCAGCCAAAACACAGAGTACATGCATCCAATACAAGTACAACTATTTCCACCTATTTGCGGCATGGCATAAAGCTCTAGCTCCAAACTTTGAACTTCAAACTCCAAGTTCCAATAGCTGCAGAGCATAGCACCGCCTCACATTCCTCTGCACAGCACGAGCCCGTGGCTTAGCCACCAAAACCTCCCACTTTAAAAACCCCAACCCCTCTTCTCTCCTCACACTCAAGGTCGCATCATAACCAAGCTCACAAACACACCAAGAAGCCAGTAGGTAGCCATGAGGTGGGGACTCAGAAACAAGCAGCAGAATCCACAGGAGCAAGGGCAAGAAGAGAGCAAGATTGGCAAGAGCAAGGCGGCCTTCTCGTCCTTCTCGCCGCTCGCATGGTTCTCGAAGCTCACGGCCAAGAACAATGCCGCTGCCGCTAAGCCCAAGAGTGCTGCGCCCGAGGCCAAGAATCCCGGCGGTGGCTTCCCGACTTGCTTCCACACGCGCGCGACCCCGAGCCCGGCGTCGCAGAGCAGCCCGGCGGATTCCTCACCCGCTGCCGCTGCTCCCGATATCGCGCCGCGTCGCCTCTCGGTCGGCAACGACGACGCCGAGGCCGCGGCGGCCGCGGCGGTCGCGCGGCAGCTTTACCGTCGACGCCACTACTCGGTCGGCGGCGACCGTGACCTCCCGTCGCTCAGCCGCCTCATCCCGTTCTCCCGCACCGTCTCTCCGCAGCGCGCGCCGGCGCATGAGCCGGCGCTAGCCCCGACGCTGACGCCAATGCCGCCGCCGCCATCCGACACGGACGAGGAGAAGCGGCCGAGGACCCGCCAGCGCCGTCGCCGGGGCAGCGGACGGCGGTCATTCTCCGGGAGGGCACCCGGCGCGAGGGTGGCGGCAGTGCGCGTCCGGTCGCCGCGTTGCGCCGCCGCGGCCGTGTCGGAGCTGGAGAGGTTCGCGGTCGTGCGGCGGACGAGGGACCCGCAGCGGGAGTTCCGCGACTCCATGGTGGAGATGATCGCGAGCAAGCGCATTGGGCGGCCGGAGGAGCTGGAGACGCTCCTGGCGTGCTACCTCTCGCTCAACGCCGACGAGCACCACGACTGCATCGTCAAGGTGTTCCGCCAGGTCTGGTTCGAGCTCAACCCCGCCCGCGCCGCCGTCGCCGTCACCGCCCCGCCGCGCAGCTGAGCCTCCTCATCCCCACGACGGCGTCGGACTCTTCCATGTAATAACATGTCCGGTTCAATCGAAATTGGCAACGTACGGGGAGTTTTTTCCGCCGGCATCATGGTGTGCGTGCGTGCCTGCAGAGCTGACGTGGATGCCGGTTTCAGAGCGTACATGCCAGCCTACGTGGCTTCTTTGCACGCGTGACTGCTAAAAGATGTGATATGTCCAAGAGTGCGCACGCTTCGAGGTGTCCGTTTGCGCGCGTTGGATGCTGAGATGGCACAGCGACAACTCCTTAGTAGGAGTAGCATTGTATTGTAATGGTGCTTTTGTTTCAAGCTCAGAGAAAAATGCATGGAAGGGGTGATAATAAATACTACTAGTGTAACTGAGCCTTCCCTGTCCCTTGTGCTCCAGCCCTCTAATCTGGCTGTTTATATGGCAAAAGATTCCAAAATTCCCAGTTTCTAGAATTCAAATAGCTGCAGAGCTGTCTGACTTCTGTTAAATATAAGAGAATCATTTTTGTGGGTAGTTACTTTTGTCATGTACTCATTGGTACTCTGACATGAATGAAGCCCACTGATTTTTTTTTGTTTTGAAATCAGGGTATATTATCTAGAACCGGTACAGGACCACGTCATGCGGACACCTGGCCCCAACATTAACAAAACAACCCTGAAGAAAACCAGAAATTACAAAGAGGTCCTTGAGACCGACAACCTCGGCCGCTCCACCGCCGGAAACCCCACCGCCACCGCCTCGCCGGAGACGGAAGACCGCGGCCGGGCTCCAGCTGCTAGGTAGCCCGCATCGGAGCTCAGGTCCGAAGAAGCCGTCCACCGCGAGCTTCTTCTCCGTTGGAAGCTCTTCGGCGGGGACAGCACCCTGCTCCGAGCAAAGCTTCGAGCCAGCGCCGTGCGCCCAGGCTCGGATAAGCATCGCTGAGGAGATCAGCACCAGGGGAGCAACACCGGATCTCGGGTTCGTCAGCAGCATAGCCAAGGCCGATGTGAAGCAACCCGACGAGATCCAACGCGGAGACCTACGAAACAAACACAAACGAAAAAACCCTAACTCCACTGGCCCCTCACCATCGCCGACGAGGGCTCCGATGAGCCGGATTAGGAACCGGGAGACCCAGACTCCTTGCACCGCCGGGATATCCGACGAACCGGCGGCGCAACGGAACGGCAAAACGGGACCACCGAGGGTCCTATCTACACAGCCGGTCGAGGCCGCGTCACCCTCCGTCTCGTGGTGCCCGGAGGTGACCGGAGACGAAGAGGAACGACGGCCCCGCCGGCGAGACGAGAGAGGACCCGAAGTCGCTGCTTTTCCGCCTCTCTCAACTGTAGCCGGGGGAGAGGTAGGGAAAAGGAGCAACCATGCAACTATGAAGCCCACTGATTTTGATTTGGAGGCATCTGATTTTTTTTTGGGAGTTCTATTTGCAGTACTTCCTGGACGAAAACAGAGAGCTAGTTTGGATGAACCACTGAAGACAGATTAACAATCTCTGGATGGTGTCGCGCTCTAGATGCGTGGCAGAGTACTCGGCCCGTTTCAGGGCATCTCTTCAGCCGGCGGCGCAAGCACTTGTCCTTCAACCTTCACGTTGGTACCGCTGGCTTCTTCTGCCTCCTGTTCTCAAGAGGGATTGTAAGGATGCCGCATGCCCGGATGCCAGCCCTATTTGCCGGTGGCGGCCGGCCAACGCAGCTCGCAGTGACGGTGACTGTCTCCTTGGTCGACTGAGGAGCTTGACGGGCACATCAGTGTACATGAGGAGCTCAACCAGGACTCGCGTGGAGGAAGTGGTTGTGTACGCATGTTCTCTAATGGTGGTGCTGTATTTCCTTTCGAGTTTTACTTCGATACATCCTTTTAATAATATTTACGGATCTCAAAGCCACTTAAAGAAAAGGGTACTTCTGTAATTTTCGATGATTAGGCAAAGCTAATTGAGATTCCCTATCTTCTTCTCTTTGGAGACGTACAAGGAAAAAAAAGCTATCTTCGTTAAGCTCGGATGCGCAGTTGTACATGCTATGGCAGAAGATCTAATCCGCGAAGCCGCCGACGCATCTGGTTCAGGACTCGACCACGAGAGCTTGTGGTGGTGTACTGGTGTTAAGCCTCCGTCTGAAGTATGAACATGCTCCTCCATTTTTAATGCAGCTAATGGCAGTGAATTTATCCTAGTGCTGTGTCTGATGGAATTAAGTCAATTAGCATCTCTTAACACCAGCACAGCTGTTTTCATCAGAAAAAAAAATCTGTCAGCGGCAATTATGAGGGGAAGTAGAAGCCTCGCGTCAGAATGCGGTGTGCTGTGCCCATGGCGCCAGTGAATTTGGGGGTATCGCGTCGAATTTCCCGATCCATTGCCTGGAGATGGGGCGAAACAGATCAGGAGGAGGAAGAAGGATTTTCAAGACCGGAAACGGATGAATTAGGTTTGAAATTTCGGGTGCACACAGGTGGGGAAGCGTGCAGGCTCGACGATTGGTGGTGCGCGAGCACGACAGGTGACAAGGTCCTAACGATGGAGATCTGATGAGAAAGAAGATGTTGGGTCGTGGAAGAAGGAGCATTGGATGTTGATGGATAGTAGATATCAAGGGTGAGTCTTGGGCCCAAAACATGGGTTGTCTATGTAATGCCTGTTTGAAGAGGCCCAAGCATTCTGAATGGACTATACTACCTCTTTTCAACTAGAAGGGTAAGTTTTAATTCTCACCATTGATTTGCATAAAAAATTATAAACTTTTCTAAAGGGATGTACCAGCAAAACTCTTTTATTTTTCCTGTTTTGCCCTTCTCTGTGTGGTGTGTAACTATCCTGTGTGCCTTCGTGCTCTACTTTGAGATAATCGATGGCGGGGTAAAGTTTTTTTCTTTAAAAAAACGTGTGGTTGGGCAGCTCTATAAACACATATGCTAGTTGCTTCATGGAGTAGTTAAAGAGTTCTTCCGGTTCTCTGTGGTCATACTATGGTCATGTTACCACTTCTATAAGCATTGTTAATTTCTTTTGCATTTATCATTCTTCTTCTTCTTCTTATTTAAGAAAAAGAAGAGGAAAGTTTACTGTCTGATCAGCTTAGTGAACTAGTTATGCATTGCATCTCGCGTGCTCAAGTACTGAAGCACAAGAGAGGCCGGCGGTTTCAGGGCCACCAATTCCCGAGAGCAACTCGGCATGTTACCCATAATTCTACCCTGTGCCGAAGCAAGGAGTGTTTCTTGTACTGAGTTTTACTCCAGTACACGGTACACCATCTCATCTCAATTACTGGTCGGTGTCCGATTGCAACAGCGATCTTCTGATCGAGTTGGGTACGTGTTGTCTGCCAAACAGTTGCTTGCTGGTTGCCTCCATACGGTTGACAGAATTTGGTAGACGCATTATTCTGTGTCAGCGTGTTCTCATCTTACTCCTTTGTAGTCATCCACGTAAGCCATGACAAAATGCAGCGACAAATCGTGCCAGAGCTATTTGGAATTTTGAACCGACAACGAGGAATGGGCCGGTGCTCTCTCCTGGGGCCGCTTCATGTAACGTCCCTGTTTTCGTGTAATTGTTAATGTGCATTATGTGTAGTTCATGGCATGTGCATGGGTTGAAATGTGTAAGAATTTGAACTTTTTAAAATATGAGGAGCAACCGTGAATAATAGAAGAAAACCCTAAGTTGCACTTAGGTACAAGAATAAGTTCCAAAAACAATTGAAGTGGTAGGGGCAAGATGCTTCAAAGGTGTTTTGAAATTAAAGCAAAAACGTTTTGGTGGAAAATTGTTTGTTTGTTTTGGGAAGGGTTTAAAAGAGAAAAGAAACTAGAAAAGCAAACCAAAAAGAAAAATCTAAAAACCCTAATCCTCCCCACCGGAATGGGCCTCTCCCTACCCAGCCCATCTTCCTCTCCCCTCTGGCCCGCCCCCGGTGTCTTCTTCCCTAAGCTGCCGACAGCCCCCTCCCCATCCTTATCCTCCCCCTCTGCCACCTCCTGTGCTCCGTGGCAGCCAACCCGAGCAAGCCGGCCACCTCATGCTTGGGCGCCGCCTCCTCCCCCTAGTCCCCTTCCCCAAGCCTCCCTGTCCTATTGCTCTCGCCGCGCCGCCCCAACCCAAGAGCCCCGGTCACCCTCCGAGCCACGCTCGCCGCCCCCGCCACCGTACCTAGCCACCTGAGCCACCCCCGCTCGCCCCTCCCCTTCGCCGCGGTTGCCTCCGGCCCAGCTATGCCCCGGTGCTGCTCCGCTCTAAGCCGCATCACCCGAAGCGCCGCCTTGCTTCCCGAGCTGGAGCCGGGCACCCTGCCGCGCCACCTCGACGTCGCTCACCGCCGGCCTTCTCTCTCCTATCCTGCCGCCCCCGGACCTCCCCGCAGCTCCTCCGCCGCGGCCTCCCACCGCCTCGGTGCCGCCACCTCGCCGACGCCGTGCCGAGCTCCCCCCCCATCACCCGGAGCCTGCCGCCGCTAGCTCCGCCCTCCCGGCCGCCACGCCGTCGCCCTCGGCTCCCCCTCCGCCTAGCGCCGCTCGGTCCTCGCCGGAGCCGGTAAGGCCCGCCGCCGCCGCCCCGTTCCTCTCCAGGGCTCGCCGCCGGCCACACCGCGCCGGCAAGCCACCGGCCGGGTGAAGCCACCGACCGAGTTTCAGCACATTGAAGGCACTGATGGCCCAATTAAACGATGGTTAGGGCATATTAATTGCCCTAAACCAATGATTAGGGTTTAATGTGGTAACTATTACCCTTTAATGCTGTTTAGACATATTAATGATGTAATTAATAGCTAACCAGTGAAATGAATGAGCTTCTTTAGTATTTGTCTCTATGACAGTGGGCCCCATACGACAGGAATTAAAGAAAAGAACAATAAAAAGGGAAATTCTGACATGGGGGCCCCACATGTAAGAATTTGGAGAAAGTGGATTAAAGATTAAAGAAAAGGGGAATTTGTGACAAGTGGGCCCCACTTGTCAATGACTCAGTCAAACTTGGTCAAAATTGACCAGTAGGGCCCACATGTCAGTCTCTGCTATATTTGAATTAATTTAAATATTATTTTTACTGAGAAAAATAAAACAAAGGGTGAAAATGGATGAAATCTTGTAAAATTCACAGAAAAATTCATCTTTAATCAGAAAAATGCAAATAATATATCAAAATGTTCAGAAAAATGAAATCTATTCGAAAACATCATGTTCATCCATGTTTGCATGCTAGGATTAATATAATTTGCTAAAAACTCAAATTAGGGTTCCGATTAGCCGGAGGATTTACGGGCCGTGACATTTTATGCGTCCGAACTCCGATTAAATTGATTCCACTTGCATTAGTCTTCTTTTTGCACCCTCTATGTCATGGCATGCATTGCATCTCATGCTGATGTTGTGCATTTTAATAATTACGATTATGCCCTTGTTTCCGGTGTTTCCGTTTTTCCTCGATAGAGCCGGAAGATCCGCAAAGTGAGAGTCTCGATCAAGAGCAGGGTGTCGTTGCAGAGCAACCAGGCAAGCAGCCCCTTTGGTCACGTTGCAAATCTCCTATTATTTACAAAGTATTAGTTGTTTTTAAATCATTATCATATGCGTTCAACTGCTATTTTTCCGCTAAGAAAGCCCTAAGTCCGATGAATACGACTCACCTTGTCGCTTAAACAGCTCCACCACTAACCTAACCCATCTAGCGTAGTCTAGTATCCACTGTTCGAATGCCATTATGCTATTTATGCTTAGACATGCTTAGACTTGTAGAAGTCGTAATTCCTGGGATAGCAGGTAAATCAACACTGGGAATGGGTTACGTGGTAGGTGGATGTTCACCGGGATAACTAATGAATTGGCTTAATCATATCTGGGTTTAGACGAGAGGCCATGGCTGGGAGCATGGTGGGTTGTCTCGTTTTCCCGCAAGGACCGGTTTCCGGTGTCCCTTCGAACCAAGATTCGCGTACTTCTACACGGGTGGATTATGGGGCCACCCACGACTGAATAATTTGCCTAGACTTAGACTATGAGCCGCATAGTTTGCCGTTTTCGTGTATTGGGTGCGTGGAAAAAGGAATGTGGTGTGGTGCCTCAATATAGGTGTAAGGGTTACACACGGTTCGAGTCTGGGGATGTATCACCTGCTACAACGTATGGGACCGTGTCGTAGTTACGGCCGGACTGATGTACATGGACTAGCCCGTACGGGTGGCTCATACCTAGGTCGAAAGCATTGTAAAGGTCGTGTTCGATCACCCTCCGCCAGCACACCTCGTGAAAGTGTGTAAATCGCGATGGCACTAGGAGACGATCGATACGTGTAGGTAAAGATGTACACCCCTGCAGGGTTAGAACTGTTTGAACAGCCGTGTCCGCGGTTATGGACAACTTGGTAAGATTTTGCATCGAATTAGACAACTACAACAAATCCTAAAACTTGCCAACTCTAAGGACGTGGTTAGCGACAGCTTCCTCCCAGGGTGGTTGAGGATGGGTCGAGGGGTTTTTCAGGTGTGGTGATCTGCAGTAAGGAATATTCGTGAAGTGTCGACTCGTCTCCTTTGAAAAGGTATTCTAGTAGTCGAATTTCAATCTATTTATGGTTATTGAAAAGGTAAACTTGGCTTTCCGCAAATTAGTCCACATTTACCCTTTTGTTGATACCTGGCACAATCACTACTATTTCCGCACTGTAAGTCTTGCGGAGTACAATTTTGTACTCACCCTGCTGTTGTTGTTGTTTGTTGCAGAGGAACCCACCCCTTCGGAGGGTGGTTTCTATTTAGAGATCGATACCGACGACGCCTAGACGCTGGGAATCCCAGGCAGTGATCCTGCCCTGGGTTGGTATTTTGGTTTGTTTCCGTTGCCACTTTTGGCCCTACTGTTTGGCTTCGTAGCCTTATAAACTCTTCCGCTGTGTGTATATATGTTTGTTAAGTTTCAAACTTATAATATTGCAGTTTCTATCGTAGAGTCACTGCTATGAGATCTGGTTGTTTTCGCCTGCTCATGTGCCGTGCGTGTATGTGATGAAGCGCATGTTGCGGGTAGGACTTTAGAGTTTATATCATAGAGTCATTAAGTTTAATCACCCCTGTGAAGCGACTCTACTACTGAGAGATTGGGACTATATCACCCTACTCCAGCCGTGCATTAATTTGCCGGGACGAGTTCGGGGTTGATGTTCCGGCTCGGTAGGACAAGAGTGAGGAGACCATATCACCCTACTACTCTGTGCGCTTGCCAGAGTAAGCTTTGGGGTTGACGTCTCGGGCTGTTCGGAGCCATATCACTCCACTCCTCTTGGAATTGACACCCAGGAGTTGAGGTCGGGGTTGACGTTTCGACTTAGCGGGTGGTTTCTCTTAAGCCTCTCTGTTATGAATTCTGGGGTTCGACAGCTTTGGTATCAGAGCCAGGTTGACTGTAGGATAACCTTTGTCTTGGCCGTTGTTGGGTCTAGAAGTTGCAAAAACTATTTGAACTTAAAAAGGATTTGCGAAAAGCATAAGTAGTGGCTCTGTTTTCTCCTTATCCCTTTCGATCCTAGTTCTTTTCCTTACCCTTTCGTTTGGTTGAAAAACGAATTTGCTACTGTCTTGCCTCGTTCAAAAGTTAGACTTCACGTGTGCAGGGAATCCTTACCTTCCCTCTTACCTTGTCCCGGTTATTATCGACTCTACCGATTACTCCATTGACATGTTCAGATTCTGTTCATCTTGTAAATCGTGAAATTCATTCGAGTAATTCCGTTCAAGTTTCTTTATGATCTGATCTTGTTTTTGTGGCATATCTATTCCTTGATTCAGATGGCCGAACATCCGGAAGGTAGCCAACCTACCGCTGGTAATCAAGGTCGTGACTCTGGTCGCAATAATGTTCCTCCCCCACCGCCATCTATGGCAGAGGTGTTGATGCAGATCGAGCGGAATCGAATGGACCAGACTCGCCTTCTGGAGCATCTAGTCCGGAATACTGCTCCCCAACCCGAAGCTCGAGTTGGAATCTCAGATTTTCTTCGAACGCAGCCTCCGACATTCAGTCGTTCAGAAGATCCTATCGAAGCTGATGATTGGCTTCGCAGCATCGAGCGCAAATTGGAGACCGCGCGTATCCCCGCGGCGGATCGCGTGGATCTTGCGGCGTATCTGCTTGAAGGTGCTGCCGCATCATGGTGGGGGAATTTCCTCGCCATCCAGGAGAAAGGTCACGTGGTTACGTGGCAGGAGTTCTGCGACGCCTTCCGTGGAACTCATATCCCCGAAGGTGTCATGGACATCAAGAAAGAAGAATTCCGAAATCTGACTCAGGGACGAAAGAACGTCACCGAATATCTCCACTCCTTCAATCACTTGGCGCGTTATGCTCCTCGTGACGTTTCCACCGATGCGGATCGACAAGAGAAATTCCGCAAAGGCTTGAATCCGGAGCTTCGTTATGAGCTGCTTCCTTTCGACTTCGCCAACTTCCAAGCTTTAATGAATAAAGCT
Source organism: Stipa capillata (assembly GCA_019208055.1). NCBI lineage: Eukaryota > Viridiplantae > Streptophyta > Magnoliopsida > Poales > Poaceae > Stipa > Stipa capillata. Next base: position 661,571 of record JAGXJF010004472.1, read on the forward strand.
GTCAAGATGGAGCACGGCAAGCTAGTTCTTGAAGAATCTAGAAAGCGTGCTCGAGATGCGGTGAAGCCCTCTTCTTCCAATTCGCAAAAGAGGCGTATTTGGGTTCCTGCTAGTGCATTTAATCGCGCTACTCCCGCCCCAAGGCCCTCTAGTTTTATGCCTCGTCCTCCAGCACCCAGTTCCAGCCGAGGCCCATGGGAGGACAATTTGCTGATGCTACTCCAAAAGTTCCGTTTGGGGCTTGCTTCAAATGTGGCCAGCCCGGTCACTTCTCTCGTGAGTGTCCTCAGCGACAGAATCCTGCACCTAATCTTGCCCCAGCGCAAGGTCAACCTCGGGGCAATGTTCCCGCCAAGAAGGCGAATCCGCAACATCCGTCTGTGAATCGCGGTCGTGTGACTCACGTGGTCGCAGAAGAAGCTCAGGAGGCAACCGATGTCGTGATTGGTACGCTCCTTGTTAATTCGGTTCCAGCATCAGTTCTTTTTGATTCAGGGGCTTCTCATTCGTTTATATCCAAGGGTTTTGCTGAGGAAAACAACCTCCCTTACGAGCTGATGCCTAATTCTATGTCTATCCATTCACCGGGATCCGTGATGAGAGCATCCCAAGAATACCGTGGAGTTTGCATCCAAGTGGGCAATCTGGAGTTCTTCGCCACTTTGATTTCTTTGATCTCTACGGATATCGATGTCATCCTTGGAATGAATTGGTTGATGGCACATCAGGCCCTAATTGATTGTGCAACGAAGACAGTGGTTCTTTCGCATCCCTCCGGTGAAACTGTTCGGTTTACTCCAAAGTTCGTCGACTCTCAGCTCTGTGCTCTCGAAGGCAAATCCCTTCCTGATCTTCCAGATGTTCCGGTAGTCCATGACTTCCCGGATGTCTTCCCCGACGAGCTTCCAGGTTTACCACCGGATCGAGACATTGAATTTGTTATCGAGTTGGTTCCCGGAACCGCTCCTATCTATCGTCGCCCTTATCGGATGACTCAAGATGAATTGGAGGAAATGAGAAAGCAACTCCAGGAGTTAGAAGCAAAAGGCTTCATTCGACCGAGCTCCTCTCCTTGGGGATGCTCTGCTTTATTCGTGGAGAAGAAAGATAAAAGCCTGCGGATGTGTGTCGACTATCGACCTCTTAACGAGGGTGTGACGATCAAAAACAAGTATCCGCTTCCACGAATTGATGATCTGTTTGATCAATTAACCGGAGCAACCGTCTTTTCCAAGATTGATTTGAGGTTGGGCTACCATCAAATCAAGATCCGACCCGAAGATATTCCAAAAACGGCGTTTACGACTCGTTATGGGTTGTATGAATACACCGTGATGTCTTTTGGGTTAACCAACGCTCCTGCTACCTTCATGAGGTTGATGAATTCCATCTTCATGGAGTATCTGGATCGCTTCGTGATCATCTTCATCGATGATATTCTGATATTCTCCAAGACAAAAGAAGACCATGCCGAGCACTTGAAGCTTGTCTTGGGAAAGCTTCGTGAACATCAGCTTTATGCCAAGTTCTCTAAATGTGAGTTTTGGCTTGAAGAAGTCGCTTTTCTAGGCCACGTGCTTTCGGCGAAAGGTGTCGCCGTGGATCCTAGTAAAGTCAAGGCTGTTCTCAATTGGGAACAACCCAAATCGGTCACGCAAGTACGGAGTTTTCTTGGTCTGGCCGGCTATTATCGCCGTTTTATCGAGGACTTCTCCAAACATGCTAAACCATTGACCGAGCTCCTCAAGAAGGAAAAGAAGTTCGAGTGGACGGAAAGGTGCGAAGGAAGCTTCCAAGAGCTAAAGCGCCGATTGACCTCCGCTCCTGTGCTTGTCCTCCCGGACATTCACAAGAATTTCGACGTCTATTGCGATGCTTCTCGCCTAGGTCTTGGATGTGTGTTGATGCAAGAAGGGCATGTGGTAGCTTATGCTTCTCGTCAGCTAAGGCCGCATGAAGCTAACTATCCAACTCACGACCTAGAGCTTGCTGCGGTGGTTCATGCTCTGAAGATTTGGCGGCATTATCTTATCGGTAATCGCTGCGAGCTGTATTCCGATCACCAAAGTTTGAAGTATCTCTTCACCCAGCCCGACCTGAATCTCAGGCAACGAAGATGGCTGGAATTGATCAAAGATTACGACGTAGGTCTCCATTACCAACCCGGTAAGGCTAATGTCGTGGCGGATGCACTTAGCCGGAAGACTTACTGTAACAATCTTCAGATCCGAGAATTTCAACCGCCCCTCTACGAGGAATTTGCACGGCTTAATCTTGAAGTCGTCCAAAGTGGTTTCCTTAATACCCTTGAAGTCCGATCATCTCTTGAAGATCAAATCAAATCTGCTCAAAAGCAAGACAAGGGTATTCGCAAGATTAAGGAGAACATTGCTAGCGGAGTTGCTAAATGTTTCTCAGTCGATGGTCAAGACGTTGTTGGTTTGGCAAGCGCCTAGTTGTGCCGAAGAACAACGATCTTCGAGAATCTATTCTTCGTGAAGCTCACGACTCTCCATTGTCTATTCATCCGGGTAGCACGAAGATGTACCGAGATCTGAAACAGAGATTCTGGTGGACCCGAATGAAAAGGGAGATCGCTCGCTTCATCTCCGAATGTGGTGTGTCGTCGTGTTAAGGCGGAACATCAAAGACCCGCCGGCACACTTCAACCTTTGCCTATCCCTGAGTGGAAGTGGGACGAAATTGGCATGGATTTCGTCACGGGCCTTCCAAGAACTCAAAAAGGAAATGATTCCATCTTTGTGGTCATTGATCGCCTATCTAAAGTTGCTCATTTCCTTCCTGTCCGAGAGAAGATTACAGCTAGTCAATTGGCCGATCTTTACATCGCTCGGATAGTATCTCTCCATGGGATCCCTAAGCGGATCATCTCCGATCGTGGTGCTTTGTTCACTTCCAGGTTTTGGGAGAGTCTCCAAGCTGCTATGGGAACTCATCTCTCGTTCAGTACAGCTTATCACCCCCAAACCGGTGGACAAACCGAAAGGGTTAACCAAATTCTTGAAGATATGCTTAGAGCTTGTGTTATATCCTTCGGCACGAAGTGGGAGAAGTGCCTTCCGTTCGCTGAGTTTTCTTATAACAACAGCTTCCAATCAAGCCTAGGCATGGCCCCTTTCGAAGTCCTCTATGGACGCAAATGTCGAACTCCACTCAATTGGTCCGAAACTGGAGAACGACAAATTCTTGGACCCGACTTGATCAAAGAAGCGGAGGATCAAGTTCGAATCATTCGAGAGCGGTTGAAAACTGCTCAATCTCGTCAGAAGAGCTACTCCGACCTCCGTCGTCGTGAGATTCACTTTGAGCCAAACGATAAAGTCTACCTTCGGGTCACTCCTTTTAAGGGTGTTCGCCGATTTGGCATCAAAGGAAAGTTGGCACCTCGTTATATTGGTCCCTTTCGCATTCTATCCAAACGAGGTGAAGTCGCATACCAGTTGGAACTACCTCCGTCGCTTTCCAATATCCACAATGTCTTCCATATTTCTCAACTTCGGAAGTGCTTCAAAGATCCAATTCCAGAGTCGGCAGTTGATACTTTGGATCTTCAAGAAGATCTGTCTTACCGAGAGTACCCTCTTCGTATTCTCGATGAGATGGAACGAACTACTCGAAGACGGAACGTCAAGTTCATCAAAGTTCAATGGTCCAACCATTCCGAAAATGAAGCTACTTGGGAACGCGAGGATCATCTTCGATCGGCGTACCCCTCCCTCTTTTCCAGTTGATCCGAATCTCGGGGTCGAGATTCTCGTAAGGGGGGTAGGTCTGTAACGTCCCTGTTTTCGTGTAATTGTTAATGTGCATTATGTGTAGTTCATGGCATGTGCATGGGTTGAAATGTGTAAGAATTTGAACTTTTTAAAATATGAGGAGCAACCGTGAATAATAGAAGAAAACCCTAAGTTGCACTTAAGGTACAAGAATAAGTTCCAAAAACAATTGAAGTGGTAGGGGCAAGATGCTTCAAAGGTGTTTTGAAATTAAAGCAAAACGTTTTGGTGGAAAATTGTTTGTTTGTTTTGGGAAGGGTTTAAAAGAGAAAAGAAACTAGAAAAGCAAACCAAAAAGAAAAATCTAAAAACCCTAATCCTCCCCACCGGAATGGGCCTCTCCCTACCCAGCCCATCTTCCTCTCCCCTCTGGCCCGCCCCCGGTGTCTTCTTCCCTAAGCTGCCGACAGCCCCCTCCCCATCCTTATCCTCCCCCTCTGCCACCTCCTGTGCTCCGTGGCAGCCAACCCGAGCAAGCCGGCCACCTCATGCTTGGGCGCCGCCTCCTCCCCCTAGTCCCCTCCCCAAGCCTCCCTGTCCTATTGCTCTCGCCGCGCCGCCCCAACCCAAGAGCCCCGGTCACCCTCCCGAGCCACGCTCGCCGCCCCCGCCACCGTACCTAGCCACCTGAGCCACCCCCGCTCGCCCCTCCCCTTCGCCGCGGTTGCCTCCGGCCCAGCTGTGCCCCGGTGCTGCTCCGCTCTAAGCCGCATCACCCGAAGCGCCGCCTTGCTTCCCGAGCTGGAGCCGGGCACCCTGCCGCGCCACCTCGACGTCGCTCACCGCCGGCCTTCTCTCTCCTATCCTGCCGCCCCCGGACCTCCCCGCAGCTCCTCCGCCGCGGCCTCCCACCGCCTCGGTGCCGCCACCTCGCCGACGCCGTGCCGAGCTCCCCCCCCATCACCCGGAGCCCGCCGCCGCTAGCTCCGCCCTCCCGGCCGCCACGCTGTCGCCCTCGGCTCCCCCTCCGCCTAGCGCCGCTCGGTCCTCGCCGGAGCCGGTAAGCCCGCCGCCGCCGCCCCGTTCCTCTCCAGGGCTCGCCGCCGGCCACACCGCGCCGGCAAGCCACCGGCCGGGTGAAGCCACCGACCGAGTTTTCCCCCCCCAGCACATTGAAGGCACTGATGGCCCAATTAAACGATGGTTAGGGCATATTAATTGCCCTAAACCAATGATTAGGGTTTAATGTGGTAACTATTACCCTTTAATGCTGTTTAGACATATTAATGATGTAATTAATAGCTAACCAGTGAAATGAATGAGCTTCTTTAGTATTTGTCTCTATGACAGTGGGCCCCATACGACAGGAATTAAAGAAAAGAACAATAAAAAGGGAAATTCTGACATGGGGGCCCCACATGTAAGAATTTGGAGAAAGTGGATTAAAGATTAAAGAAAAGGGGAATTTGTGACAAGTGGGCCCCACTTGTCAATGACTCAGTCAAACTTGGTCAAAATTGACCAGTAGGGCCCACATGTCAGTCTCTGCTATATTTGAATTAATTTAAATATTATTTTTACTGAGAAAAATAAAACAAAGGGTGAAAATGGATGAAATCTTGTAAAATTCACAGAAAATTCATCTTTAATCAGAAAAATGCAAATAATATATCAAAATGTTCAGAAAAATGAAATCTATTCGAAAACATCATGTTCATCCATGTTTGCATGCTAGGATTAATATAATTTGCTAAAAACTCAAATTAGGGTTCCGATTAGCCGGAGGATTTACGGGCCGCGACATTTTATGCGTCCGAACTCCGATTAAATTGATTCCACTTGCATTAGTCTTCTTTTTGCACCCTCTATGTCATGGCATGCATTGCATCTCATGCTGATGTTGTGCATTTTAATAATTACGATTATGCCCTTGTTTCCGGTGTTTCCGTTTTTCCTCGATAGAGCCGGAAGATCCGCAAAGTGAGAGTCTCGATCAAGAGCAGGGTGTCGTTGCAGAGCAACCAGGCAAGCAGCCCCTTTGGTCACGTTGCAAATCTCCTATTATTTACAAAGTATTAGTTGTTTTTAAATCATTATCATATGCGTTCAACTGCTATTTTTCCGCTAAGAAAGCCCTAAGTCCGATGAATACGACTCACCTTGTCGCTTAAACAGCTCCACCACTAACCTAACCCATCTAGCGTAGTCTAGTATCCACTGTTCGAATGCTATTATGCTATTTATGCTTAGACATGCTTAGACTTGTAGAAGTCGTAATTCCTGGGATAGCAGGTAAATCAACACTGGGAATGGGTTACGTGGTAGGTGGATGTTCACCGGGATAACTAATGAATTGGCTTAATCATATCTGGGTTTAGACGAGAGGCCATGGCTGGGAGCATGGTGGGTTGTCTCGTTTTCCCGCAAGGACCGGTTTCCGGTGTCCCTTCGAACCAAGATTCGCGTACTTCTACACGGGTGGATTATGGGGCCACCCACGACTGAATAATTTGCCTAGACTTAGACTATGAGCCGCATAGTTTGCCGTTTTCGTGTATTGGGTGCGTGGAAAAAGGAATGTGGTGTGGTGCCTCAATATAGGTGTAAGGGTTACACACGGTTCGAGTCCGGGGATGTATCACCTGCTACAACGTATGGGACCGTGTCGTAGTTACGGCCGGACTGATGTACATGGACTAGCCCGTACGGGTGGCTCATACCTAGGTCGAAAGCATTGTAAAGGTCGTGTTCGATCACCCTCCGCCAGCACACCTCGTGAAAGTGTGTAAATCGCGATGGCACTAGGAGACGATCGATACGTGTAGGTAAAGATGTACACCCCTGCAGGGTTAGAACTGTTTGAACAGCCGTGTCCGCGGTTATGGACAACTTGGTAAGATTTTGCATCGAATTAGACAACTACAACAAATCCTAAAACTTGCCAACTCTAAGGACGTGGTTAGCGACAGCTTCCTCCCAGGGTGGTTGAGGATGGGTCGAGGGGTTTTTCAGGTGTGGTGATCTGCAGTAAGGAATATTCGTGAAGTGTCGACTCGTCTCCTTTGAAAAGGTATTCTAGTAGTCGAATTTCAATCTATTTATGGTTATTGAAAAGGTAAACTTGGCTTTCCGCAAATTAGTCCACATTTACCCTTTTGTTGATACCTGGCACAATCACTACTATTTCCGCACTGTAAGTCTTGCGGAGTACAATTTTGTACTCACCCTGCTGTTGTTGTTGTTTTGTTGCAGAGGAACCCACCCCTTCGGAGGGTGGTTTCTATTTAGAGATCGATACCGACGACGCCTAGACGCTGGGAATCCCAGGCAGTGATCCTGCCCTGGGTTGGTATTTTGGTTTGTTTCCGTTGCCACTTTTGGCCCTACTGTTTGGCTTCGTAGCCTTATAAACTCTTCCGCTGTGTGTATATATGTTTGTTAAGTTTCAAACTTATAATATTGCAGTTTCTATCGTAGAGTCACTGCTATGAGATCTGGTTGTTTTCGCCTGCTCATGTGCCGTGCGTGTATGTGATGAAGCGCATGTTGCGGGTAGGACTTTAGAGTTTATATCATAGAGTCATTAAGTTTAATCACCCCTGTGAAGCGACTCTACTACTGAGAGATTGGGAACTATATCACCCTACTCCAGCCGTGCATTAATTTGCCGGGACGAGTTCGGGGTTGATGTTCCGGCTCGGTAGGACAAGAGTGAGGAGACCATATCACCCTACTACTCTGTGCGCTTGCCAGAGTAAGCTTTGGGGTTGACGTCTCGGGCTGTTCGGAGCCATATCACTCCACTCCTCTTGGAATTGACACCCAGGAGTTGAGGTCGGGGTTGACGTTTCGACTTAGCGGGTGGTTTCTCTTAAGCCTCTCTGTTATGAATTCTGGGGTTCGACACTTCAGCGGGTGCGACCGCACAAATCTCCAGGCGAAACATGTGATTTCACATGCCTACACTTCGCCAAAGAAAAAAAAAGTACGCTGCACGTATACCAGGTTTTATCACGTGAACCCCTCCATTAAAAAGTATTTTCATACGAGGAAACAAAAAGAATAGAGAGAAAAAATAATACAATTTTACATGTAGTTGAAGGTACACCTACTATCACACCCCTCCACATACAGACAACGACGCAACTAGTTGGACGGTCGATCGGACCTGATGGAGACGCGGCAACGCAGGTTGTGGTTGCCGGATGCGGCGCCGGACAAGGGTTGGGGAGAACTGATCCGATTACAGCAAGGGTAGGAGACGATAGATCCGCCAGCCGGTCGAACCCAATGGAGACGCAACGACACAGTTCATGGTGGTCAGATTCGGCGGCGGCTCGGGTAGGAGATGATGGATTTGGCGACGGCTCAGGTAAGGGATGACGGATCAGGCAGCCGCTGATCTCGGAGGATGGCGAAGGTGGCAACGGAGCTTGGGTCAGTCGACAACTATAGTGACGAAGCAAAATTTGACAGCTTGATTGGCCATGACTCTTGCCGGAGGACTAATTGCACCTACCAGAAAATAAGAGAAAAGGTTGGCGTGCTTGATAGAGTGAGGTAAGAGGGTGGGCTGATGGACGAGGGTGATGATGGACTGAAATATACATGACACATATCTACTAAAGTATATAAAAAAGGTATTATAAATATAAAATATAATCTAAGTGTGTTTGGTTTGAGCCCAAATTTGTCCCACCTAGCCAAAATTTTGGCCAATGTTTTGCTTGCCCATAATTTGGCTAAAATTGGCAAAAAAAATGAATTAAAGTTGATAAAGAGGCATTGACATGTTAAAATTTTGACAACCTTCAAATGAGGACCAAAATTTTAGTCATAACTGAAAAATTGGTAAGGTAGCTTTTGGCCACAATCCAAACATACCTAAACCACTCAGTACGAATCTTAAAGCACGACTGAATGTGGAGATTAGGCCTCGACATGTTTTTTTCGACTCAGAAAAAGAACAGCTTCCTCCTCTGCCGCAAGCAACTACCAGTACCAGCCGGAGAAGCTTGAAGCTAAACTGCTCAGGAAGTCGTCGGCACGAGGTGCTGGATTTTGACTTGCTACCGAAATCCAGAAGGCTTGCTGCAAAACCCCCCCCCTACGCTGCGGCTTCGTGTCGGCCGCCACTGCCGCCGCCTCCGCGGATGAGATCCGCGCCACCCAGATCCAAACCCTTCTAGAATCTTACGCCACCAGCGTTCATGGGGGACTGCGCCGTCCAGAACGGCCATGCCCACCCGAAGCAGGAGGAGGACGCGCCGGTCGTGGCCGTCGAGGCCGCGGAGGGCGCTCGCGAGCAGCAGGATGTGGGTAGCGGGCAGAGGAAGCAGGGAGGGATCCGCAGGGAGCCGTCGTTCTCGCGGTGGTGCAGGGACCCCTCCACCGCGCCCAGTGCCCCCGCCGGCGCAGCTTCGCCCGCCTCTGCGGTGAGCGATGATGATTCAGAGGAGTTCGACCTGCCGCTTTTGCCATCCGCCGCCGGTGGCGGAGGCGGCGGCCGCCATTGCCGATGGATATTGAGGCGGGAGCGGCGGCGGGATCTGACAGCCTCCCGATCTCTCCGTGGTTGATCGCGAAGATCATCTTTCTGATAGCGAGTTGGTACACGCTGAGTACCTGCTTGACGCTGTGAGTAACGCGTTTTTCTCGTTGTTGGAGCGCGGATGCTTAGGGGAGCTGTGTTTGGGCGCACGTTTGATGCTAGTGTTCTCTGTGTGCTCGTGTGCGTGTGGTCAGGTATAACAAGGAGATGCTTGGGAAGCACATGTGGAAGTTCCCCGCGCCGTTCATGATGAACACGGTGCATTTCACGATGCAGGCTGTGGCATCGAGGGTGATCCTGTGGTTCCAGCACCGGGGCCTGGAGAGAGAGAGTAGTGCAATGTCATGGAAAGATTACTTTCTGCGAGGTGGCTACCGTGTTGTTTCACCATTATGTTGCTTGATGCTTACATGAGTAGCTTGTTCCATACATTCAGTCAGAAGAAATGGAATGGGATGGCTACCTTGGTGCTTATAATTAGTAACACCAACTTTATGTATTCTGGACTTCTCTGAGATAGAAAAAAGGAATGCTAGTTTTGGATAGATGGGCTTTGTCAAATCTGGTATAGCTGACATTAAAAGAAGGGTATGTTTAGCTTGTTAGAGATCATGCGCAAGAGCGTTGAACATCAACAAGTATAGGCTTTTGGGGGTCCTGAAACCCCGTTGGCCAATTTGATAGAACAATCGACATGGTAAATTACATTAGCATGATATATCACCTTAAGGATGAAGGTTGAAATGCAAATTGTGTTGCATGCGAATCAAAGCTGCTGGAGTGCCGCATGGGCTCAAAATGGAGAGTTCAGCTCTTCACCTCTTGTTGGATGTATCTCCATACTTTATGAACTTTCAATTAAATTGGGTCCTGACTCATAACATTTCTTACTGGATAGCAATGTTACATTAATTGAATCTATTTAATCAACAAAGGTTAGGATAGACTAGATTCTTATTCTACTTCTAAATATTTCAGAATATGTTTTTTTATTGTGTCGATCTTTTTAAAAGTCAATTGTTTAAATAGTGATATATAATAATTTGAATATTTGTTCTGCAGTTGTCCCAACAGCTTTGGCTACTGCTCTTGATATAAATTTGAGCAACATTTCACTTGTTTTCATTACTGTGACATTTGCTACAATGGTACATTTCCTTCTACGTGAGTCATTAAGTTCCTGCACTTCTTACGTAGTAGGTGGAATTCTAATTTATTGCTTTCAATTATTATGCAGTGTAAATCTGCAGCTCCAATTTTCATTCTTCTGTTTGCTTTTCTATTCAGGTAAGCTCAGTTTCCAGTAGTGCGTGCTCTTATTTATCTAGTTTAGTGACATCACCTTGAAGAAATTGAGCCTCTTTCTCTAATGGTTCTACTTTGGTGACTCTCAGTACTTGATTTTCTAATGATATAATAATGCATATGCATACATGCACAAAATTACTTGCATATGCACAGAGGCACCGACACATTGCCCTCAAATGAACAATATGAATTAGCTTGGTAACTGAGATGTGTTCCCAGGATTGAGTCCAGGCCACGCCCCTATTTCGAACAAAAAGAAAAGGGATTTATCTTATGAGGGGGGGGAGGTGGGGCTTCGATGCGGTTAACCTGCCCTAGCCGAGGGTGTGAAACAATCACCCTAGGTCAAAGAGAAAACATTGAATTAGCTCGGTAGTGTTTAAATAATTGGTTCCCTATACACATCGTTTTGAGTGATGATATGCAAATGTGAACTGCAGAAACCAACAGTGAGCAGTATCTTGCTTATCCGTCATCTCTTATTTTGCCGCCTTTTGACATTCTAATAGGTTTTTCATGTTCGCATGCAAATCAAGTCTGCTTGTTACTTATATCTGACAACACTGCACCTATTTCTTTTATGCTCTGTGTCATTTTCATGTTATAAAACTAAAATTTTCCATCTTTGTTCTGAAGGCTAGAGAAGCCCAGCTTTAACATTCTTGGAATCATGCTGATTGTTTCATTTGGAGTTCTACTGACAGGTAAATGCAATACATCAACAACGTTTATTATTTTATTCAAAGTGATATGCTTTTGTGCTTCCCAGAGAGGGCTCAGAAATTTTACTTAATTAGAGGTTTGGCGCTTTAATTTGTGAGCTTACTGCTGCATCTTAACTGCATACTACTGAGTACTGATGCATCTTCTGAAATTCATCTTATGCTTCATCATCTTGACTGTGGACTGGTAATTCATTCTTGCAGTTGCTAAAGAGACGGAATTTAATCTTTGGGGATTTATATTTATTATGCTTGCTGCTGTTATGGCTGGTTTCCGCTGGTGCATGACACAGATTCTCCTCCAGGTTTGTTACTGTATTATACTTCCATATTTAATTTACTATTTCTATTACTCAACATTGGTGATTGGACATGGTACTATGCCCGATCAATGTTATTTAATATTTCCCTTTCATCCATGTCCTGACTGACCTTTTGTTTATTCCCTTTTCTTATGCGTCTGCCAAATCTGCTGAAGAAAGAAGAATATGGTATGCACTATATCTTAGCATTTTGTCCATTCAGAGGAATATTATTAATACTGTTGATTGGTGTGTTGGCGTCTCATGCCTGAAAAGCAGCAAGATGTGCTTTATAAATTTCAGATATGTAGAAGTATTTGATTGGCCACTTGGTTTTTGTTTCAAAGCTGAGTTACTTATACATGGAAACTGCCACTATTGCATCAAAGTATCAAACTGTAGCAGTTATTTGAACTTTAAGTTATGCATTATGCTCTTAAAAATATACAAATGATAGTTTAAAATATGGTTTCTTCTACTATGAATGAACTAATATGCAACACATCATCCTTTACAGTGTCATTTTCGTTGTGTTATGCAGGATTGAAGAATCCCTTTACCTTGATGAGTTACGTTACCCCGGTGATGGCAATAGTAACTGCAATTCTTTCCATTGCCATGGATCCATGGCATGACTTCAGGGCAAGTCACTTTTTTGATAGTTCTGCTCACATATTAAGGAGCAGCTTATTGATGCTCCTAGGTGGTGCTTTGGCCTTTTTCATGGTATGGATTGGTACTCCTTCCTGGGATGTATAACATTTATGCCCACTTGTCAGCATTTAACTTAATAACTAATGCATTTTTTCATGCACTGAGAGTGTTGCAATGAGCCCTTTTTCTTTTCTCTGGAGTCAGTCAATCCACTGTTGTTGTTATTAAGACATGATTGCTGATTGCCAATTATTCTTGTTAGGATTTTTATATCTTGTTGTGTCTGTAAAAGATAATCACATGATTTGTTCTTTGAAGGTTTTGACAGAATATGTTCTGATCTCTGTAACAAGTGCAGTAACAGTGACCATAGCTGGGATTGTGAAGGAAGCTGTCACTATTTTGGTATAACTAGAACTTGATTTTATTCACTGTAATTATGTGTTATAAATTCATCTCTGTCCATGCGTATGCGTGTGACTTGTAACAACAAAAAATCTTACAGGTTGCTGTGCTTTTCTTCAATGATCCATTTACCTGGTTAAAGGGACTTGGACTGGCAACAATAATATTTGGTGTGAGTCTATTCAATGTGTACAAGTGAGTTGAAGTTCTTTTTCAATATTTACCATTCCAAGTTAGCTTATTACCTGTTCATATTTGATAAATCACCATATCAACTTCAAATTTCTCACAATGTTGATTACTTAAAGTCAGACTCACATGCCAACTTTATTTCGGAGGTAAATTGTACAAGACACTCCGAACTTGTTACGTTGCAAAAGTCCATCAATCTACATTTTACTACTTGCAACTCAATAACTTGCTATGCCGTGTCACTTTAGTCTGTCCGTTTATTACAGAGAGAAAAGTGATATTACTGATCATAAAACAGTAATAAGCAAAAACTGATCATTTACTTAGACTCTATAAAAGTGTGAAGTCGAAAAATAAGTTTAATTTCTAATGTGTTTGTACGTCGAGTGGACAATATTTTCTGACTATTATCTCGTGATATGTAAAGGTATCATAGGTTCAAGAAAGGCCATCACAGTAAACATGGTGACACAAATTTCCAATCGTCCAATGATGCTTCAAAATATGTTATCCTTGATGATGATACTGAAGATCAGGATGATACAGGCTGATCGAAATATGATAGGTAGGTAATTAGATCAATATTTCTAATTGTTTGCTGTTGGTTTGACACTTGCACTCATTATGTTATTGTTTTCCAGAAAGAGAGCAGACCATTTTATGGATTGACATATCCTGGATGCACACTTACCTATACCTGCACAGGAGACTGCTGCCGTGGTTTGGTTTCAGACTGACCGTTTCTCGTGTGTTCTTCCACGGTTTTGGGGAGTTATGCATGAGCATGATCATGTCATAAACCATAACCCAAGTAGCAGAAGAAATATTTTGTCACTTCGAAACAAAAATGGTGCAAATATCTGCACCAAGAGCTAATAGTATATTATATTTAAGAATATTTTACCATCCATTAGAAATACAGCTGTTGCACTTCTGGAAGAGTGAAGGGCTCAATTTTGATGTAAGTTCCGACTCTTCGGCGGAAGAATTAGCACTACGAAATACATTTTTTAATTGAGAATGAAAAAGAATACATTGTTGATATGCAATGTTGTAATTATGATATTTCCCCATAATGTTTTTTAGCTCTATTTTTTTGGCGAGGAATGTTTTTGGCTCATTAACTACACGAGAAGGTGTAAAATTTGAAGATCCTTATTTGTTGAGCCGAGACTTCTTCACAGATCGCCCTTGTCCTCTTTCATGTCGGCCGTTTTAATTCTCGTGTCAGCGCGTTGGAACTTGGCTAGTGATCTGATTGTTCTGCACGCTGTATGCATAACGTGCTGATCGTCAGTTCTGATCGTGCACTGCTGCATTCAGCTTCATCCATATGTGTCCAGGGATAGGATATAACAGTCGATTCTAATTTGCAAACAAGCGATTTTTTTTGTTCCTTTCTCTAGAGTACCATACAAGCAGCATTGCAATCTTGATCACCTGCGGCAAGCCAGAGCATGGAGGGGACCGGACGGAGTAGAAGGGGAGAAGCTGTGGTTAGAGAAAGGTTGGGGAGAAGAGCGCGGCGCCGGTGGAGAGCGAGGCTGAGGATGGAAGGAGTTGTCGCGAGAGACCTTTTTGAGAGCCATGCGGGGAGCCGACGAGGTCGTTTCGGTGGAGAACTGGAGACCGTGATCCGTCGATGCGCTATGATTCGGATCGTGCGCTCCGATGCGCACCAGCATGTGCCCTGCTTCCTGGCATTCTCTGTAGACTGTAGCTGCATTTACCACGGGACGGCATCTTACGAGGCTGGCAATGGCATACCCCTGGACGGCTGGACCGTCTGGTCCACACGTTGGGTTCACTGGAAACTTTGGAGCACTCCTCGCTCTGTCAGGCGCCGCGTGAGCGAGTGATCGATCGACGAGGGCTGGTGACCACGATGCCGTTTGACATGACGGGCGTCAGGTGTTGCTCTCCAAAATCCACGATACTGTAGTTTATACCGTACCGTGGATGGGCGAGTAGTTAATTGTTTCCGCCATTTCCAAAGAAGCCTCCCGCCACTGCTCCCGGCCGGATCACGAGCTGAGCCCCGCGAACTCCCCGCCTCGCACGGGACACGGTCACACCTCAGTACCTCACGATCCCACCAACGAGGCGTCACCGCCTTTTCTTGCACGGGTTGGAGCAAAGACTACGAAAGGCACGGACTTTTCGTGCTGACCCCTTCTTTTTTGAGAGAGAGAGAGAGTACTGCCCCTTCTAGACTCAAGTATCATGGGGAAAAGGCAACTGGCCACTGATGCACATTTAGTTCGGTTGCTCGAGTTTGGGTGTGGTTAACAGAAAGCCAAACAGCTCTCTACCATTCGGTCCTGCGTTAATCCCCTCGTTACTCAGCGTTGGCACAAAAAGAAACAGTAGGAGCGATGGGGCATCCTGGACGACGTGGTGTACTGGTGTGGCCGTTAGCTACGCCACCACACCTTTTGACACTTTTGATCTGTCCGATTGGAAAATGTAAAGCTCAGTTCAACTACTGCGATTAAAACCAAAAGAAATTACTGGTGCTGCATCGGTATTTTTGCATTTTGTGATGGGATTCCATTGTAGCCGTCCACTGTCACCGTAGCGTCTAGTCTTCAGTAGGCACTCTGGGAGCGTGCATGTGTACGTCTCTGCGAAGTATAGTTTGCTATATCATAGAAACGCAGGGTTTTTCCTGCACAAGAAGAGCGCACCAAATAAAATGTTCAGATTGAAGACCGCATAACGAAGCTCAGTTCACGCTGTCACCTACTTCACCGTGCTCCACAGCGACGCTGTCACCCAAACCCCGCGAAGATCCAGAGCCCAGCGCCACTAGTATCTCGGAGAAGAAGGGCCAGGACCCAGGAGGCAGGAGGGTAAAATGGGCGGCGGGCGGAGGCGGCGCGTACAGGGCGGAGGACGACTACGACTACCTGTTCAAGGCGGTGATCATCGGCGACTCCGGCGTGGGCAAGTCCAACCTGCTGTCGCGGTTCACCAAGAACGAGTTCTGCCTCGAGTCCAAGTCCACCATCGGGGTCGAGTTCGCCACCCGCAGCCTCCAGGTCGACGGCAAGGTCGTCAAGGCCCAGATTTGGGACACCGCTGGCCAGGAGAGGTGCGTGCCCGCCTCTCTTAATTACTCTCGTTCCTTTCTACCCTGGCTTCTCGTTGGTGCGCAAATGGGTGGTGGTATACTTGGGCTATAGATTTGCTTTCTTTTTTGGAAAGGAGATTTGCTTTCTTCGTGGTCTTCTCCTGGAAATTAGAGCGCGACCTAGCTTGGCCATAATATTATTGCAGATTTCATGCGTTACTGGCTTACTGCCTGGTGTTGGGGGAAAATGTTAATTTGGGTACGCGGCATTGTTGATTTACTTTGTCGAATTAGTAGGTGATGCTGGTAATTAGATGGTTGCTGCATTTCTGTTCCAACATTTAACGACCTTTGTAGTTGGTGCACGGATTTGGTTTAGAGTGAAACCAGTGGGAAATAGCAAATGGAATGTTACTGCTTACTGGTGCTTTGAGTGCCAATTCACTTCTGCGTTTCATTTGGTAGCTCCTGGAGGTTAAGATTTGGTGCGGACATGTGATTTTTGAGCGGTTGGGAGGTCTGTGTCTTACATTACAGCGACGAGTTTAATGGTTTGGGAGTGAATCAGCTGAAAACATCGTTGTGTTCTAGTGGTTGTGGTGTCATCTTTCATTTGGAGTCTATACATAAACCAGTGGAGAAAAAAATTGCGGGATAACTCAGTGGAGAGATGCGTCGTGGTATTGCTGAATTTCGTACGGGCACACTGGCAGTTCGAGGGGTGAAATGGGAGAAGAAAAGGTGTTTTGCAGGTTTTGCAAAATTATGCTGCCCTGGTGATGAAATGATCACTGCAGAGGTTTCTCTCGCTAGATCTCAGACTAGAAAGCGTCAATGTGATCACTGTGTTTCTGCATCATGTGGGGGGCATAATTACGCTTGTACAGCTAGTTTGGTTCCTAGCTTATCTGGTCTGTATTACTATGCTAATGACTTCCCACCAGGCAGCTGTCTTGCAAGCAACGGCAGCAACAGTTCATTGAGATCACTTAATAGGACCAGTATAAATTGAGGTGAATAATCCTGATTGGACAGTGGTTGTAGCTATGATGTATGTACTAGAGATACTTGAGTCTTTGGTTCATCAAGGAATTCTTGCATCGTGGAAGGGATTATATGATAGTTCTGTGATTCCCTCGTGAGAAATGTACTCTTAAAGAACCAAGCCTGAACAAACTTTTTTTTTCGCCCATCAAGAAAATGACTCACATGCAACTGTAACTTGAAATTGAGAAACTAAATCCGGATACTTTACACCTGTATGGGAGACAGTAAAACACAAAATAGGCTAGGGTGGAGAAGATTGTGGTTTTGTAAGTTTAACAACAACAAAAAATCACAGATTAGTTGTGGTTTTCACGAAAAATTGCTTCCCTTCTATGTATGGTGCGTACCATGTGTTATACTGGTGTCTGTTTCTCTGCTATTATTTCTCTTCAGTTTATTAGTATGAGTACTTCTAGGTTCGATATCCCCTCTCTCCTGTTCCTCGAGACACGTTGCAATCATTTAGCGATAGACTCATATTTGCACACATTTGTTCACCCTCACCTTTGGCTTAGGGATGCTCTTAGTCCCCATATGCCTTTACCAAAGCAAACTTGCTTCTAGGACCCCTACCTGAGGATACTGACTGTGAAGTCGGGGGTTGTTTGCTCAAGCCGGCTGATCAACTGTTGCCCACTCGTGTGATTTGGTGTCTTGCATAGTGGCAACACATTTGCTCTTGTTTATCTGGTTTTGGTTGAGAGGAAAGAATATGGCCTATCCCTTGTTCCTTGGCCTTTTCTGTAGTGCTGCTCAGAATTGCCTCGTAAATTCTTTTTCTTTTTTAAAGACTTCATAAATTCAATTGTTCTGTACCTTTATCACTTCAAAAGTTCCATCCTTGGCTTGCAATGTGTATGTCATACCGCATCAAAGTACCACCTTGGCAACATTTGACCTAGCTCAGGGATCATGCTTTCCTTGTGAGGTCTGCAATTATATAATATCCGATATTCACATCGTTCATTTTTACTCCCATACATGATTTCTGTTCGTAGACCATGTCCAGCACGGGTGATGGAATCGATGCTAGGCCACTAGCTGCACCTTATCTTTCTATTTGTTGCATCCATTTTGTGCTCAAGTATGTGACTGCCTGATATTCTTCTTCTTTGTCAGATACCGTGCTATTACAAGTGCTTATTATAGAGGAGCAGTAGGCGCATTGCTTGTGTATGACGTCACTCGTCGTGCTACATTTGACAATGTGGCGCGCTGGCTAAAAGAGCTGAGAGATCACACTGATCCTAGCATTGTTGTCATGCTAGTTGGCAACAAGTCTGATCTCCGCCACTTGGTGGCTGTTTCTACTGAAGATGGCCAGGAATATGCTGAGGCTGAGTCACTGTACTTCATGGAAACATCTGCATTAGATGCGACAAATGTAGACAATGCTTTTGCAGAAGTTTTGACTCAGATATACCAAGTTGCGAGCAGGAAGACGGTTGATGCAGGAGAGGATGGCTCAGCTGCCCCAAGCAAAGGAGAGAAAATAAATGTGAAAGACGACGTGTCTGCAGTAAAGAAAGTCGGATGTTGCTCGAATTAGGGTATAGATGCACTGTCTCTCGAGTTTTCAACTAGTTGGTGCTGCTTCTACTGCAACAGCTTTATTCGTTCTCTTTTTACTGTGGTAATGTTGAGGGTTAGATTGATTCGGCTTTGACATAAACCATCATCGGAAACTGCAACTCAAGATTGTCCTTTTGTCAGATTGATTATGATATTCGATATGCTGCAAGCAATTTGTTTACAGTCGGATCTGAGCGTTATCTCAGTTAGTGTTTATGCTTCTATATTTTTCCACATCCTGTAATGTCACAGTTTCATGTGGCATATTCTTCGCTGATCTTTCCTAGCCGAGTTCGATCTCTAGATCAACAGTGTGTCTTACTAATCAGAGTAAAAAAATCAGAGAATGTAATATACTCATGTGCGTGTTTAGTGGGGAGTGTCGAAGCCTGTGCTCGTGCTGCGTGAAGTCCCATTCACAAACTCCCTAGAAAATTATACTTTAAAAAACTCCTTGCACGATAACACTTAAAAAAAAACTGATTGCACTATTACATTTTTAACTCCTTGCATTTTTACACTTAAAATTCATTTTCTCCTTACAAATAGAATAATAAATTTATCACATACATTGTATGCTACAGAAGTTTAGAATTTTTTTTTGAGAGATACAGAAGTTTAGAATCGGCAAATAAGGCCTGGCATCCTGGCCCAAGAGGCTGGGCCCAAGATAAAAGGGCCGGTCTTGGCAACGATCCAGGTCTCACTCTCGCTCTCGTCAGTGACAACAGCTTTTTTGTCTTCTCTTTTGCCAATTTGATTCTTTAACTAAGGATAACGACTCCAAACAGGAAGTAACGTCATATGTTTGATCTATTGTTCGCAAACTTGGCTGGATGTGGCATTTTTCTACGATTGCTTGCTGTTAGTCCCTTCCCCTCCTTTAGGTCTTCATGGTCTTTTTTCCATTTGTCCTACACCATTACTTATCTCTTAGCACGTAAGCTAACAAGTTGATATCTTTGCGGGAGTAAAAAGCACTAGGAAGACCCTACTAGTAAAAAGCACTAGTATTATTTAAGTTTTCTTACTAAACTTCAAGGCATCTTGATCTTAGGATGCTGACACAGCATATTTAGTAGCTAATCCCAACGTATAGTGGTCTAATTGATTAACTGAAATGCCGTGGAAGTTGGATCACTAGCACGTGATGGAGAAATGTTTAGTCCAAGCTTTTCCTATAAAGAAAACACGAGCGGGGAGAATCTCTCCTTCGATGAGGGTGTGATGCAGAGCAGTCAAGAGATACCTACTGATGTGCGTCCTAAGTCCTGAGATAAGATATTTAATCATCCTATGGGGCGCTAGGCCAGAATACGAATCTGCCCTTGGTTCCTATAATAGCCACAGAAGATTTTTTTTAATGTTTTGCCAATTTATTTTTTTCTCAATTGCACTATAAACGGTCTGAAAAATAATATTATCAATTAACTAAATCAGAAATATATCCAAAGATATATAGACCTATACTATTCATCACAAACATAAACTCAAATTACATAAATCGTTTAGAATATCATACGAGCTTCTTAGGACTTTCCCAAACCGAATCTCATATAAACATTAAGGTTAAACTAACTTACGCACAAGCTAAAACTGTCCAAAAAGAGATGTCTCTACAGATGAATTAGCCAAGCTCCCGCCTGAATGCAACTCCAAGAATTCGCTTTTCCTACAGGATACCTAGAACTCGACAGAATTCCTTTTTCTTTCAGCTCCGCACACCTGGATCAGTCGTTTCATCGGCTCGATCTTTTGATGCCAGACAAAGGCAACAATTTGTTTGTCTGGTTGTGAACTTTTTCTCCCAAAATATCACGCAGGACCGAGGCAGACAGGGCACGGATACGGACCATACGGTACAGCGACAGAGACCGGATCGATCGAGGCATCGTGCTCAAGCCTCAAGGCAGCGTAGCATGCATGGGCAATTTCCCCAGGAATTGGTGGAGCCAGAGTAATGGCCATTCGCCGCGCTGTGGCCGCGCGGCGCGGCGTAAGGCGTGACGCCGGACACCAAACCGAACGGCACCCGGCCGTGGCCGGCAAGAGGGTGGAGGCGGCACGCGTACGTCCCGCGGGTGGGATGGATCGGCGTCGCGTGGCATGTGGCCTCGTGCGTTCCCCCCCAACCCCAACCACCACGCCCACTTGCCAGTTTCGCCGCCACTTACCGTTAACTTCCGCACAGCGTGATCAAGGCCTGCTCGTAGGTAGGAAGAGCCAGAGGGCACGCCGCGGGCCGCACGATGCGATGCAACCTAACTCGGCTAGCGCGACGTACCTATGCGTCGTCACAAATGACGAAGAAAAACGCCTGAAAATTCCAGCCTTTCGCTGCTTTTCTTTTCTTTGCTGGAAACGAACACAGATTGGCATCTCGAACACTTCCGAAATGGGGGCAGAGCTTTGGTTGGATGGCGAACGCGACACGATTGGGAGAGTAAAATAAGAGCCACTCTTAAACAGTGAAACCCCCATTGATCCAATTGCTACCTCCAAATCGCTCCGGGTAAAACTAAGACGCCAAAAGAAAAGGAAAGAAAACAAGAGGAGGAGGCCGGGCCGGCGGTCAGGAACACGGCGCGGTTGCCGCCAGGGCCAGCTCGCGCCGGCGGCCAACACGATGCACACTCGGGAGCTCGCCGAGCCCCGCGAACAGCGCGTCCTCCCCTTGCAGCTCGCGCTCCCACTCCTCCGGCGGCAGCAGCGGCGCCGCGTCGAACGCCGGCGTGTACAGGGCCGACCGGTGCCACGTCGGGTACTGGTCAAACCAGCCGTAGTCGATGCTCTCATCCTCCTCGGCCGCCGCGGCCACCGGCGCAACCGTCGGGATCGCCGCCGGCTCGGCCAGACCGACGACAGGCTTCTGTTCCTGCTCCTGCTCCAGCTCCAGGTCCCGCTCCGGCACCCCGGGCGCTGTCCCGTGCTCGGCTAGCTCGGGCTGGCAGTCGACTGGCGTGCCAGGCTCAAGCTTCGGCGCCGGCGGCCGCGGAGACGACTTGCTGGGGTGGCAGCTGCTCTTGGGCAGCGGCCACGGGTGGTTGTGCTCGAAGGAGTAGGTGACGAGCAGCACGGTGGGGTCGGCGCGGCTGCGCTCCACCTGCTTCCTCGCCGGGCACCCCTTGGAGCTGCTGCACCGGTAGTACCCCCTGAACATACGGCAGTAACGGAAATTAAACGACGCCACTTCAACTGATTTAAGTGCTGAATTGGCTCGTTAACTATAAGGATCAAGCCGGAGCTGCTGCTGCTGCTGCAAATTAGTAGTTGTATGCGTGTGTGCTGACCGTGGGTAGGGGGAGCCCTTGATGGGCTTCTGGCCGTACTTGCGCCACGCCCATGAGTCCGGCGGCGGCGGCCCCTCGCCGTTCACCTTCTGCCGTTCGCCGCACTCGGCGAGCGGCACCGACACCACCCGCTTCTCCACGATCTCCGGCTGCTCACACAAACACACACAAAAACATAATCCTCTGATTAACTAAGTTCTTGCTAATTAACTAGCTGCATGGATGGGCATATGTTCGTACCTGCGCTTGGCTGGTGGCAGTGGGGACGACGGCGACGGGATGTCGCGCTTCTGCCCTCCACCTACCGACTCCGCGTCGGCGGCCGCCTGCTCGTCGGCGGAGTCCGCCCGCGGCGAGTCCGTGCCGGTGCTGCAGTACCCGTCCTCGGCCGACATCGGTCGATCGATCGATCGATCAGCCCCGGTAGCCTAGGAACCTACGCCCGGTGTGCGTATACGGAGCAAGCAGCTCTTGATAAAAAGCCCAAAGCAAAACTAATCCACACTTTCGCGAAGCATATATATTTTCCTGCTCCGCTTTTGTGGCTTTGATGATGATCACGCCCACCTAAAACAAGTGTTATCCGGGGGAGGAAAAGGAGGAGAGAGGGAGAGGGAGAGGAAGCTGGGGTGGTGTAGTGCAGGAGCGAACGATGGGCGCGGGGGGGTGATGGAAATGGTGGCGAACAAACGGGGACGGAAATGGGGTGCAGCTTTCATGATCTCCCTTTCCTTCTCACTCCCTCCCGCTCGACGTGCGCGCAGCGCAAGTGGAAGGCTTTTGTTTATGCGGAGGAACGATGTTGCCATCGGGTGAGTACGTGTACTGTACGCATACAAGAGCGTGTACGCGGAGCGTTTTCGCTTGTTTGTTCGACGTTTTGGACAGAGTACCGCGTTTTTGGATTGGATCTCTCCCTGTCTCTTTCTCTCTCTCACCCTTCCTTTCTCTCTCTGTCTACGTTGTTGCGTCTAGGAGAGGAGGGCCGGAGCTATAGGAGAGTGACGTTTTTTTGGGGGCGGGGGTGATTAATCTTTAATCTAGTGGAGGCTGCTAATGCGACCTCCTCCCCCTAACCTATCCGGCCAATCATGTCCCTGCTTTGCCTCCCCATGTACACACACATCTGTCGTACATGTGCGTAGAGGTGTACTTTTATGCCAGATACAGCGAGTGCATCGGTGATCAGCCGCCCCGTGATCATATATATATATATAGTATATATATATATATATGCGATTAATGGTGTGTACTTTACTTAATAGGAGTTTCCTTAGGTACCATTCCTTCTGGAGTATCGGATTCCCATTGGACCGTCAAGATATATATAACTCCTAATTCATGCACATCACTGTAGCACATGTATACTTTTGGTTGAGGATCCCTTTTCCAGCTTCTGCGTGACTTGCCGTCTACAACAGTTTGTACATGTTACACACATGCAAATGCTCTGATCAATAATCTTTTCATCTCCGATCATTATAAACCCCGTAGAATTGGAAAGTTTGTTTCCCATAATCCATTTTGAGCGAGCTAGCTCCTGCATGCACGTTTGCAAGTACGAGTGTCGCGTGCATGTACTTGGAAGGACGAGGCGAGATCCTTCACATGGCTCCACTCATCTAAAGTACGACAGTTGCTCTCCATCTGGAAGTGCTCCTCCTCCCTCCATCTGGATGTTTCATCCATTAATGATCCATGTGCCTTACTAGAAAACTACACTAACATATTGAGCACTTGTTAATTCGATCTTATACTATACACTATACTGTCAGTAGCTAGCTCACGGTATCTTTACGCGCAACTCTAAATTTCATCTCTCTGTCTGACACAAAAGCTTATATACACTAGTTTTACCATGTTTAATTAACTGCGTACAGGGAGAACACAAGATGCAAGGAGACAGGCTACTGAAAAGTTGTCCTGGTATTCGGTGCGCCGATCGAGCTGGAATTTGTTTTCCCCGCGAAATGCGTTCCCACGTGCACCTATCTCGGCATCACTGACATGTGATATTTGTAATGTACTGATGTGATTATGATGTGCTCCAACTCCAACTCCAGGACTGTTTCCTTTTGTCCCTATGACGGTATCTAGCCTGCGCTCAGCCTCCTCAATTCTCCTGACCAATTATACTCCTCTTTTGGCGCCGTCTGGAACTTACAAATGAAGTTATACAGAAACTATTTAGCGGGGCGAATATATTATGCAGAAATATGTTGCTATCTCCGAGTAATACTTCCAGATGCGGCGTAAGTTTATGTTTTAAGATTTACTTTTGTCATCGCTATAGTATATTCTTATTTTATATTTTAATAAAGTTAAATCTAAAATATTGTTATAGTTAAGCTATGATCAATACAGTTTGAATTTAGACATGGCCTATATCTCCCACCAAGCACGTCCCGTTTTTAGGTTTCCTTTCCTCACGGCGGCTCCATGCCGGCGTCGAGTTTACGTCGCTTCCGAGTTGGATTTCGAGTCCGATCCCACGTTCGGGTCGCGCGCGACTTATAGGGATCCCACGCTGCTGCTGGGGATTGAATCATCACCTCGTCTGGAATCCTGGCGCGGAGCTCCTGACGTTGTTTGCGAGTAGATCGATTGGAGCGGATCTTGACGCTGCGATGGAAGGGTCACAAAGTGCTGGAGATCTCAATCTCCTACTCCAACATCTGGACCTAAAGGAAGAAGAAGTCGATGAGGTGATCTTTGAAGAAGATTATACTGATCAAGATGATGGCCCTCAATGGCTTGCTTTAGCACGGGTTTCATACTACTAAGCGTTCAGCCAAACAAATTTTTTCTCTGTCATGAGAACTGCCTGGAGTTTGGCTTATGATCCAAAATTCCGTGCTCTGGGCGACAATCTGTTTGTTGTGCGCTTCTTTTGCCTTGGCGACTGGGAGAAAGTAATGGGGATTGGTCCTTGGTTATTCCGGGGTTTTGGTGTAATCATGGCAGACGGATTGCTGAAGCCGTCCGAAGTCAATCTGAATTTTATGCCCATCTGGATCCAAATTCAAGATCTGCCAGAGAAGTATCGTATGCAGTCTATGTGCTGTCAATTGGTCGGCCGAGTTGGGAAACTCATGATATGGAACTGGAACGCGAGGTGCAATGGCCGGCAATTTCATACGAGCCCGGGTGCTGCTGGATATACAGAAGTCATTAACTCGTTTTGTATCTGTTGCAAGAAGAGGTAAAAGGGAATGGTTTTCATGTCAAGTATGAACGCCTTCCACGTTTTTGTGAGGTGTGTGGTCTGTTGGGCCATAACTGCAAAGAGTGCGGCACAGGTATTCATGCGGACAAGGATAAGCGATATGGAGAGTGGTTAATCGCTGATATGCCATGGCGCGAGAGACAACGGTTGAGTATGGGCAGCCGAGGTGCTGGAGGGAGTCGTCAGGTGGACGATCGCTCTGCTGATCGGGATGAATTCACGCAACGTAGCAATTCAGAAAGTTTCTGGTGAGAAGAGAAAGTCTCCAATGGATGAGGATGATACTGCATCCAGCCCGATGAAACCTGTGAATTCACAGTGCAGTGATAGTGGGGGGCAGGCTAAGAAAGGTTTGGACATGGCCTCTCTAGGGGCGCTTGGTGATCCAGTTTTGTCGGAGTCAATCTCCTCTCCACCACCTGCGCCGAGTAATCTAACAACTTGAGAACAGAAGCGTGTGAGGAAAGAAGCTGCTTTGGCTCCAAGCAATACTACAAAAAATCTATCGGCGGGCTCCCTCGAGGAGTGCCACCGGTCACAATAAATATCTTAAGCTGGAACTGCCGACGCATCGGGCGACCTCGGACAGTTCACGAGCTGGTCTGTTTGGCACAGACGCATCGCCCGAAACTGGTGTTTTTATCTGAAACACGCCAGCAAAGGAAGAGAGTCGAAAACCTTAAGTGGCAGTTAGGTTTATGCCATTGCTTTATTGTAGATGGCGATGGCAAAGGGGGTGGCGTAGCTTTATTCTGGGATGAAGCTATTGAAGTCAGACTTCAGTCTTATAACAAGCACCACATTGATGTGCTTGTCCGGGATCCAACGGATGGCCGATCTTGGAGATGCACGTTTGTTTATGGTGAACCCTGACAACAGGATCGACATTGCATGTGGACTCTGCTTAGACGACTCAAGCACATTGCGTCAAGCCCATGGCAGTTCGGGCATATTTCCAATACTCGACGTTCTGAACAAAGGATGTTGGAATTCAGGGAGGCGCTTGCAGACTGTGAGCTTCATGATATGGGCTTCTCTGGCCGGGCCTGGACGTATGAAAATCAAAGACTGGGTGAACACAACGTGAGGGTTCGACTGGACTGTGCTGTTGCATGCCTTAGTTGGTCTGCCTGGTTCCCGCAAGCACGTCTCGGACATCTCGCTTCTTCTTGTTCTGATCATGCTCCCATATTGCTAGAATTGGTACCTTCTATACCGGTGATTAAACAACGGTCCTTAAGATGAATCTTTTTTATTAAAATGCTACATATAGATGCGTTTTTGGACGTGTATGGTTGGTTGTTCTATTTGAGAATATGTGTATTTATGTATTTTATTTTTGATATGATATTTGACAAAATATTTTTCATCATACCCAATTCAATTAGTTTGGTACCATATTGGTGACTGATACTATCTGTATTTGTATTTGTATCTGTCACTATAAGTTTCGACGCTATATTAAAAAACAAATATGAAAATAAATATAATTTAAATAATATCCGGTTGTATTCATCCCAATTACTCCTTAAATTGTATTCATTCCGATTACACCTTTAATTCTTGAGGGCCCTGCGCAGGCGCACATCCGGCGCATGCCTCCCGTACGGGCCTGGCTAATCCTGTTTTGAGTTGCCGGCATAGGCTTGCACCACTGCTGCCGTGCTCGTTTTCCCCACTGATACGTTGCACTTGTTTATCAGGACGCCGCGTGGTTGCTGTCTCTTGCTAGTCAGGCACCCACCGCCATGTTCTCGATCGTGTTGTTTTACTGCCGTTTCGCGTGCAAGCATTGGATGCTCGTGAGCATATGGATGACCAACACATCTACGTAATAAGCTACAGAATCGCTGAGATTGGGACGGGACGAGCTGGAAGCTAGCGTGGCCAGAAATCGGAATCACCCCTCGTACTGAAATGGCACCTGTGCATAAGATTGGCATGGTTGCGGGAATAAGTTATTTTCTCTCGTTCTTAATTCATTCCGCATCAACACTAAAAGACTTTTTTCAGAAAGTTGCACGTAAGTATAGGATTACTCATTAAGACATTGCCGGGAACATGTTTACTGGTTTTAGTTTCACCGACAGGCAAGTTGAATTCTTTTCGGTTTTGCTAACTCTTCTTGGTTGTCTAAAATTTTGATAAATCTCAACCTTAGATTGTATATTGCCAGAGCCAAAAATTACAGTCTAGCAAAAGTATAATTATAACAAAACTTTACCATTAAAAACGACCTCTTGGTGGGGTAATAAAGTCGTGGAGGTATATATCTTCACCCATCAAAGTTTAAATCCTGATGCTCATATCTTCAGGTGCATATATATTTAGTAAAAATACTTTATTATTAGCTATGAGATGCGGTGGAGATGACAATAATTACATGTTGATACAAAAGCTTAAAGCGGTGACGATTGAGCTAGCGTACCTAAGTTGTGGTTGATGGGAATTGAACTAAAATTTACAACTTGATAGAAAAAATTCGCTAACTGAAATGCAGTGGGAGTCTGACTCCGAGCATTGCCGGTTTAGGGTGCTTATAAGCTTCCGGTGACTTGTAGTGCTTAGTTCTTCTACCTTCCGCGGTGGCGGAGTGCTCCCGAAGCATAGCCTGCTTAGGCGAAGTGAACAGACCATATAATGGTTGCCAGTAGTCAGCAAACCACAGCACCGAGCTAACGCATACGCAGAGACAATGGACCACCTCGTCTGCATGCTCCCGTCTCTCTCGCGCTGCATCACCGGCCTATGTTTCCTCCTCCTCGCCACCGCCATCCTCCTGGCCGCACGCCGCCGTAAAACTGGCCTCGCGGCAGGTCTGCTGCGTAAGCTCGCGCCTGCGAAGACTCGGCTTGCGCGGCAGAGAGGGCAGGGCACCCGACGCGGCCTGTCCATCCAGATGACGGATCGTGCCCTGGCGCACCGCGCCCTGGTGCAGCACAGCGCCGCGTTCCTCGACCGCCCCACCGGCGCCGTGCCGAGCACCATTCTCACGCGCAACCGCCACTACAACATCCTCTCGGCCCCCTACGGCCCCTACTGGCGCGCCGTCCGTCGCAACGTGGCCGCTGGCCCGCTCCACCCGTCCCGCCTCGGCCTACTCGGCGACACCCGTGCCCGCGTGCTCGGGGACCTGGTGCGCGCCCTCAGGTCCGGCGCTCCGGCTAGCGAGAGCCTCCACTTCGCCGTGTACTCTGTCCTCGCCGAGATGTGCTTCGGCGTGGACGTCGTCTCCAAGCTCGGGGAGGCACGCCTCCGTGCCATGCAGAAGTTCCAGCGTGACATCCTCCTCGCGTTACCCTCCTTTGGGGTGTTCGTGAAGTACCCGTGGATCGGCAAGCTCCTTTACCCGTCACGGTGGCGCCAGCTTCTCGCACTCCGGCGGCAGCAAGAAGAATCGTTCCTGCCGCTCGTCGCCGAGGTCAAGAATAACCGGAAGGACCACGGTGACGAAAGATTCAAAACTTACGTCCAGTCCCTCCTGGACATACGTATCCATGAAGATGGTGGCCGGGCCGTCACCGATGGCGAGCTCGTCAGCCTCATCTCGGAGTTCCTCGGCGCCGGCACAGAGTCCACAGCTGCTGCACTGGAGTGGACCATGGCCAACCTCATCAAACGACCCGAGCTGCAGCAAAAGCTCCGCGTCGAGGTCGACGCCATTGCCTGCAGCGAACGCGTCATCGAGGAGGCCGAGCTGTCGCGCATGCCCTACCTCAAGGCCGTCGTACTCGAGAGCCTCCGGCGGCACCCGCCAGTGCCGTTCGTGCTGCGCCACGTGGAGGGCGAGGGGGCCGCGAAGGTGCTCGGCTTGCCCTGCTTGCCGGACGGCGGCGCGACGGTGAATATCCTCGTGGGCAAGATCGGCCGCGACCCGGCCGCGTGGCCGGACCCGTTGGCCTTCACACCGGAGCGGTTCATGCCCGGCGGGGATGGCGAGGGCGCAGACCTGACCTGCACGAAAAAACTCAAGATGATGCCCTTCGGCGCCGGGAGGCGCGCGTGCCCGGGGCTCGCGCCGGCGATGCTGCACCTGGAGTACTTCGTGGCCAACCTCGTCAAGGAGTTCGAGTGGCGGGAGGCCGGCGGCGAGGACGCGGTGGACCTCGCCGAGTTCCGCGGCTTCTTCTTCACCATCATGAACCGCCCGCTCCGCGCGCGCCTCGTGCCTCGCGACGTGGCGGCCGCGGCATGGCCGGCGAAGTGAGAGAGTTGTTTATGCCGGCCATGCATGTTCGCACGTGACGAGAAGATCCGGTTGTGTCGGCCATGCATGCACGGATGATCGCCTGATTGGTTCTGCGATTGATTCTGTACGATGTACCAGTTCGAGTGTTGGATGCGCGAAGCCTACATGTGCAGTTTACTGCTACTAATCTACTACTAAGCTGACGAATCGAATAAATGGTCACGTGATTTGTTTTCGAATGCACGACAAGAGCTCTGCTTATTCTATGAACTGAAGAAAAAACCTTAGAAAATAAAATAGAAGTTATGAACAGCTATTCGAAAAGAAAAGAGAAATACCACGACACACCCGTAGCTGCTGATTAGCCATTATCATCGTTTACAATACAGGTGAAAGCTAGACGCCTAGCGTTCAAAGCATCCCTAACAGAGGTAGCCACCTATTGGACGGTGCCATGATCGTTCTCGAATATGTGCCGATTGAAAGATGGAACAGATTGAGAGGAATCGCGCAGCACTGCTAGGGCCTGCGTGTTTGTATTTATAGCACAAGAATTACAGGGATCAGGATCAGTTAGGATCCGAATACAATTAGAACAAAATCAGCCGTAATATCAGCTGTCATCTCAGCTATCCTAAACATATACGTAACTTATCCTACAAGTGTACAAAGCTATTTTATCACCCTCCCTCAATCTCAACCGACGCCAAAAGGTTGAGATTGCGTCTGCATGCCTGAAACAACGGTAGAGGTAACGGCTTGGTAAAGATATCTGCAACTTGATCTTTAGAGGAAACTAGTAACCGAGCACGTGCAACGCACGTTTTCACAACATGTAGAAACATGCTCCAAATAAGAATAAATCCAAAATAAATTATATATCTAGCCTCTGAATTTTCCCAGATTTAGATACACATGATTGAAACCAGAAATAAAAAATTTATAAAGTGATATCTCGCAATCATTTTCAACAGCATAGAGATAAATCCCATCTCTGCATCTTTCTCTCCATGTCTGGGGGGCTTGATTAGATTATAGCAAGTGATATTGTTCAAATAAGCATATCCTCAAGTCATGAACTTTGCTGAAGTAAAACTGAGCTTCTAGAATGAGATTCTATACCTGACCAATCAGAAGCTCAGTAGTACACAACCAACAGACCAGGTATCAATTGCTGTGGTATACTCCGTAGCTCCAAATATTAGTTCAGGAGCCCTATAGTACCGTGAGCAAACGTATGATATGTTCGGCTCTCCAGGGACCTGGAATGGAGTCTTGCACTGTCAAATACATGTAAAAATACAATAGCGACAAAATAAATGACACAAGCATACCAATTTTTTAGCACTCCCGAAATCGCAAAGCTTAAGTTGATGTGTATGAGGATTGAACTGAAAGATTAATCCATTGCAATAAGACAGTTGCTCATAACTTATGATACAATCAAAAGATGTTTTAAAATATTGCAGGAAGTCACATCACTACATGAAGGAACCCGCAACCATGCAATTACACTGCACGGTTCGTATTACAAGCAAAAAAATATGCACGTGCAACGCACGTTTCAACCGATGTAAATTATAACTATAAAAAATTATAAATCACATTCACCAATTTTTTTGAAAAATAGTAATCAAGCACACACAATGCAATCATATTGCCCAATATATACCACAGCAAATACGAACTCCTTTCTAAATTTTAAAGTCATATATACTCTAGTATAATCCTAACAAATTTTAAAATTATCTTCTCAGACAAATATATTGTTTAAAAATAATACTCAGACAAATATTTCTAACCAATGTCGAGTCAAAACTCACATAATGCAAAGTTTTTCTTAATCGTCCTCAATAATTTGAATATGGCCAGAGTAGACAACAGCATTTTTCAAACTATATCTGTTAAAATAAAACAATGTTGCACATGCAAAGTTAGATCACTAAAGGACGAAAAGGTGACTTACAGATTGTATTGTGCTTAAGAATTCTAAATTGAGACTCATTGGTGAGAGCTCTAAATAATAATCGAAAATATATGTTAGGTCAGTAAATATCCCGTTTAACTCTGTAGCACACTACTCTGTATCAATATATAGGGAAGCTGCAGGAGGGTCACATAGCTAATTAATTTCTAGTTTCTGTAAAAAACAATGAAGCCAAACTCGTTCCTCCTCTTTTGAGTCTCTAACAAAGATCAGAAATCGATAGAAGATTCCAAGAACTTTCCATATTGCCTTACTATAAATCCTTCCTTTCTTCTATATTTGAACTCAGAAACCTCAAATTAGTATATCCTTCTGAAACAAAAATAGGTTCTAGTCACTGGCCATTTAGTCGTGTCATTGGAGAAGAGTTGTCCTTCAGCATTTGCAAAGGAAAAGAACTGTGCTGAACAATGTGAAGTTACAAGAATTTTTATGTGTATTCTTAGGGGTATTTGCACATGCATCCTTGGTTGTCTCCTCATATTTGCTGGGGATAGTCTTTTAAGGAAACCTCAAATGAACAATCAATTAATACAATACATGAGATTAAAGTTCGTTCAAATGTGCCTTCAAGGGCTCGTAATACATATAGACACAGCCTCAGACAGAACAAGTGTGAGAAGCATTCTACAATTTCAATAATTACAACACCAATTCCTGTAACTCAAGATCTTCTCAAAAGAAAGAAAAGGGAAGGAGAAGCGAAAACTGAAACAACAAAGCATGCACAAGCAGCCTTCTTCATCTTCTCTGCTTTTGATCTCTTCCAATCTTGTTCCCTTTATCATCTCCACCTTCACACACACTCGCTATGTAAATAATTTAGGTCTCCCAGTGTTATGGGATTATAGCATCATCCATGTATGCCCTGCCCATGTGTGCTTTCCAATAGAGAACACAAGTAGCCATTCTCAGCTTTACCACAAATTGTTCCTGCCAAAAATTACCATGATAGCTGGCGAATAGTATTTGCTTATGTAAGGAATAGGTAGGTGGACACGGTAAGCACATTAGTTTGGGATATTTAGCTAGGTGTTTTTTTATACTTTCCTACAGTAACATCTAATCATAGTTAGACGGCATGACTCTGAGCCCCTCAAGCATCTACAGTTCCAGTGTTTTTAACCTCTGGAAACCGTTGGCTCCTAAAGTTGTAGGCAACAAACACGTCGGAAATATAAGGTGAGAAATGATTTAATTTAAAAAGTGTTGTGCATCAACAGTACTTTATGTACACCCAAGAGCAAAAGGTGAGTATGGCCACACAAGAATATGTTCCACCACATGACAACTTATCTGCAGTGAAAATATTATGTGAAAGAATGCTTAACAGCAGAAAGCATTAGGCAACCTCCATGGAGTGTTTACAGATATGAGTAAATCAATAATGCTTTAAAAGTAACATACTCAACTTCAGATCAAGAAGCAAATTTCTATGTCTTAACAATCAATAAAGATGCACTTAACAGGAAAAACTTTGTCTTTTATCTCAAGGATCCAGCTAATATATTTAACATGATGTCGAATAGACTTGCAATCTTGTATGTGTATGCAAAACTTACAGTCAGGCCTGTCCGGACATATTTGGCTGCCGTAGCACCTTCATGCTCTGGCAGTTTTGGAAGCTTTCGGTTTTCTTCATCTACAATAGCAGCATGCTCAAAAAAGTCTGGCTCTATTTCATTCCGCACTTTGTTCATCCTAACCCATTTACTGCACACTTAGCAAAATCAATATCTTCAACACGGCATATTTGCATGCCAATATCCACCATGGCTTACATGTTAAATTAAAAAGTATCTAAGAAATAAAAAATATGTGAAGCATCACTGTATATGGATAGTTCAGAAATTAAGAGTACCTGTAGAGTAAAAGACAATGAAGAATTCAGGTTGCAATCCTCAGGCGGATGAAAAATTTCAATAGGACAACTCTCGTCTTCGCAATTCAGCTTTGGGGCCCTAGTATAGCCACAAAAGCCATTAACCATTTGAACCTTTCCATCACTAAGGAAATTAGCAGAAGAAAGTATTTAACACAAAAGCTGAAAGTGGTAGTATTTACACATCATCACGGCTCGTATTTATAAGTGGGCCCCGTAGAACAGCTCCAGGTCCAACCTAAAAATGAGTTATGTATCAATTAACATACTCTATTCTTTGAATGACTACAAAAGATCAGAAGCATCTGGTTGCAAAAACGAAGTATGAAATCGAACAAGTAAAGCTGAATGTATCACATCTGCAAAACTGCTATGCCAATATATACCATACAATTTTACTCAAAAACATGTACAGTACAAGGCAGAGGGGAAAAAGGAATACTTCAAGGATTGTACCCTGAAGAATAAGAGTTGGAGAAAACATTGATCGATTTGATTCTGAAAAGCAACATAATCATCGCAAGAGATAAGTTCCAACAATCAAATTCAGCATCTTGAGTTCCAAGAGAAATGAATAAGTGAATAACAGAATGAAGAACACTATGGATAGAACATGCAAACCAGTGATCAAGCTCCCAAACAACAGCTTTATAATATATCAAAATTAAAATAACATCGAATACAAGAAACACTACCAAACCTCTGGATGCAACTTGAGCCCATAAAATTGTGCCAAGAAAGGCATAAAGGGCAATAAGAATGGGAAAACTTTGGACAGGTCGAACAAACCAAAAGGCACTTAATGTACCAGTATATTGTAGAACAGTGATAAAATAAGACGTTGTGCCTCAATTGTGTCTCCATTTCCAGATAGATTCAGAACGCCTTGACCATGAATTCCAAGATTAGCATTAGAATGTATCACTGATGATTCCCGACAAGCATGTAAACAAAATATCATACAGAAAATAAAGGTGGAGTAGGGGGGGGGGTGTACACCTTACGATGGTAGGTCAATAGCATACCTTCAAAACTATCAAATTGCTACCTTCCAGTAAAGAAGTTGCAACTCCTGAATCTCTGCCACCGTCAATCAACATTCTAGAGTTCCACATAAGGAGCATCTTTACAGACATTCGTAGAGCACCAAAGACCTGAACATGATTAAAAATGGTGCAGTGCAGATGCACCAAGAAGAGGGTTAAAGTTTCCAAAAATAACATGTCTGGGCTTAAAGTTCCAAACTGAAGAGTACAAAGGACCTTTGCTCCAGTGATGTAGTGTTTGGATCTTTCTCTCCTTGATTTTTGTTCTTATTCAGTTATTCCTCAGATTGTGGTATCTTGTTCTTTTAAACACCTACATTTCAATAGTCATCAATTCAAACATAGTATGCATTTTCTATAAAGAATTAGAAATAACATGTCTGGCATAATCTGAGAAAAATGTCAGCTCAAGATGATGGGTAACTGGGGAACATTTAATGCAAGATGAATCCGAAGAGGAATCGAGCTTGGCAGGTGTAGTAGATCATCAAATCATCAAATCAATGTACCAAATCAAAGTCAAAGTATATATAATGTACAACATTATTACCTTTTAGATATCAAAAATCAAAGAGGCAAAGGATGTTGTGGTGGCTGCGGTGGTGAAAGGGTGCCGGCGGGCACGGCGCAGGGAGGAGCGGCGGGGGGGGCGCTCTGGTGAGGTGGTGGTGGGAGGTTAGTCTACAGAGATAAACATTACGAAATTAGTAAATCAATAGCAGCAGAGCCATGATATTGCTAGAAAGAATAAATATATATCTACTCAAAGCAGTAAGTGTGATACAGCTCCTAGACAGCATTTAAGCAAGAAACAAATACAGAGAGTGGTAAAACAAATGTTGGAGATCAACTCAACAAGCTACATAATAAACGGAAGTGAATTAGCAATAGAACAGAACACACACAAAAATGTACTCATTTGGCAGGTTACATAATTGCATGTCATTCCGCAATTATCCGGCTCTGTTGCTTGAATGAATGATTTTAACTATTTGCTTCCTACAAAAAGGATGTATTTTGGCAACTTTGATTTGAAGGTGAAACATGAAAAGTCTAACAAATCATTATAACTTTTATGGGAGTATGCCAAACAAAACATCAACGACGCCAAACAAAACATCAACGACTGCAGAGAAAAGGAATGTTCTGATCTTTCATTTAAGGTTTTAACATTATACATAACCAAAAACACAAAATTACAGAATTAGACTTCATAACACAATACAGAACATGTATCAAAATGTAAAAGGACAATGCAGTTGGGAAAATCATGGCCTAAAGTATATTAAATGCATTACCTTCTTTCCTCTTTTCACATAGGACCAACAATCATCTGAGAGGGTAAGAAATCCAGGAGGAATTCAGAATCAAGCAAAAATATTAGCTTGTAAACACATAATTGATAAATAGTTGAATTTGAATACCACATTCCTCTATCTGCAATCAGAATAGCCATCCGCCAAACAAAGAAGAACAAGAGAAGCCATATCAGATTGAAAAGACTAAAAAAAGCACACTCAAGCCATGCACAAACTCTAAGCTGTGTTAACAAGTGTTGCATAGACTATTGCATAGCTTCAAGCAAGAAATTTTTATGAACTTCTAATGCAAAGATGATCTTTTCCTAAGAAATTTTTATGAACTTCTAATGCAAAGATGATCTTTTCCTAAGAGAACCCAAAGAACATATGGTGAAGAGCCTTACCTTTATTAGCATTTCGTATGCTTTGTCTGAACTGACCCCATAGTTTTGAAACACTTTGACTAAAATCAACATGGATCCTCCGGCCATCAATCAGACAATTGTCCATCTACAAGCACAGCATGGAGTAAGCAACATTAAGCCCAATATACTCTAATGCTTTACGGTAAAAAATAAATATATACTCATATGCTCTCACTATGAAAGAAGCACAAGAACCAATTCACTCTGAGGGAAAGCTAGAACCATGCTGATTTTATCTACTCTGAAACTGATATCTAAGATAACTGCTAACAGATTAGCCACACATAGTCATACACACATCATACAAACATAACTATACAGGCACGACGCTTTCTAATCACATGCTAGAATTGATACATTTTAAATGATTCAAGAGTTAAATGATGAGCTAAATGATTCAAGAGTTCAATGATTCAAGGTTTTTGGGGAAGACCTAGAGCGGAGGGTGAGGACGGGGCGCGCTCGGGGACGGCGCCGGCGGAGGAGGCCGGCGAGCCTGGGGCGTGGAGGCGGCAGCGTCGAGCTGGCGGCGCGAGCGGCACCCCCTGCGGCGCCGGCGGCCGACGAGTCCGCCGTGCGGGTACTGGGGCGCGTCGGCGTGCGGATCCGGGTCGGGGTCGGGGGAGGGGCGGCGCCGGAGGGGAGGAGGGGGCGGCGGGGAGGAGGGCGCGGCGGGGAGGAGGCCGCGATGGCGGCGGGGTGCCGGCGGGGTGGCGTCGGGGTCGGGGTGGCGGCGGGGTGGCATCGGGGGAGGGGCGGCGCCCGAGGGGAGGAGGACACGGCGGGGAGGAGGGTGCGGCGGTGGAGGGGGGCGGCGAGGGAGGAGGGAGGAGGGGGAGGGGGGCGGGGGCGCCGGAGGGGAGGAGGGGGCGGCGGGGAGGACGGGCGCACGGGGGAGCACGGGCGCGAGCGATCGGGAGAGGCGGCGGCTGCTGGGTTGTTTTTTGTTGCGAGGAAGGAGGGACGGGGCGAGGCTCGCGGGGCGCGCGGCGGTGGAGACGTGCGGGGCGAGCGATCGGTGATCAGATCGATCATACGGAAAGATCGGGAGCGAAACACGACGATCATAGCGGAAAGATCGGGAGCGAAACACGACGAGGCTATGGTCCGTTGGATGGAGTTGATCCGACGGATCGAGTTGTTTTGTGTACAGTAAACGGGGTGGCTTTAGAAAAGAAAAACTCGTGCTTTTAATAGTAGTGTAGATGCGGAGGAACGATGTTGCCATCGGGTGAGTACGTGTACTGTACGCATACAAGAGCGTGTACGCGGAGCGTTTTCGCTTGTTTGTTCGACGTTTTGGACAGAGTACCGCGTTTTTGGATTGGATCTCTCCCTGTCTCTTTCTCTCTCTCACCCTTCCTTTCTCTCTCTGTCTACGTTGTTGCGTCTAGGAGAGGAGGGCCGGAGCTATAGGAGAGTGACGTTTTTTTGGGGGCGGGGGTGATTAATCTTTAATCTAGTGGAGGCTGCTAATGCGACCTCCTCCCCCTAACCTATCCGGCCAATCATGTCCCTGCTTTGCCTCCCCATGTACACACACATCTGTCGTACATGTGCGTAGAGGTGTACTTTTATGCCAGATACAGCGAGTGCATCGGTGATCAGCCGCCCGTGATCATATATATATATATATATATATATATATATATATATATATATGCGATTAATGGTGTGTACTTTACTTAATAGGAGTTTCCTTAGGTACCATTCCTTCTGGAGTATCGGATTCCCATTGGACCGTCAAGATATATATACTCCTAATTCATGCACATCACTGTAGCACATGTATACTTTTGGTTGAGGATCCCTTTTCCAGCTTCTGCGTGACTTGCCGTCTACAACAGTTTGTACATGTTACACACATGCAAATGCTCTGATCAATAATCTTTTCATCTCCGATCATTATAAACCCCGTAGAATTGCCCGGAGGATCCCTGCCCAGAGGATCCTTGCCCGGCGCGGCTGCTCCCCATCCCCGTCGCTTGCCGCCCCGTGGTCGGCGGTGCTTGCGGCCTCGGCTTCGGCGCTTGTGGCCGCGGCGGTGGAGGCGGGGCTTGCCCCTTGCCCTTCGGGTCGGCGGGGTCGTGGACGGCGACCGGGGCGCTCGGTGCCCTAGCCGCGCGCGCCGCCTCTGCCTCCTCCTCATCCGTGAAGATTCGGATGGACCCGGCCGGCCTGGCCGGCCTGCGCCCGCCGTCCGCCGGCGGACTCACAATGCCTTTGGCATTGCACGTCGGCATCATGTCCAGGATGGACTGCCGTTCCGCGTCGACGCAGAGCGGCAAGTCCGGCTGCGACAGCTCGGCGAGAGAGGCGTCCGAAACCCCGAGCAGTACCCGCAGGTTGACTGCCATCTCCTCCTCGCTCAGGTTCGTGTCGGCGCCGACCGCCGTCCGGCCATAATCCAGGTCGCCGGTATACATCCACGCCGGCCGCTCGCGCTCCCGCAGCGGCGCCAGCCAGCGGCGCAGGAAGTCGCCGACGACCATAGTGGCGTCCAAGCCCAACTCCCGGAGTTGGGAGATGCGCTGCACCATCACCCAGAGGTTCTAGTCGTCGCCGTCGAGGGACTCCCACGATTTGCGGTGCTCCGCCGGCGCCTCGGGAAGAAGGAGCGACTCCGCCGGGTCGGTGTTGATGTAGCACCAGCTCTGGCGCCAGTCGTCCCATTTGTTCCGCAGATCTTGCGGAATGTAGGGGTCGGCGATCTTCGCTCGGAGCTGGAAGTTCGCGCTGCCGCTGACCTCCGCCCGGGCAGAGCCCCGCGTCCTCCCGACCGTGCGGAGGACGAAGTAATGCCTGAAGAGGGCCACCGACGGCATCACTCCCACAAACATCTCGCAGAGGTGGGCAAAGATCGCCAGCACCACCACGGAGTTGGGGGTGAGATGCAGCAGATGGATCCCGTACTCCTCCAGGATCGCCATGAAGAACGGCGAGAAAGGCGGAAGGAGCCCGGCCGCGAGGAAGCTGATGAAGATCACCGTCTCATCCGCCCGCGGCTCCGGCGGGTACGTCGCCGCCCGGACCGTCGTCGGGTCCGGCCGGCCCTCCGGCACCACCAGCAGTCGAATCTTGTCCATCGCCTCCTCGTTGAGCAGGCGGGACTTGGGAACCACGGCTTCCGGCTCCGGGGAGGCTGGGTGGTTCTTGCGGCGGGTCATGGTGGCGGGGGAGCGGTGGCGAAAGGAGGTCTTCCCGAGACGAAGAAGGTGGCGGCGAGAGGAAGAAGACGAAGCGAGCGCAAAAAGCTTTGGAGACAAAGTGGTTGCGCAGGAGTCAGAAGTTTGAAAAGGTGTGGGGTCGGTCCTCTTTTAAAGAAAAAGACTTCCTCAGAAGATCAACCGTCCGCATCCAGCGTTTTTGTGCAATCGTGGGTTATCAGATCGCTGCCGTTGGCAGTGAGACTGCGGCCGCGCGAAGCCCGGAGGTCGTGTAATTATGGCCTGCGAATTTACTGCCATATGGCAGGGCGCATGAAGATGGGCCGGCATCCCCGCTTGGCCCAAGAAGAAAAGGCCTTATCCCCAGTCGCGGCCTGTCGGGCCATCTCTAGGAGACAAGGCCGGGGGCTACTGTCAGCGGAATGGGGCCCAGGGTCCACCAAACCGCCAGCGGAGGCCAACCAGATGCCGCGGAGCGAGCCACGTGGCAGTCAGGCCGGAGTGGACCCCGCCCCGGCAGCCAAGTGGGTCCGGCGGTCTAGCCCGAGCGCTCGGGGGCCTCCCCCGAGCGCCACGCCCGCGTACAACCTTCTAGAAGGGCCTTGGGTTCCCGAAAGCCCAAGGCTCGGGAATCGAGGGGGGACGGGGTGGTCCTTCCCCGAGTGCCCTGCGTCCCCGGGTTCGTGGGCCCTAGGGGAGCGCTCGGGGCATTCCCCCGAGCGCTCCTCCTGGAGCTCCGCCCGTAGGGGCCCCGAGCGATCCCCCAACGAGCGCTCCCCGAGCGCTCGAGGTCACTCGGGGGCACCCTGGGACAGCTGGCACCCCTCCCGTTCGAAGGAGCCGCTCGGGGACGTAGAGCTCGGGGCCGTCGGGTCCCCCTGTGGGGCCCACCTCCGGGCTCGTCGTCGAGCGTTTAGCTTCCCCCGCAAGCCTCAGCCCTGGCAGAGGCATTTAATGCATGTCATTTCGACAAGGAATCCTAAGCCCTATGAGGGCATGATGACGGTCAGGCCGGGCCCCACCCGCTTAGGCGATAGGTTCCCTTGCCTATCACCTTTCGCATGATGATGGGCCCGTCTGACAGCTTTGTTGACCGACCGGGCGCGCTGCACCGCACGCCCCTGTCGCTGTCACACTTTTTACCCCCATGGGTCGCGTCACCGCGCGACCCGGTGCGCGGGCTTGGTCGCTGACACCCGGGGCCCAGGGGCGGGTGTTTCACCCACCCTGTCAGAAGAAGCCCGGTAAGTCTCCGTTTGCGGGGCCCACCGGGCATAAAGGTGTCGGATCCCCTGTTCAGAAGCACGGTGAGAAGACGCCCAGCGCGGAAATCGGTGCCACACATTAAATGAAAGGCGTGGGTCGCCCTGTTGCGCCCACGTCGCCGGTAGACCCCTCTGGCTGCTGTGGAAACCCCCCGAGTATATAAGGGGAGGACCAAGGCCATGCAAGGGGTTGATGGGCTCAACAGTTTCTTAGTTGATTACACTATACTCTCATTCGTTTTCTTCTCCGGCTGGTTCCTTGAGCAAGGCAGCTAGGGTTAGAGCTCTGGGAGAAGAACTCCTATGGTAAGCGAAACAGCCTTTGTAATCCCAGATAGATCAATACAAACA
Source organism: Stipa capillata (assembly GCA_019208055.1). Taxonomy (NCBI): domain Eukaryota; kingdom Viridiplantae; phylum Streptophyta; class Magnoliopsida; order Poales; family Poaceae; genus Stipa; species Stipa capillata. The sequence goes on from JAGXJF010004472.1 coordinate 702,263, forward strand.
CCAAAGCAGGACGTAGGGTTTTACACCCCCGGGTGGCCTGAACCTGGGTAAACCCTCTGAGTCTTTGGCATCAAATCCATCCCCCTCTCGATCCGTCTCCGGTTCACAAGAAGAGCTCTACTGCGCCCCCGGCCGAATCCCAAAGGGGGTCCATCCGAACCACCGCTAGAGGCGTCTCTACGCCGACAATGTCGTTTAGCTGCGGAATGGATTCATATGCCAGTGAGTTTTGAATCAGACTGTTTTATGGTGGTGAAGGGGGTGAACTAATCGGACTTACGGTGCTCAATTTGGGCTCCAATTCTGTATGATATAAACACCACATTAAGTACTCTTCAGGAGGCGCAGGTGCGTCATGTGAAGCGGGATTGTAACAAAGTAGCTCATGAGTTAGCAAAAATGGCTCAGGATTCTGGCCGATGTGTGGTTTGGCGCTTGCATGCACCAGCTGGCATTACGGAGATTCTAAATCACGAATGTAATAGCCTGTTCAGAAGTTAATACAATCCGCTTTACTCTTAAAAAAATACAGTTTGAATTTAACAATCAATTAATTATGAATTCATTTTTAATGTCTAACATCTGTGAAAACATAAAATAGATGTACATGGATTAATTCATCATAAGAGTACAATATTATATAAGTACAGAGACATGCGCTAAATGTATGAATCTTAAAGCACAAGCTCATACTACAAAATGTCTTGCTGTTTTGTCTATGTGAATAAAATGCCCTCCACCTGAATCCAAATAATACATTTTTGGTACGTGTTCGTTTCGTCAGTATATACTACAAGTTCATCATAGGATCGATGTTGGTCGTTTTGAACATTAACAAGGCAGTGTTGTACTTGGTAGTTGATTTTACCATGATATGTCATTACGGTTTGAGATACATTCCTTGAAAGTATAATCTACAATGAATCTAGTGATACCAAAATCATGTGACCAATCTAGATAGGTACCTTTTTTACACACTGACTGTCAAGAGACTCAAAGTACTACTTTTGCACTAAAAGCATTAAAAATGATAATCTGCACTAATTCTAGTGATCGAGAAAGTACTTCTCTAGAAAAAATTTGAGGCAATAAGTACTTCTCTATTAGGTTTACTCGTACTGTAGTTTGTAGTAATTAAAAAGGAAAAAAATTATGTATCTGTAATCTAATTTTTATTTTTTATAGAACGAATTTCATTGTGTGAACAAAATATTTTTGTCACACAGAAAAAATATTTTAACGTACAAAACTTGTTACATAGAAATATCATATTACATTGGTTTATAAAAAAATTATATATTTTTAATAAAATATTTTTATGAGGAAATTGCACCGGAGGTACATAAACTTGGCAGGTGGTTTCAGATTGGTACAAAAACTACCGAAACGTTTCAATCGGGTACAATAACTTGGCTTTAATGCTCACGGCGGTACAAAACGGGTCGCGTCGGGCTTGCTGAGGGCGGGAGCGACGCGAGGTCTCGCGTCGCCCTGTGCCGGGGCGACGGTCTCACACGAAATTCCAAAATAAATATACGTGACATTTCTCGATTTTTTAAAATCATGTATAAGTTCCAAAAAAATCTAAAAAAATTCATACCGGTTTATAATGGAATGAAGTATACACACGTAAATTTTCGTAAAATAATATGCATTTTTGTGACCTGTGTAAAAAAAACAAATCTAACGGGAAAAAATTAAACTGTAGGTACTGGATGCGTCGCACTGCTACAGTGCGACACATACACTGTAGCACGGATGCGTCGCACTTCTACAGTGCGACACATACACTGTAGCACAGTTTAATTTTTTTCTCTCGCACGCCGGCGAAATTCGAAATTCTAAAATATACGTGACATTTCTCGATTTTTTAAAATCATGTATAAGTAGCACAGTTTAATTTTTTTCTCTCGCACGATTTGTTTTTTTTACACAGGTCACAAAAATGCATATTATTTTACGAAAATTTACGTGTGTATACTTCATTCCATTATAAACCGGTATGAATTTTTTTTAGATTTTTTTGGAACTTATACATGATTTTAAAAAATCGAGAAATGTCACGTATATTTATTTTGGAATTTCGTGTGAGACCGTCGCCCCGGCACAGGGTGACGCGAGACCTCGCGTCGCTCCCGCCCAGTCCGACGCGAGACACGTATCGCTCGGTGTCGGGTGTCGAGTGTCGCCCTCAGCAAGCCCGACGCGACCCGTTTTGTACCGCCGTGAGCATTAAAGCCAAGTTATTGTACCCGATTGAAACGTTTCGGTAGTTTTTGTACCAATCTGAAACCACCTGCCAAGTTTATGTACCTCCGGTACAATTTCATCTTCTTAATTCCATCGAGAAATGCGGAGCAAGAAACGGTCTACATATAGATTGGCACCAGCAACCAGGCCGGCCTGCATCAGCCGTTGCATTTGATTGATTATTTGTGCTGCATTGGAGGTCACGTTGCTGACTGAAAACACTCGAACAAATCAGACATAAGATGGAATCTCAGTAGGCTTAACTCTTCGTATGATTTTGGCCTTTTACGGAAGTGGTATCCACAATTACAATTGTTTCACAACTGACATCATTAATCTGGTAACACTAATTCGCACTAGTTATCTGTCTAATCGAGCTGTTAACACGAACCACGGGACGCGGCACGTTGGTATTGCCCAAAACTAAGGGCCACCTTTGCTTTGAGGAAAAGAACCATGAGTTAGTAGCCTAGCTAGTAGGAACTCGATGCTTAATTAGCGAGCTGGATCAGTAGCCAACCACCCTTCTGGATGGGAGAAGATAAGTGACCAGGGCCGGCTGCCTCGATCAAACCGCTTATTAAACTACTACTGTTTCGCGTTTGATTAATAATGAAGGGTTTGATTTCATAGCGTCGTGGTCACGCATAGGGTTTTAACAACCCCTTTCTTTAAGCCGTAGCTAGCTAGCTGCAGCAGCGCTGCCCTTATATTTAAAGTCATGTGCTTAGCCAACTGAGAAGAGCCGATCAGTGTCTTTTTCATGGGCAGGAGATCGGACGATCCGGCTCTGGTATTGGATGAAATAAATATACGTGACATTTCTCGATTTTTTAAAATCATGTATAAGTTCTAAAAAAATCTAAAAAAATTCATACCGGTTTATAATGGAATGAAGTATACACACGTAAATTTTCGTAAAATAATATGCATTTTTGTGACCTGTGTAAAAAAAGCAAATCGAACGGGAAAAAAATTAAACTGTAGCTATACTGGATGCGTCGCACTGCTACAGTGCGACACATACACTCTAGCGCGGGTGCGTCGCACTTCTACAGTGCGATACATACACTGTAGCACAGTTTAATGTTTTTCTCTCGCACGCCGGCGAAATTCGAAATTCTAAAATATACGTGACATTTCTCGATTTTTTAAAATCATGTATAAGTTCCAAAAAAATCTAAAAAAAATCATACCGGTTTATAATGGAATGAAGTATACACACGTAAATTTTCGTAAAATAATATGCAATTTTGTGACCTGTGTGAAAAAAACAAATCATGCGAGATGTATGTGTAGCAGTGCGACACATACACTGTAGTACAGTTTAATTTTTTTCTCTCGCACGATTTGTTTTTTTTACACAGGTCACAAAATTGCATATTATTTTACAAAAATTTACGTGTGTATACTTCATTCCATTATAAACCGGTATGAATTTTTTTAGATTTTTTGGAACTTATACATGATTTTAAAAAATTGAGAAATGTTACGTATATTTATTTTGGAATTTCGTGTGAGACCGTCGCCCCGGCACAGGGCGACGCGAGACCTCGCGTCGCTCCCGCCCAGTCCGACGCGAGACACGTGTCGCTCGGTGTCGAGCGTCGCCCTCAGCAAGCCCGACGTGACCCGTTTTGTACCGCCGTGAGCATTAAAGCCAAGTTATTGTACCCGATTGAAACGTTTCGATAGTTTTTGTACCAATCTGAAACCACCTGCCAAGTTTATGTACCTCTGGTGCAATTTCCTCAATTAAGAAAGGGACGAATTGAAGAAGGGCCTTATCGACCCATCAATCGATCGATCCCAATCATTCGTGATAAAATAATTGTTTGGAGGTTATCGCCTTTGATCGGGATAATAATGCCACTTGAATTTGCATCACCAGCGGACCAGCCTCATATTAGTTTACAATTCTTGACTCGTTCTTAGGTCTTGGCGAAGGAAATAAATATCTCGCTGAACTATGCATTTTGCATAGTCAAATGACAAATGGTGTCTTGAAAATAAAATATAGAAGCGAGGCTCAGGGAGTATTCTTAGATCTGAAGCTACATCGTGTGTACATGAAAGGGGTCGGGATCTCAGAGATAAACCGATCTGACATGCATAATAATGCTAATAAATTAGTGGACGTGTAGTTTCTTTCTTGTTCTTCGAGTGATCATCACCTAATTTTTTTCGATGAAAGGAGCCACCGGCTCCTAATTTCATTAACGAAGTGGAGTTCGAAAACATCGGCAATTACATAACCCGCTATGTTTCGACCTAAATGACCAGCATATCATCCAAGCCTTACGTAGCAATTAACAACTTACAAAACACAAGGGCTTTCGATTATCAAGGAGTGACACCATAAGCAAGCACTCGACTCTCAGGTACCCATCCGTATCGACCGCCAAACACCTCAGACGCCATTTGCGACAGCCTGCTGGCTCCCCGAAGCAGCAGCCTTCGTGGCGCGTTTTTCTGAAGATGGGGCCCGATCATCCCCTAATCAGTAGACATGTCTGATGCCTCGCCACTGGTAGTAGCAAAGTGAAAGAACAAGCAAGGCAGAGGAAAATTTTTGTGGCCACTACGGACAAGGTAGGGAGAAAGTATGTATGGACACTAATTTAGAGGAGCAGGTGAAATGAAAAGGTGGAATAGGCATCAGCGATAGCGCTCGCGACGGCGACAGGCGCGCCGCTGTTGGCTGTTGCTTGCGGCGGCGCATGCATGGAAGCTTCGTCCACAGGTGCAGACAGGGTCCAGTTTCACATCACGCGCGAGATACGGCATTGCCGTTGCAAGTTGCGGAGAAGGAAGAAACTTCACACGCGCGCGCTTCATTCCGTACGCGCGTCGTCACTCTAGCACCTGAATTTTTTTTTGTCCTCCAACGAGGAATTAAATGTAGGTTTGGGACAGCTCTAGGCCCTTTTGGAATGGCGTATGCCATGATTATAAGTCTCAAACAGCCATAAACTATTCCACTGGTCCAGCTTATATTGGATTTAACTTTTAGGCCCTACTTTTCTGTTGGTATAGGCTTCCTAAGCTTCTTCATTCCCTTATTATTACCCTTAAAATCTAAAGAAATTACAACACTTTGCCACCAATATATAAATTAATAAACTTTCAATTTTTCTCCATCTCCCACCCGACCCGGTGCCTCCTTCTCCCTCACCTCCGGTGGCTGCCGAGCTCATCCCCGTCGTCCAGATCCGAACCTTCGCACCGCCGCACAGATCCAGACCCTCTGCACCATCGCTAGTGTTCCAGTTCGATTTTTTTGTTTTTGTTTTCATATTGATTTGGTTGTAATTGATAAAGTTCTTGCACAAATTGGCATCCTAGATGTCGGGGTGGTAATTATTGCTTGATTAGTTGTGCACATGCTATCCAATTTGAGTGTTTGTGGTTTGAAAGTATTCATGTGTCTCCAATTTGTATACTTAATGACAATAATTTGTTTGATAACTGAAAGTCAGTTTTGTTCAAAGATGTGCAACTTGTTCTTGTTCTTGTTCTTGTACTTCTTAGTGGAACAGTCATATAAAGGCAATCTTCACCGCCATGTACATAAGGTTTTCTTTCAGATACAAACCAAAATTTGTTATCTCGGTGCTTCTTATAACATTTGGACGTCACCAAGGAGTTGGAACATGCTTATTTCATTATTTTACCAAATTCTGTATCATAACTGGATCAACTGCACTACTTGATGCCAAGATGTAGCTAGCAGCTAGACAATTGTATGTTTATCCTTTCGATCCGTATGCATATATGGCAATCATTCCCCTGCCTCCTATTTCAATGTTGCACTTCCTCAGCTAATGCTGATATATACAATTGTACCCGCTTTCATGGTCAAACTTAAAACATACGTGTTTATCTCCATCTCGTATGCTTAGCTGCCATCTCTCTTTGGTGACTTGGATGTTTCATGTGAATTATCAATTAAACTACAAATAAACAAGTTCAGCATATCTTAGACTTTACACCCTTCACCATTGACAATAAACTCAAACTCTATAAGCCATTTCAATCAGGCAATAACAAATAAACTAGCTTATTCACATCGCAGTTTATCTAGAGCTTATATGTGGACCTAGTTTATGCACAAGTAAACCGTTTCAAAGAGGCCTTTAAAAAGAGAGGGGTTATCAGTGTTGCTTGCTTGCTAGCATTACATAGAGCTCACTTTGTAATCTCAGGAAAGGAAGAATGGCTGCCTGCCTGTTGGTAATGACAATCCTTCTTTCTTCCTTTGACATTGCTGGGCTCGATTCCTGCTATAAAATAGATCGAGGAAACCATGTTATCCGACCCATTCTTGTTCCAATTGCTGACGCTATGATTGAGTTTTTGTGTGAAAAGAAGCATGATTGGAGTGCTCAAGTTCGAAGTAACAACAACCTTCTCCATTTCTATTTTAGAACGATTGGTGGGTGTGCGTATGTGAACGAGAAAGAGTGGTAGAACACGGAGCAAAGACCAAAACAAATCACTGCAGTGTGTAATTACGTATCGTCCGCCTGAATGTGTCTGTGCGCGTATGTCGTCTGAAAAAGAAAGAAAGAAGAAATAGTGTGCAGCTCCCGACATGCTTCCTTTTACTGGTTCAAGGCTCAAGATGGTCTCCATTATATTATGTGGATCGATTACATGCACATCTATGTGAGGATAAAATGTATGATACTTCGCCCATCTAATCTTGTTGAATCATCAACAGGAGATGTGTTATACCATTTTATCCCTGTCTGTACGATGATGGATTCATGGAACTAGAGGAGAAAGCGGCAGCGTGCAGAGAAAAGACATAGGCCTATATAGTTTCCAACAGAATCGCCTGTACACTGTGGGCCTTTACCCTATTGGACGATGGTGTTGCTTGGTGCACGGGCTCCCTGTAGAAGTAGAACGGCCTTCCTGAAATGATCATGGTGCTCGATTAGCATCGTGCTTTCTGTATGCAAAGTTGCCCAAGGCGTGTTGAGTTCGAGAGAAGTTGCCCAAGCCGTGTTAGGTTAAGAGGCATATTGGAAGAGAGCCGGTGCTGAGCGGACCAGTTTGTATGCTGGTTGGCTCACGATCGATTTAAAAGCTGAAATATGATTTCTCTGGGCTGACAGATCTGCGCCATGGCCTGTGGGCTTCTTTCTTTCATCTGCAATAGGGTTGCTGGGTGTTTGTCACGTGGAGGTAACATTTGCGAAGTTTTCGCTTGTTACCCACCACGTGACGATCCTCTCGCTTCCTAGATGACACGCTTATTATTCCTAAAAAAAAACAGGCTCAAAGATTGACAGAATAACAAGAGGTTTTGTTACGATGAAGGGTCATGCCGGCGAGTTGGCAAATGTTGGATATTTTTCTTAAGACTAGAAAACAATTTGCAGGCCGAAATTCCTTGGTGGGCTGGGCCTCACGGCCCTTGTTAGATTCGGCGGGGCACTTGGATGACGTGTAGCTCGCCCTTTTTGAATCTCCATGGAGATCAGTATCGAGGATGGGAAAAAGATATTGCTCTCTCGTGACAGTTGGCTTGGTGCTGGGCCCTTCAAAACCCGTGCATGAAAACTCTTCAAAATAGAGACAAGAAAAAACAGGATAATGTGCAAATAGATGCAAAACGAAAATTGGATCATCTGAGTGGCCAGGCTTAATAATGTCTCACAGTTAACTGAGTTCCTGATTTGCTGCTTTTGCACTCTGCTATAAGGACTCAATTTCTATCGGAAGACACAATCAAATGGAAGTGGGATCAGAAGAGTGAGTACAAGGCTAAGTCGTCCTACATTGTGCAATTCCAAGGGAGTTACCCCACTTTCATCACCATGAAGATTTGAATGGTGGATGTTGAATTGAAGTGCAGGCTCTTTACATGGTTGGTTTTATGTTACCATATCCTTACTGACGTTGGTTGTATGCTTCCACTTGATGCAGGAGCCGAAAGATCAATAAAATCTTCTTTAAGAAAAAACCATAATTACTGCCAATGCTATGGTTTTTAGGAGATGGGCACATGATCCTTTGTGCTAACTTTGCAGTCTGAAAAGAGCTCTACACTTTTGCAAAGAGTACACCTACACACAGTCCGTCGTCCGCTATTTGTTCTTGGAACTGTTTACAAGTGGTGGCCACCCCAATCCTTTGGTAACAGTAAACAAACGGTGTGATGAATCTATGCGCATGATACGAAAGGAGTATCTACCGACTTTCAACGCCCTTCTATATGTCCTATGAAATATTTGGAAAAAAGAAAACGACCCATCTTGTGAAATGATAGCCTTCCAGCCGTTGAGGTGACTTTTAAAGTGCAAGAGGATATTGGCATGAGAAGCTTTGCAGTCATGGTATGACCACACCATGACATGCTAACCTGAAGGGCAAAAGCAACCTTTCACATGAGTTTTCTTTCCTGATTGAACCGGATATACTAGTTATGGTGTGTTCTGTCAAAGAAACTGAATTTTGTATCGCTACTAAGCAAATTTCAAGTTTTATAATATGTCTGAACAAATGGCGCAAAATAAGGGCCTGCCACGCCAAATTTTGCCTTTTCTTTGATTCTCGGCATGATTCCCTCTAAAACAAAGGCGTTTTGTACATGTAGCTCAGCTCTACAGAACGAATGGATAGCACTTTTTACCGTTTTCATAGAAAGGTGGGATCATCCAACTTGGCTGACCCTGGAGAAATTGGAGCAAAGTGAACTAAGAAGAACGGTACGAGTCTCCAGTAATTACATCTCGCAAGCACGTGAACTTCAAGTCCCATGAAATAGACCGCGCATCTGAAAAGTAGAGCAAAGCTCGTCCTCCGCGGAGCACAGCTCTCCTCTCCTCTGAGCACGTCGCCGTCCGTGAGTAAGAAAAACGGGCCGTCAAAAACGACGCCGCAGCGCGAGCGATCTCTCTCCTGGTCTCGCCGCACGGGCGGACCCACCCCCACCCCGTCAGCTCACTCGAGGCCCCGCACCACCACCACCACCACCACCAACCTGCCCCCGACCTCCGACCCTCCCGCCTTGCAGGTTACGCCCCCCGCGCCGCGCCCAATCGCCCGTCACCTTCGCTTCCAAACCCCGCAAACTCCCGCGAAAAAAAACACCTGCCGCACGCCGCAGACCTTCCCCCGCCTCTGCACCCCTCTCCCTCCATGCCCCGTCCAGGCGCCCAACCCTTTGCTTCCATTCTTTCCATCCACCCGCCGATGCGATGCCGACGCCCCAACCCCACCCACCGCCTGCCAGCGCCACCCCACCGCACCCCCCCGCCCGCGGCTATGGCTATATCACCACGCCTCCAACCTCCGGCACGCTTAGCCTCTCCCTCCCCGTCTCTCTCCCGCCCCACCCGTTCGCCCACTGCTACTCGCCGTACCCCAGGGCCGCGCGCGCGTTTGGTGGTGGTGGAGGAGGGGTGAGTGGTGCTCGCCGGAGGAGGAGCCATGATGGAGTCCGCAGCGCATCATCCCTGCGCGGCGTGCGGGGACGACGCGCACGCCGCCTGCCGCGCCTGCAGCTACGCGCTCTGCAGGGCGTGCCTCGACGAGGACGTGGCCGAGGGCCGCACCGCCTGCGCACGCTGCGGCGGGGAGTACGCCGCGCACGATGCAGGTGTGTATTTTTTCGAGAGGGTTTTGGCGGGGGAGGGATTTAGCAGTTTTATGACGGGCTTGGCTCTGACGAGATCGCTCTCTGTTCCAGCGCATGGCAAGGGGAGCGCCGTGGAGGAGGAGGAGGTGGAAGACCACCACGCCGCCGGCGGTTTGCGTGGGCGGGTCACCATGGCCGGCCATCTCAGCGATCGCCAGGTGAAGACATTTCTTCATATGCTTGTCCAATTCTGGGTAGCACAGCTAGAGATAGACCACTCCAGGAAGGGGAATTCTGACAGTTTTGACAATGTGATTTTGCTGGAACAGGATGAAGTAAGCCATGCCAGGACCATTAGCAGCATGTCTGGAGTTGGGAGTGGTAGGGTTACTTGTCTCGTTTTCCTGGGATTTCCCTCACTTGATATCGCTCGAGTGCTGAAATTTCTCCACTCACTCTGGATTTGAAGAATTGAATGATGAATCTGGGAAGCCCATCTGGAAGAACAGGGTGGAGAGCTGGAAGGAGAAGAAGAATGAGAAGAAAGCCTCAGCGAAAAAGGCGGCGGCAAAAGCACAAGCTCCACCTGTGGACGAACAGATCATGGATGAAAAGGAGTAAGAATTAAGCATCCATTTATATGTCCCTTATATGATTGGTCAAGAGTTTTTCTTAAGGGTGATTAGTCAAGAGCTTGTCCTTCTATATATGTATAGGTGTGTCTTTAGTGTTACAAATTAAAATCGTTGTGAATATTTTGGTTGATCGGTATAATCAAATTCATAACCATTATAAAGTTAGCTCATTCGTACCAAACGATTATTTTAGATGAATTAGATGCCAATGCCATTTAAAACTGAACTTGATGACTCATGCAATTGCTATCTTTCCAGATTCAGATATGAACTTCTATATTTTCGAGTACTGAAGCAAATCATTTAAGCTAATTAGGAAAGGTGATATATGTATTCACACTTCATATCTTATTACAGGCTTGATTTAGGCCTGGTCTGTAAGCAAACCTTCTTTTGTTACACAACTAGATCTTCCTAAGATGTAGATCCTACTTGTTCTACTTGTCCACCATTATACTCTCTCCCGGCTTATTTTGGGATTTCTTTTAACTTCCTACTCTCTCAAAAAATGCCAGACAAGTCTCAATTTCAGAAAATCTTGTTTATAGTGTCAGTTTGAATTTTTATATGCTGTAAATCTGTTGTAACACCATGCAATATTGCAGTTTGACAGATGCATATGAGTCACTTTCTCGAATCATCCCTATATCGAAGAACAAGCTAACACCTTACAGGGCAGTCATCATTATGCGGCTGGTAGTTCTCGGGCTCTTCTTTCACTACCGTATCACCAACCCTGTCTATGAGGCCTTTGGCCTCTGGATGACTTCAGTTATATGTGAGATCTGGTTCGGTTTCTCCTGGATCTTGGATCAATTCCCCAAGTGGTATCCTATCAATCGAGAGACTTATGTTGATAGGCTGATTGCACGGTATGCTTGCTAGTAGCACACACCAAAACTATTTATATATCAGTAAGCATTGGTATCTAATAACTTTCATCGTTCATGTATGTTACAGATATGGAGATGGACAAGATTCTGGATTAGCACCTGTGGATTTCTTTGTCAGTACAGTGGATCCATTGAAAGAGCCTCCGCTAATCACTGCAAATACTGTGCTGTCCATTCTTGCAGTGGACTATCCTGTTGAGAAGGTTTCCTGCTACGTTTCTGATGACGGTTCTTCTATGCTCACATTTGAATCGCTTGCTGAAACTGCGGAGTTTGCAAGGAGGTGGGTTCCATTTTGCAAGAAGTACTCCATTGAGCCACGAACCCCTGAGTTCTACTTCTCACAGAAGATTGACTACTTGAAGGACAAAATACACCCGTCTTTCGTCAAGGAGCGTAGGGCTATGAAGGTAGATCTCGATTGCAGAGTTTGGGAATGCCCTTTATTTTCTCAGCTTACGTTTTGCTGTTGCTTATGGAAAAAAATGGTGCGTTTCGTGCAGAGGGATTATGAAGAGTACAAGGTGCGGATAAATGCTTTGGTTGCCAAGGCTCAGAAGACACCTGAGGAAGGCTGGGTCATGCAGGATGGGACTCCATGGCCTGGGAACAACCCTCGTGACCACCCTGGCATGATTCAGGTAATTTGCTTTTCACTACTGAAAAGATCAATCTAGGAATTTTTTAGTCATATGGGTCAATATTTTTTATAAAGATTATATGAGGCGACCTTTGACAGTAATTGCAAGTTCATACCTCATAGGCATGAGAATACTGAGGTTTATAGTTGTTATAATACTGAAGTATATGCTGCCATTTGGACTTCAAAGTTCTATGACACTTTTGCTTTCTTATCTATACAATATAAAAAGCACGAGTTATGATGTGATACTTTCAATCTCAGTCATTAAAAATCTTTAATCTATTTTTTTGGGTGGAATTACAAATATTTAATCTAATTTCATAATTCTCCATCCAACGGTTGTGGACAAAGGTTAGACCTCCCCTAATCACTCATATATTTATTGCATCCTAGTTATGTTTATTACCTCTTAATTACTCCATAATTTCAATTTGTATAGCTGAAAATTGTTATTTTTCATGCTTAAGTCATTTTAACATGTTGCTTCTTTATTCAGAGAAATTTAGCGCTTAAATTTTTAACATAAACTTAATGCATGGTTTCTTCTTTTGAGTACCTTTCCATATATGTGAGTAAATAGTCCATACAATATATATTATGAAAAATGTGCATTGCACGTGTGTGGTTGCTAGTAAAGATATAGGCAAGTGCTAACTATTACCTCTTAAGATACTAAGATATAAGCAAGTGCTCACTATTTATAACCTCTTAAAGTATCAGGGAAAAAATATCATTATATATTTGCTAGTTAATTGTCCAGGACATTGTGTCTAAAAATCTTTCGTTTATTGTTCAGCATACAGTTAATTACAAATATCTAAAATATCCTCATTGAAGTTGAACTTTTGTGAGGTTAGGTTTGAATTACATAATTAAGAGTGAGTGGTTTGCAGATATACTAACTAATTGATTCAAGTGCTTTGTTCTTTGGAATTGATGCTTCTCTAGTATGATGCTTGCTGATCCTTCCTAGAAGCCAACGAATAGTTACCTTGTAGGCAATACACTGTTCACGAAACATTGAAACTTACCCTTAGCATATTCCTCATTTCTGGTCACAGGTTTTCCTTGGCGAGACTGGTGCTCGCGACTTTGATGGAAATGAGCTTCCTCGGCTAGTGTATGTTTCAAGAGAGAAAAGACCAGGATATCAACACCACAAGAAGGCTGGGGCTATGAATGCTCTGGTAATTCCTTCTTCAGAGAGAATTATTCTATATATTCGTTTACTCTATGATAAGATTACCTTGTATATAAAGTAACTGAACAATTGTCTAATTTGGCAGGTCCGAGTGTCCGCTGTTCTGACAAATGCTCCCTACATTCTCAACCTTGACTGCGACCACTATGTTAACAACAGCAAAGCTGTTCGTGAAGCAATGTGCTTCATGATGGACCCTTCTGTTGGTAGAGATGTCTGCTATGTCCAATTCCCACAGAGATTCGATGGTATTGATCGCAGTGATCGATATGCCAATAGGAATGTCGTGTTCTTTGATGTAAGTATTAAGCCAGTGACGTTGTATTGCATCTTAAGTATCTTTAGCCAACCTATATGTTTGTATTTATCATGCACAGGTTAACATGAAAGGGCTTGATGGCATCCAAGGACCGGTTTATGTGGGAACTGGTTGTTGTTTCTATAGGCAAGCACTCTATGGTTATGGGCCACCATCTCTGCCTGCCCTTCCAAAGTCTTCGGTTTGTTCATGGTGCTGCTGCTGCTGTCCTAAGAAAAAGGTTGAAAAAACTGAGAAGGAAATGCACAGAGACTCCCGACGGGAAGACCTTGAGTCTGCCATTTTCAATCTTCGGGAAATTGACAGTAAGTGCACAAACCGTGTGGGATAAAAATGTTCTAAATCTTAAGAATTGTGTGTTCGTAACAATGTGGCTCCTTTTGCAGACTATGACGAATATGAGCGGTCCATGCTGATCTCCCAGATGAGCTTTGAGAAGTCGTTTGGGCAGTCTTCAGTGTTCATTGAATCAACTCTGATGGAGAATGGGGGCGTTCCTGAGTCTGCAGACCCATCTACACTGATTAAAGAAGCTATTCATGTCATTAGTTGTGGATATGAAGAGAAAACTGAATGGGGAAAAGAGGTATGGTTCTTGCCCTTCAGTGTCCATTCTTATAAATAATTTTGCTCTGTTCATTAGGCATGACTACTTGTTTCTGCTGTATCAGCTTGGCTGGATCTATGGTTCAGTTACAGAGGATATTCTGACTGGGTTTAAGATGCACTGCCGTGGCTGGCGATCCATCTACTGCATGCCGATAAGACCCGCGTTTAAGGGGTCAGCCCCAATCAACCTTTCCGATCGTCTGCATCAGGTTCTCCGGTGGGCTCTCGGTTCGGTCGAGATCTTCCTCAGCCGGCACTGCCCGCTGTGGTATGGCTACGGCGGCGGCCGTCTGAGATGGCTCCAGAGGCTGTCCTACATAAACACCATCGTCTACCCCTTCACCTCTCTTCCACTCGTTGCATACTGTTGCCTGCCCGCCATTTGCTTGCTCACCGGCAAATTCATCATTCCGACGGTAAGATTCCTGCCAACATATATACGTTGGCATTGGGTTCTGATGGTTCTGATGACAATCACGATAACATTGTTCATTCGCCACTGTTTTCTAGCTCTCCAACGCTGCAACAATATGGTTTCTTGGCCTCTTCACCTCCATCATCCTGACGAGCGTCCTGGAGCTGCGGTGGAGCGGCATTGGCATCGAGGACTGGTGGCGCAACGAGCAGTTCTGGGTCATCGGTGGTGTCTCCGCTCACCTCTTCGCTGTGTTCCAGGGTATCCTCAAGATGGTGATCGGGCTGGACACCAACTTCACGGTCACGGCCAAGGCCGCGGAGGACGGCGATTTCGGTGAGCTGTACGTGTTCAAGTGGACGACGGTGCTGATCCCGCCGACGACCATCCTGGTGCTTAACCTCGTCGGTGTGGTGGCTGGCTTCTCGGACGCGCTCAACAGCGGCTACGAGTCGTGGGGCCCGCTCTTCGGCAAGGTGTTCTTCGCCATGTGGGTGATTATGCACCTGTACCCATTCCTCAAGGGGCTCATGGGCCGCCAGAACCGGACGCCCACCATTGTCATTCTCTGGTCCGTCCTGCTGGCTTCAGTCTTCTCCCTCCTCTGGGTCAAGATCGACCCCTTCATCAGCGGCGCTGAGACCGCCAGCACTGCCACCTGCAGCACCATCGATTGCTGAGCAGCTGACGTTTGTGTCCCTGAAGCATCATTTGGAGGTGCAGGCGATGTTTTGCCAGTAGTGCAAAATGTGTGTACCTGATCAATGTGAAGACATTTGGTTTCCTCTCAGGCCTTTCTCCACAATCTGAGAGGTGATGTAGGCTACTATTTTGCATCGAAGTTTTCGTTCCTGTTGTCTCTTATGGAAAATTTTGATGTTAAAATCGCGGGAATGTGAGCACACACTGTTGAAGTTTGTGTAAATCATACTTGTAGAAAGGGGTAAAAGAACTGATATCAACAAAGAAATGGAATCACATCAGTGGAACTTGAATTCTAGTACGAGTAGTATCTTATATGAGCTATGACCAGATTATATGATTATGTGCAACCGAATTTTACGCACTAGCTTTCTAACAGAAGAAAAGACATGTTATTTCCTCACGAAGATTAGAATCAGTAAACAATATGTACACTCGGTCTTCAACCAATTAGAGTGCCGAATACACGAGCTATCATCATCTAGCACGAACCTTGCCAGCATCACCATTCCGACTATCATTTTCTCCAATTACAAAGATCAGATCGGGATGCTATTTTCTGCGTTCTTCCATGAAAAAGCAGCACCGATGAGACGGCAAACGCGGTCCCGCTTCCTTTCCTTTGTAGTTTCAACATCAATCTCTACTACCTAATTGTCATGATACATGAAGACATGAATTAGAGTTATATACAGTGATACCATAGATCATTATAACCCTATCTGTCAAGAATGTGGTGCAGGCTGTGGCTAAATGATGCCTGGTGTACGGCACTGATGCAGCCTATATGTATTTTGAAGCCAAATCGAGTGCTACTGCTACTACTACTCATGAGTGGGGAAAACCCTATCTTTCAAGAAGGACGTACTACATGGACTGCACTTAGCCGGAATGCCAGATTGGTGGGTGTTGATTGCATCAGCGTAAGGGCATGAGAGAGATCAAGCCTTCATATGATGCTTGCACAATTAATCATGAGCGTTCATTAGGACGGTGCTCGATCATTCCATGGGCAAATTGTCGTCGTAAAGTGGGCAACACGAATATATTATCAATACGCAGTAAACGTCTTTCTTTCACCTGTCGGGTGTTAATTTATCAAGTAAGATCATCAGCTGCACTACACAAGTAGTATCGTTCCACTATATATTACTCCCTCACAAAAGTTCAGATAAGAGGGGTAAATAGAGTGGCCGAAACCGTGGTCTATACTAGACGGTCAGCTTTTATGTCCGAGTAAAATATCAGAAAAAATGATAAAAATGACCCTTCCATCAAGTTGTAATGCCGCAAGTAGCCCCCGGCGTTCGGCAGCTGACGTGTGGCTATATCGTGGCTGGGGAGCGCGATGCACGAGTGTCCAGGCATGGCCCCGCGGATGGGACCCGCGACGAGGCAACGGCCGCGCGCGGGGGCCGCGATTTGCGGGCGGCTCGCGCCCGGGGAGCGTGACCAGAAGTCGCGGCCTAGGCCCGTGATGCCCCAGGTGTCTGCCGGCCACGACCCGAGCCGACACGGAGTATAGTACGTAGCATGTCTATCGCCTCATATAGTAACATGTATATATTGCATGGAGTTGGCCACTCGATCAATCGATGCCATGCATGTGGCTGGCCGATGAATGGATCGAAAAGCTGGAGCAATCTGTAGCTCCCTTTAGGTTTGGGCACAGCAAACCAACAAAGCTGCATATATGTAGCATTCATGTAGGGTACAACGGTTACAAAAGAAATTCGCCGCTAACAGACGTCCAAAATAATAATGGAATGCGTGCCTTAGCAGGAGAGACGCATGTCTGACTAACAATGGCCACCAAAATCGTTTTTTTATGAACCGGGCAAGCGCTCATAGAAAGAGAACAACATTTACATAGGACCCAAAAAACGCAAAAGAAACTACGAGATTTTTCAGGACGTGCGCGCGAGCTCCGTGGCGGGCCACGTGCGCAACGTGGCATCGCGGGCCGGGGGCACGACCGCCCGGACGTCGCGGGCTTGTGCGCGGCGTTGTGGTGCGTCGTGGGTCCTCATTGCGGCCTTGGGTTTGTCATGGGCGGTCCATTTTCCTACGCCTCGTCGCTCGTCTGATGCGCGAGTTATTGGTGTCGTGGTTCTCAGGTGCGAGTTCATCACGTGTCGTAAACCCAATGCGTTACGGGGATAGAATTGACGTTGCCTCCCGCGAGGGGCTACTTGCGGCATTACAACTCGATGGGGGGCCATATTGCCATTTTTCGGGAATATCATAGATAATGTCACAAGAAAAAATTTGTTGGAGTTATTTTTAAAGTTGATTCTGAAAATGGTCGTCCCTTCAATAAATCCTATGGGGTTTTCCTTGAAATGGTGCTCCTAGGTTGAGCACTTTGTTAAAGGAGGAAGTATTGGTATTAAAATCAATGGTGAGGTTGGATCATATTTTCAAACTCGGAAGGGACTCGAACAGGGAAATCATCTTTCCCCAATTCTCTTCAATATTATCGCAGATATGTTAGCCATCATAACTGAAAGAGGCAAAAATGATAGGCAAATGAATGGGGTCATACCCCACTTGGTGAACGATGGACTTTCGATCGTTCAATATGCTGGTGATATCATACTGTTCATGAATCATGATCTAGAACAAGCAAATAACCTGGAATTGCTACTTTCAGCTTTCGAACAATTATCGGGTCTAAAGATCAACTTTCACAAAAGTGAGCTTTTATGTCTTGGTAAAGCCAATGAATTTGAGGACCAATATATACACCTATTTGGTTGTGAACCGAGTTAGTTTCCCTTTCGATACCTTGGTATATCAATCCACCATAGAAATCTCAGGATTAGCGAATGGAAGGGGTAGAGGAACATTTTGAAAAGCGGCTTAGCAGTTGGAAAGGCAAGCTACTCTCCATAGGAGGGCACTTAGTACTTATTAACTTTGTCATAAGTAATTTCCTAATGTTCATGTTATCTCTTTTTTTGAGATACCACGGGAGTACTTGACGATGACATAGCACCTGGGTATCGTCAAGAAGGATAGTATCGGCCCTCTGGACATAGGGTGGGCCGGGCTGACTACTCGGAGTCCGATCTCTACACATGGGCACCTCATCGACTTGGAGTACAAGACAGGGATAAATACTTACCCGGCAACCCCGGACTCAGTTGTAACTAATTAGGAAATCAATCTGTAAACCAATTTGGACTCTTGTAACCCTACCCCGGTCGCCTATATAAGGCTAGGTAGGGATCCCCCGATCGGTAAGCTCATCAGTTTCCATATTTTCATACACACATAGCCTTAGCGACCTAGAGATCTATTCTCGAGGTTTTGCGGCACTCGGGATATAAGCAATATCATCCACCAAACGCAGGACGTAGGGTATTACCTCTTCTTGAGGGCTTAAACCTGTCTAAAATTTGTCTCCCATGTGCACCCATCTAGATCTGCTGTGCGTACGCCGCCCCGCATTCATCATTGCTAGATTACAACACTAACAGTTGGTGCGCCAAGTAGGGGCTGTGCGCATAGATCCATCCGGACAGATCCAGATGAGTTTCTTCAACAACAACGGTGACTTCGTTTTGGGCAGTATCATGAGATTTGCTTCCCTAGATGTTGTCCCTGATCCAGGTCAGCTTTTCCGATTCGGAAAGCTGGACTTCATCGCCGACAAGCTCGGCAAGCTTCACCTCTGCGACTCAGCTTCCCGCTGATCAGTGGAGGCTTCAACACCATCTTCACTCGGACTCACCCCCAAGTCCGCACCTTTGGCTCCTCTCCTTAAGGTCGAGTTTGAGCCGAAGTCGGATCTGCTGTTCGAACACGGGTTCCCGCCCGTCGAGCAAGGATCCCAACTGGTTGGCACAATCGAGTCCCTCTCACCCGTCTTTGAGTATGACTCGGACGGCTTCGAGAGCTTGGGAAGCCACCATCCTTCTCGGGAGGTCTTTATGGCTAACCCGGATACGTTAGTCAACAACAATGACCAGCCCATCCCCATCGAAAATCAGACTCTGGATCAACTAGCAGCCACTCGGCTCCGCCTTGTTGCTAAGGAGGAGGCACTAGCTGAGCAACAAACCGCGTTGACTCACCAGTGTGAAGAAAGAGAACGCAACGAGGACATGCGGGATCGTGGGCGCCAGGTTCACAATGTGCTCCGCATGCGTGAAAGGGACGGCGTCCCGATCTTTCCGCTCCCCAGTCACAACATCGTCGCCGCCACGGTAGCGGCACGTGCCATCAATATCCCTGAGGGCACCCAGGGCATGACGAACTCCGACGGCTCCGGATCCTAATGGCGGAAGCAGCCCTCCAGCAGGTCGAGATCTTCGAGGACCGTGCAGGTTCCTCTGCAAATGCTAGGAGTCGGCGTTCTTCTCCTCCAAAGAACCATCAAGCTGCAGAGGGTCGTCATGCCAACCCCAGACGTCATCACCCCGCCGGATCGGTTTGCAGTCGGCTCGGACTAGATCGTGATGCAAGGGGAACCATTGTTGCAAGAATCCGCACCCGTTAAGGCGCGGACAAAAACGCTCACCCTGCCGGGTCGGCATGTAACCGACTCGGACCAAATCATGATGCACGGGACACCCTCGATGCCAGATACAATGCTCGTTAGGATGTGGGGAGGAACAACCACAATGGCCACCACGGTGATAGTAGCGATCGCAGCACTACTAGCCATGGCCGCTCTCCAACTCCCACTGGGGCTCGAAGGCGTTCAGTTCCCGCATCCGCAGCGTCGTTTTCCCTCCTTGATTCCGGGTCACCGGTATCGACAAGTACACGGGCGAGACTCGGCTAGACATCTAGCTGGCTGATTACCACACAGCGTGCAGGACCAATGGAGGCAATGATTATGTGACATTCCATTACCTACCCCTGTTTCTAGTCGACTCGGCTCGAGTCTGCCTTACCAGCCTGCCTCAGGGTTGTATCCAGACATGGACCGACCTTGAGACCCTCTTCGTGAACAATTTCTAGGGCACCTACAACAGGCCTGGGAACGCGTGGGATCTCCACAGTTGCACCCAAGAGGCGGGCGAGACTCTCAGAGAATACATCCAATGATTCTCTAAAAAGAAAAACTCTCTGCCGGAAGTCCGAGAAGGTGACGTCATTACCGCCTTCTCCAAGGGTGTTCGTAGCACCGACCTCATCCACAAGATCGTGCGTAAGAACCCTCAAACTACGCGCGAACTCTTCGATATCGCCAACAACTTTGCGACTGGCGAAGAAGCTGTTCCTAGTGCGACCAAAGATGACAACGGCAAGGGCAAGGCACCCGAGTCCTCCGAAGCAAGGGACCGTCACAGGTCGCCCAGGAAAAAATACCGGAAGCGCAAGGGTGGAGACCTTGTTGCTACTGCCAAGCGTGCTCCACAGCGTCGACCTCAGCGTGGCAATACCACTTTTGAGGAAATGATGAGTCAGCCGTGTCACTTTCATGGGCCGAAGTCCAATCACGTAACGCGCGACTGCAATCTCTTGAAAAACCTGAACAAACCTTTCGTCCCCAACCGGAACAAAAAAGATCCTCCTCCAGAGGAGGGTGACGAGTTCCCAAAGGAGACCGCGTGTCTCATGATCTTTGATGGTCCCAATGGCTACGAGTCCAAATGACGCAGAAGATCACAGACCGCGAAGTCAACACAGTCGAGCCGGCTGTACCTCAGTACCTCCGGTGGTCCGAGTCCATAATTTTTTTGGCCGCTCGGACCACCCCGACCACATACCTCACCCTGGTATGTTCCCCTTGGTGGTAGACCCAATCGTCAGTGGCGTTCGCCTCACCAAGGTCCTCATGGATGGAGGAAGTGGTCTGAACATCCTCTATGTCAAGACCTTGGACGACATGAAAATTTCCCGATCGGAAATCAAGCCTACCGGTGCACCGTTCCACGGGATTGTTCCTAGCAAGATGGCAAGTCCACTCAGGCAAATCAGCTTGCCCATCACTTTCGGTACTCCTGACAACTTCTGGACCGAGACCCTCACCTTCGAGGTCGTCGACTTCTCAGGCTCGCATCACACCATCCTGGGACGTCCCTGCTACGCCAAATTCATGGCTGTTCCCAGCTATGTCTACTTGAAGCTCAAAATGTCGGATCCCCACGGGATAATAACGGTGCAAAGCAGCTTCCAGCACGCTTACGCGTGTGACCTGAAAACTGTAACCTTGCCGCGGCCCAAATTGCTGCATCCGAGCTTGACAACCTTAAGTCGGCCGTGGTCGAGGAAGCACCCCCGACTAAAAAAGCTGGAGCGGCGACATCGTTCCAGTCGATGAAGGATACCAAGGCAATCCAGCTCGATTCGGAAGACCCCTCCAAGACGACGCAGATTGGGACTGCGCTCAGTGACAAATAGGAAAACGCGCTCATCAGCTTCCTTCGTGACAACCGGGACATCTTTGCATGGACATCTTCTGACATGCTGGGAGTCCCGAGGGAGGCTGCCGAGCACTCTTTGAACGTTCGATCGGATGCTAAGCCAGTCAAGCAGCGCCTGCGCCGCTTTGCCGATGATAGGCGTAGGGCAATAGGAGAAGAGATAGCCAAACTTCTGTCAGCTGGTTTTATCAAAGAAGTGTATCATCCCAACTGGTTAGCGAACCCAGTTCTTGTTCGCAAAAAGAATGGAAAATGGAGGATGTGCGTTAATTACACGAGTCTCAACAAAGCATGTCCCAAAAATCCTTTCACACTACATCGCATCGACCAGGTGATCGATTCCACGGCCGGTTGTGAAATTTTATGTTTTCTCGACGCCTACTCGGGCTACCACCAGATCAAGATGAAGGAGGAGGATGAGATCAAGACATCGTTCATCACTCCATTCGGAGCTTTCTGCTACGTCTCCATGCCTTTCGGCCTCAAGAACGCCGGCGCCACGTACCAACGGTGCATGCAGCACTGCCTTTAGGAATAGATCGACAGGAACGTACAAGCCTACGTCGATGATGTGGTGGTCAAGTCCGAGAAGAAAGAAGATCTCCTAACCGACTTGGGGAAACATTCTCCAACCTTAGGCGATTCAGCATGAAGCTCAACCTAGAAAAGTGTGTGTTCGGAGTGCCTTTGGGAAAGCTACTCAGTTTCATCGTTTTCGAACGAGGAATCGAGGTTAACCCAGAGAAGATCGACGCCATCATCAAAATGAGGCTACCAAAAAGCCTCAAGGATGTCCAATGGCTCACCGGGTGCATGGCGGCCCTCAGCTGATTCATCTCTCGACTCGGCGAAAAGGCCCTGCCCCTCTATAAGCTCCTGAAGAAGTCGGATAACTTCACATGCACGTCTGAGGCTCAAGACGCCCTCGATGGACTAAAAAAGCTCCTGGCTAGGCCCCCGGTACTGGTTTTCCCAATGTCCAATGAACCGCTGCTCCTTTACATTGCAGTGACTACCAAGGTGGCCAGCACCGTCTTGGTCGTCAAACGCTCTGAACCAAGTCACATCCAGAAGGTTCAGCGCCCGATCTACTTCATCAGTAAAGTACTTTCCGAGTTCAAGGCGGGATACCCACAAATACAGAAGATAATTTATACGGTGTTCATCACATCTCAGAAGCTAGTCCACTACTTCCAAGGATACCTGATTACGGTGGTTAGCTCCTTCCCGATCGTGGACGTCATCAACAACCGCGACGCCACATGTAGGATTGCTAAATGGGCAATGAAACTAATGGCATTCAGCATAGTTTACGCTCCCCGCACGGCTATCAAGTCTCAAGCTCTTGCCGACTTCATGGCCGAGTGGACAGAAGTCCAATCCCGCCCTCTGCCATCGACCTCGAACATTAGACACTCTACTTCGACGGCTCACTGATGCTTCAGGGCGCGCGGGCTGGCGTCGTGCTCATTTCTCTGAAAGGAGAACGCTTCAAGTACATACTACAAATCCACTTCCTGGCGTCCAACAATGTCGCCGAACATGAAACCTTACTACACAGCCTTCGCATTGCCACCTCACTCGGGATCTGCCGGCTCCTCGCCCGCGGAGACTCCGAACTGGTAGTCTGGCAGGTGATGAAGGACTGGTCATGCCGAAACCCAGCCATGGAAGCCTACTGTCAAGAGGTGTGCAAGCTTTGAGCGAAGTTCAATGGCCTCAAAATCACGCATGTCCTCCGCCGAGACAACGAAACTGCAGACGCACTCGCCAAGCTAGGGTCCAGTCGGGATGTCGTCCTGACTGGAGTTTTCCTCCAAGAGTTGCATGTCCCCTCTATCAAGGCGGAGACGGCGCCCGAGACCACCGAACCTCATCCCGAAGAACTTGATAGCACTCAGTAGTCGCCCCACGAAGTTCTGGTCATCGATCCCGACTGGACAACGCTCTTCCTCGACTACCTCCTGCGAGACACTCTCTCGTTGGAGTAGACCGAGGCGTGCCGCCTCGCGAGGCGCGCTAAGGCCTACGTTGTCGTCGAAGGTGAACTCTACAAAAAAAGCACCTCCGGAATCCTCCAGCGGTGGATATCTCAAGATCAAGGGAAACAACTACTACGTGACATTCACTTGGAAGTTTGTGGGCACCACGCGACACCAAAGTCACTAGTTGGGAAAGCTTTCCGACAGGGTGTCTACTGGCCGACTACCGTTTCGGATGCTGAGCACATCGTGCGCACTTGCGAGGGCTGCCAATACTTCGCCCGACAGATACACCTGCCGGCTCAGGCACTCCAGCCTATCCCGATCGCCTGGCTTTTTGCCTTCTGGGGTCTGGACATAGTTGGTCCCCTCAAGAGGGCTCCCGGGGGCTACACCCATCTCTTCATTGCCGTGGACAAGTTCACCAAGTGGATTGGAGCCAAGGCAGTTGCCACGATCACGGCCGAACGGGCCGCCGAGTTCTTCCGGGATATCGTTTACCGGTTTGGTGTCCCCAATAGCATCATCACCGACAATGGCACGCAATTCACCGGCGCAGCCTTCCTCCAATTCTACGATGACTATAACATTTGCCTCAACTTCGCCGCTGTGGCACTCCCGCGCACTAACGGGCCGGTTGATTGAGCCAATGGTCTAATTATGCAAGGCATCAAGTCTCGGATTTTCCAGCACCCGAAGAAATTTGCAGGTAAATGGGCAGCCGAGCTACCATCGGTACTCTGGAGCCTACGGACTACACCCAACTGGTCAACCGGATACACACCTTTTTTAATGGTATATGGAGCCGAAGCCGTTCTGCCGACTGACCTGGATCATGGATCCCCACACGTCCGCGCTTACACTGAGGCCGAGTCGGAGGAAGCGAGATAAGACGCTATCGACCAGCTTGAAGAAGCATGCGAAGTTGCCTTCCTTCGCCGGCAAAGTACCAGCAGGGCCTATGCCGCTATCAGAGCCGACACGTACGTGGACGTTCCTTCAACGTTGGCGACTTGGTCCTACACCGAGTCCAATCCAACACGGATAAGCACAAGCTCTCCCCACCATGGGAGGGTCCGTACGTGGTTACCGAAGTACTACGCCCGGAGGCTTACCGACTGAAGGATCAAGACGGCAACATCATCACCAACGCATGGAACATTGAACAACTACGTCGTTTCTATACTTAAACTCTGTACTTCAATATTATGGACGAATATTTTTTCGCTCCAGTTGACATAATTCTCAGAGTTCCCGACTAGCCCGCTATGCGCGCCCACGGCCACGCATAAGGGAAACTCGGGTGCTACACCGCCCTGGGTGCGCCCAACCGCACTCGGGCCTTTTTACCTTCGCACAATTATTTTAGTACTGTGTACAAGGCTCAGCGTTAACCCTTCGTCTTCGATCGCTGGTTTACGCCACAGCCCATCGCTACACGGGAATACAGCCCACGGCTACTCTCTGTGCAACGGGGCTACGATGGATTGGCAAGGGCACGCACAAAAGAGCTAGATTACACACGAACAAATAATTAAGAAGGAAGAAAACAACTTAACATAGAACAAAGTTCACCAAACACATGTATCCACGATTTACACTCGAGCTTCCCCGAGTACTGGACATGCATGTCAAACTGTTCATCTATTCTATCTCTCCTTTACAGGTTAGCCCGATCGGCTAGATTGTTCGCGGCAACGGAGACCTCTTCCGCCAGAGTCAGGATATCTTCTTCCGGGAAGTCGGCCGCGAGTCCCTCCTCGATGTCTCTCATATCAATCAAGGGGTAATGGAACTTAGCCACCACCAGCGCGAATTCGACGCCGAGTCGGGTGTGCTCCCTCTGCAAGATCTTCGCTTTACCAGGTGCTTGCCGAAGGCAATCAACGACTGTTTCCGCATGGTCCGGGGTCGGGTCATCCTCCCACAGCGCATCGCAGGTGACCCGACCAGCCCTCTTCAGAGACTCCGCTGTCGCGTTGGTCTTCCCAATACGGGTTTGAAAAGCTACACGGAGTTAACAACAACATTAAACAGGACGATTGGCAAAATCTCCAACCGCTCGGACAAGGAAAAAGCCCTTACCAGTAGCGGAGTCGGCGGCCCTCCTCCTCGAGCTCCCGAATGTGAGCCCTCGCCATTTCAAACTCTTGCCAGAGTTTGGCAGCGCTTTCAAGCTCCGCCTTGAGTCGGGCAGCCTCCTCCCTCTGCTTAGCGGCACTTTCGAGTTCCACCCTGAGCCTGGTGACTTCCTCCCCGAGTTTGGCGGCACCCCCAAGCTCCGTACTGAGTCGGGCAGCCTCCTCCCTCAGTTTGGCGGTAGCTTCAAGCTCCTTTCAAAGCTCGGAGGCCTCGTCTTCAGTAGCTGCATCAGATAAATCAGCACGGCGACAACGCGATCAATGGATAAACACAGAAACTCATTTTCCTCACCTTGAGCCCGGGCGGCCTCTTGGGATAAGCCCCTCCTCAGGGCCGCAATCTCGACCCCCCGAGCACGGGCTGTTTCCTGCGTCACTTGGAGAGTACCCCACAAATTGTCCCACTCGGCCTGGCGCTGGCCGAGTCGGTCGAAGGCCAGTAGCTTTTCGTGAAGGAACCCGGTTTTATCCCGGGACCTCTTGGCTAAATTCTGCATACTGTAACAACCTGCATTCTATTGGCCCGAAAATCAGGGCTTACAAAAACTTTTGTTCACAATGACAATTAAAACACAGAATCAAAAATTTTTGACATGTGTGCTTGTGCACACCTTTCTCCCTGTTTTTCTCGCAATCAGCTTTGTCAACTCTCAATTCGCCTGATCCATACCCAACAAGGCATGCCAAACCTTTGTAACCCTTGTTTCCTGCCCGACCATCCCATTTCGCATTCTCACCTTGAAACCGTCCTTGAAACATCTTCCTTCTATCTTACCGGTGTGTCCAGACCAGCAACTGACGCTATATGCCCATGACATTTCTGACATTGAAGCATATACATGTCTCGAACCTCTTCCGAATGATGTGATCTTCTGCCATCTACTCCACCATGTCCTATCACGAGTATATGCACATATATACTACTTTTATGTATACGCATATATGCAAACCTTAATCTTCTGTGAATTTCCATTTCTCATGTCCCCCGCACAACCCCCTATAAGCTAAAATTCCCAAGTGTATGTATGCACATACATTCCGGATTCTATCCCGAACCCTTCAAACAGAAGTGAAATCTAAAGCTCTAATTTCCTCATTCTCTCTCGGTATTTCTTTTGGATCTTGACTATTAAAAACCATGTTGTTCCACATGTGACCTTATCGTAGTCTAGTCTTGCTACCAGACAATTTCCTTTATTTCTCTCTCGCCTCAGGGACCAAACCTCCGTCACCTTTATCTCTGCACTGAAGTTTAATTTTATGCCCCTCGACGTGAGGCACCTCCCTAGTCCTTTTCCCCGCCACCTTCCAGCAAATTCCTTCCTCGTTAGCTTGGAGACCCTACTCTACCCAAATTAACTCTTCCCTCCGAAAGTGCTAAAATGCTGAAACCTTGATCATCGGTGTTTTTCGCTTAATTCTACCACAATCCTATGCATATGTACGGGCACACGGGTAACATTCCCTGAACCCTGACCCACCATATTTTCCTGTGAATATTTCAGTGCCACTGCAATTCGGTATATGCTCAAACTCCCAAGTGTATGTGCGCGCATACAATCTGAACCCCATTTCGTTCCCTTGAAACAAAAGGCAAGCTATCACCTCCTTGATGCATTCACCGGTACACGCGTGCTGGCGAACTAAATGAAAGTATATATGCTTGCTTATGTCATTCTATGTTTATACGTGTCCGTCATATTTTATCTCTTTTTCCCTGCTTCTTGTCAGCACGCAACAAGAATTCACGAAAAATATCCTGACCACTCCCGTCCCTCATGGGTGATAATTTCCTTCCTTCCTGCAAGCATACTGCTTCTTGCTGCCACCTTCCCTGTGCAGGTGCCAAGCACGGCTCCCTTCGCAACTCCTGCCAAGTTTACTGCCCTCATGGATGGCACAAGGTACCAATGGCCGACCTATCAATTTGGTGTCAACTCTTTGCCGTGCAACAATAGCATCCCTCACCTGTTTTTTCCTCCCCATTACTCTCCCTCTGGAGCTCGGCTCCCCTTTTGTCTATCTTTCACATCTCTCCATTGCTTTTCCCCTACGCCATCGTTTCTTCTGCAGCTGCGCAGCTCTCCAGTTCTTCCCTCCTCTCCCCTACTTGTACTGAGCTATAGTCCTTCCTGGAGTTCCTTACCCAAGTGGCCAAACCACTGCAGCCCAAGCTTTAGTGCAGCCGAGTGTTTCTTCATCCCACCAGCACTCCCAAGCTTCCTATCCCTTCCCCATTGCTTCCCTGCTCTACAACTTGAGCTGCTATCTCTTCTCTACCCAAGCACCTCCTTCTTGCTCTACTATCTCTCCCTCCCGAGCTCATTTCTCCCCACCAGCTCAACTACATCCTCCCTAGCAGCTCGCCCCCGACCACCCCTACTGATCTACCCATCCCAAGCTCCTCCCCCACCGCGGCAACACCACGGCAGCTCCTCCCCCACCGCGGCAGATCCTCCCCAACCGCGGCAGCTCCTCTCACCTCCCTCCCAAGCTACCCGAGCTCCCCATTTTCTCTTCTACTTGAGCAACTCTCCAGCCACCAAGGACCACTCTCCGTTCTGCTGCTCCGATTGCTGTCGTCGCCTACCGCTAGCCCAAGCACTTCGCGGAGAGTCGCTGCCGCTGCCGAGGCCTACCCGAGCGCCAGCAAGGCTCATAGTCCCCGCCTGCCGCCCTCCAGGTCCGCGGTGACTAGCTCCGCCGTGCCACCAGATGCCTCGGTGAATTGGCCGTCTAAGCCCGGCGTCCTCTCAATCCCCACTGCCACCAGCGTTTATTCCACCCGCGGCCACTCAACGCCGGCGAGCGCCCCTCAAGCCCCGCGCCGCCCTCGCTCCCACCTCCAAGCCGTCACCGCCGGTCCCAGCATCTCTCGCAGCCCACCCGATCGCTCTGGCACCATGCCGCCACCACTGGTCTGATTGGCGCCGCCTGCCCCTTCCCTAATGCTCTCTTCTCTCCGGTAATTGAGACCCAAACCGCGAGAGCAGAACCAGTTCTAGCCTCATAAGCAGCTGCTGACCGGTGCCCCCACATGCCAGGAAGGGTGGAAATGTATTCCTCGGAATACGCCTTCCTATAGAGAAAGCGTAGAATTTTTTTGAGCACGCTAGCTTACGTCTTCCCCACTGAAAGGCGCATTTTGGTTCCCTCCAAGCTGCTCTACGCATTCGCTTCTGAAAGGCGTAATGATCGCTGAAACTTCTCTATACCATGCTTACTCAGCCCGAAAGCGTACTCCCTAAGTACGTCTTTGACGTCATCATCCCCTCTTCCAGCAGTTGTCCCCCTCTATTATTTTCCTCCCGGTAAAACTTCGGAAGCCCATAACTCCTTCGTCGTAGCTCCGATTGATGCCGTTCTTTTTCCTATGTTCATCTAAAATCAAACCCTCCCCAATAGTACCAATTTCAAAAAATTTGAAATTATTTAGATTTTTAAATTCGAAATCAATTCAAATTTGAGCATGTTACATTTTCCTTAAGCATAGTTTAACATGGTTAACCTCTTTTGCATAAAATCAAGTAAAACTTGTGGGGTTCGGTGTACCTTTAATTTTCAAAGCTTTTATCTAATGAAAACAATATACATTTTGAAAGTGGCTTAGCATCCCTTCAACTTTTGTAAGTATATACTCATAAACCATTTTCACTTTTGCTCTAAAACCTTTTCCCATAGCATTAGAAA
This sequence comes from Stipa capillata, assembly GCA_019208055.1. Taxonomy (NCBI): domain Eukaryota; kingdom Viridiplantae; phylum Streptophyta; class Magnoliopsida; order Poales; family Poaceae; genus Stipa; species Stipa capillata. The sequence continues at coordinate 731,714 of JAGXJF010004472.1, forward strand.
ACATTTTTAGCATGATTAAATTCCTCCGGACCAGACCTAACTAATATATGAGGACCAAAACTTTCAAATGCTGACATGTTATTAGTCACCTAAAGCCATGTTTTCCAACTTGCAAAGCCATTGATTTAGGTGATGTTATTTCTTTTCTCCCCCCTCCCCCTTTCCAAACCCTAAAAACTTTCTAGGTCCAGAACACCTATTTTAAGTTTACATGTATGTATATGTGGTTCTTATTTGGCTTTTCCTCGCATCGTTGTTTATGCGCTATTTTCCAATGTGTAGATATGACGTTGTGTGATATCGCGCGGAGGATTCCGGACGATTGCCATATCAATTCGAGACCGAGACCCAGCCAGTATCGCCAGGCAAGCTCTCCACCCTTGATCATGTTGAATCCCAAGTTTACGAAATGATATTTTATTTACGAAACATGCATGCTATGTTTTACGACTTGTTATTTTATGTAGTTTAGTTATGACCGATGTTTAGCAAACCCTAGCTCGACTCAGAACTCCTTGTCACCCTAGAACTATATATCCCGAGAAAAGTTAATGGGAATCCTAGGGTAGATTATGCATATAACTGGCTTAGACCTGCAGTAGTTAAAAAAATTAGGTTTTCATAAAAGGAAGGAATACTCACATATTTCATGAGGTGAAAGTTTGAAAAGGGACCGTCGTGTCCGAAGGTGTATGAAGGTAGTATATCCATGGGTGGGATATTTTGCCGAAAAGAGGTTTTGTTAAACCAAAAACAAAATGGAGAAGATTTTGATCTGGGTCAAAAATGAAGGGGGAAAGCAGGAAGCTTGTTATATGCGAGGTAATACCCGGAATGGTTCTCGTTGTCCGTTTACGGACATGGTGTGGAGTCCCTCTCGGATCATATAAGGACCGAACTTAAGTGCCATTTGGCCAAGTCTTACCGTACGTCCACATGTCCTTTATGGGAAGGACTTGACCTAGTACCCGGTCTGAAACTAGCATGAACCCATAGACAGTGTGAAGTGTGCAGATGAGGTTGTAGCCTCTGTAGAGAACAGTTTCTGTTGGAGCGATGTCTTGTTCGCCACAAAGTTGGAACACCAACCTCCTTGTAGCGATGTTACTGACTCAAGCTAGGTTTGGGATATGTCCTTCTGGCGGGTTCATGGCTAGGTTTACTCCGGTAAAGAGTCTCGTTGTAATAGCCATGTCAGTATACGATGCATAGTGTACCCAGGGTGACCTACATCGTGTGGGTAAAGCCGTACCACCGCTGCAGAGGGTTAAAACTATTCGAATAGCCGTGTCCACGGTTATGGACGAACTTGGTTGGGCCACACTATAGTAGATTGGTTTCAAAAACATAAAAATGGGTTATGGGTTTAAGGACCGATCCGCCGTGTTCGCAGGGTGACATGAAAGCCTCCTCGTCGTAGCGGGAGGAGAGAAGAAGGGATTCCCGTTGTAACGGGCAATCGCCAATATCAGCGTCGTAGCGGGTGAGCAGAGACTCCCTGTTGTAGCGGGTGATTATCAAATTTCCATTGTAGCGGAAAATGCAGGTACAATTCCCCGTTGTGGCGGGAGGAATAACGAAGGATATGATCAGCTGCCACGTCTCGGCAAAGCCGAGGCAATTTACAAATCCTACTTTTACATCTATTTAGATATTCCAAATGCAAACTTACATTTTCGCACAACATGAGACATAGGCTAGAGCCCGATTCTTGATATACCCGTGCATGCATATATCTGAGATAAACTCCCTGGCGGAGAGTTTGCGAGTACATTCAATGTACTCACCTGGCTTGTTGATTTGGTAGACAGGAGGGTCGACAGTTCGAAAGCAACGACGGTATCCGTGAAAACTAGGGCAAAACCCCCAGTCAGATGTCTGTCGGGAACGACATATTGATGGGCCACCACCGTTTGATTTCCGTTGCAAGATTTTAGCCGTTAGGCTAAAGGTATAATTATTCGATCACGAAGATCGGTTATATATCATATTCTAATAAGTGCGTGTATGACCTTGATATGCAGGTTAACTTGTGTGTACCGGCTACTAATCATGGGACCGGTACAGTAAACACAAGGGTTTATCCAGCCTTAAAACCGGGTACGCCACACATACACAACACAAGAAGTCAGCTCCATGAGAGAAAATATCAAGACCCTCCGCTCGGTTCCATGAACCGAGTGGAGGCTCAGGGGCTACACCCATTGGGTGCACTGATCGTGCCCCCAATGTGAAATTTACAAGCCTAAAAAAGAACCTCCGCCCGGCTATTCTAGTCGGCCGGAGGCTCGGGGGCTACACCCAATAGCTGCACTGATCGTGCCCCTAGTGCGAAGTCTACAAGCTAATAAAGAAACTCTGCCTGACCAAGACGGCCGAGCAGAGGCTCGGGGGCTACTCCCCATTGAGTGTGCCACCCGTGCACTCATGGCGAAAAACAAAGAAGAAGCATAAGGGCAGAAATCGTACCTGCATCAGCGGCCGGATCTTGCCATTCACCAGGTTGGCACTCTCCATCACTGTCTTCAACAGTGTTGGGAGCGTCTCTCCGAGTTGGGCGGCGGCGGCCATCGCCTCATCCCACTCTTCCGATTCGTGAACGTCGTCGATTTCCCCGTCGATTTCCCATGCAACCTCGCACGAGGGACCCGCCTGGCTTACTCGAAGAGGCTGAATGGCCATCTAGACGCCTGGCGGCGGTGACATGCGGTCAATCTCTAGCTCCTCCACCAGCAGCACCAGGTTCCCCCCGGCAATCCGCCGGAACGGCGTACGCCCGCTCTGGGCTCGCTCGCTTGGTCGCCACGGAGCTCTGCATTTCGGCGTTGGGCTCGTCTGACCGAGTGACGGACGACAGAGCCGGAGGCACACCACCTGGGTGGGGGGAAGACCACTCTGAGGGAGCGCCTGCGGCCCCAAGGGGAGACAAGGATCGGGCGTCTGGGCCCGATCCGTCCTCGTCCTGGGCAAGATCCGAAGCACCCGGCGTATCTTGTGGGACGACCGGATTCATCGGCCTACAACAAACGTCTAAGTTATTTCTATTCTCCGCAATACAAAAGGAAAGAAGACTCACTCCGTTACATTCTTGGAAGACTGAGGATAGGTCGCGCGCTAGCTAGGCCTTGGGACTTGCCGGCCGAGGGCTGCGGTCGCCGAGGTCGGTGGCGCCGCAGAGTCATTCTGCCCACCAAATGCGGCATCCGCCGAATGTTTCCTCCTCCAGATGAGAGGAACCTCATCCTCCTCCTCCTAGGCCTCCTCCCCCGGAGCCGCTGTTACCACCGGCGGAGGAGCGCTGGGCTCCTCCGTCACAGATGCCCCTCCCCCTGATGACCCAGCACCAACAGACGGCGGTCGAGCGCTTCCCTGCGACGGCTGCCCACCGCTTGGGACGTCGGCATACTGGGACTGGTTCCATACCTCCTTCCCCGGAAGGGGGCCGAGGAACTGAACCCGAACAGATCCTGCGAGGTTGGGGTGCACAGACGAATACCGAGTATGACTCGTTTGAAGCACAGACTGCAAATGACGAAGTCGGAGGACTGACTGGTCACCTAATTTGGAGAGTTGGCTAGACTGTAAGGCACCGGGTGCCTGGATCAGGTATGCTCCTTGGGCCATCAGCTTCCCGACCTAGCGTTTGACCTCCTCCTCTGGGAGCTCGACGGTCGACTCCCAGATTACGTCTTGCGGGCCGTTGTATTCATACATCGGCCGGACCCTGAGCTTCGTGGGCTGGATTCGGCGTCTGATGAAGGTCGCTACGACACCGACCCCGGTGACCCCCGACTGAATCACTTGGGAGAGGTGGGCGATTAGGACTTCGACCGCACGTTGCTCCCATCCCAGCGGAAGCTCTGTCCAACTCGCCTTGACCTGAGGGGGCTGGCCCACAAACACCGGGAGCGAGGGCTCGGGGTTGCTGCAGTAGAACCAGTTCGAGTGCCATCCTTTGTTGGAAGTTTCAAATGGCAGCTCGGGTAGTACTTGACGGCTCCCGGCCTTAGCTGGAGTCCAGAGCCTCCGACGACGGCTGGGCTGTTCTTGCTCGGCTGCGGCTTGACGATGAACAACTGCTTCCATAGCGCAAAATGCGGCTCGATCCCGAGGAAGCACTCGCAAAGCATGATGAAGGCAGCTACGTGGAGCATCCCATTGGGATTGAGATTGTGCAGCTCCAGTCCGTAGAAATAGAGAAGTCCGTGTAAGAACGGATGTACCGGGACAAAGAGGCCCCGGTGGAAGAACGAAGAGTGGACGACGAGCTCGCCGGTGTTGGGTGTCGGCACCTCTTCTCCGGCGGCAGGACGCCACTCTATCAGCTCTTTCGGCGGCAGCGCTCCCGCTTCCACCAAAATGCACAGCCGGGTCTCTGTGGCGGTGGATTTGGACCAAGGCGCCATCAAGCTGGTGGGGGAAATGTTTTCGCTAAATGAAGCCCACACTACTGCATCTTCCTCCTCCTCGAGTGGATCTGCTTCCCAGACGGAGGTGTGCATTCAGCGGCGGCGAGTCAGATCTAGGGTTCTTCTATTGGATGCTTGATCGGGGTTCGGCCGGCTATGATGGGAGGCAAATGTGTGGAATAGCGGCGAAGTGGAGTTTAAGCGGTGGCGAGATGAATTCAGAATCGACGGTGATTTGGATTTGCCGCGCGGCAGCGCTCTCAACTCAGAGTACCGGGAAGACGAAAGGTTTTGGGTGCGCAGAAGAGACGAAGCATGGAAAGGTACCCAGTGTGAACGGACCGGGTTTTAAAGAGGAGATAGCCTGGCACGGGCGAATTTTTCGCCCCCGCGGGGTGGCCCTTCCGTTTGCACCACGTAACTCTTCCGCACTCACCGCACGACTTTTCCGCTTCAACGGCACAAAACTTCCGTGTCCGGATCCCGTGCGAGCGGGGTTTCAACGGTTAACCCCCCGGGGATAACGGCCGTTTGAATACACCCCCCATAATAAGCGACTGTAACGTACCTTTAACGGGTCATTAGTCAGTTACCGAACAACTCAGGATCGAACGTTATGATTTTGAAGGGTTTCGAGGATTGGCCTCCAGGGGAACTCAATCACTTGAGTACACCCGAGTGAAGGGTAGTCGTGGCGCGCCTTCAGCAGCCCGCTAGTCAAATACCGAGCAACTCGGAGCTACCGCTTTCTCCACCCGGATATTCTAGGAACTTTACCCTGTAATCTCTGGGATCTAGAACTTCCGGATTCAATGGAACGTTTGGGTATTAGGCACCGCTACTCGGGGCCGAGGTGCTACAGCTTGTGTTCTGGTTCTGACACGAGTTTCGAGGGCACTCCCCCAGTGGGACACTAGCTGGACCCGAACCACTCGGGAAGCCAGATGCCACTCGGGAATTCAGTCGGGATTCATGGTATATCCCCCGCTGGTCTATCAGCCGGTCTCCATCCGCTGGAAAAAAATAGATACCACCAGGACTTACCCGTTATTAACTCAACTGCCATGATATTCCTACCCTATAGGTGAATATTACTCGGCTTATTATCTCTACTCTACAGGAGTTCTATGAGTCCCTCACAATCTTCCTACAGGCCACAATAGGTGCGCTCAGGCGGATGCCACTCGGGAAGAAGGCAAAAACATTCAGCTTGGATGTTACAATGACAAGTTGTAGCCAAATCGTTAAGGACTCGGGGGCTACTGACGATGACATAGCACCCTGAAAGATCGAGGTTTATTGAGTAGAGGGGGGCGAATAGGAGATTATCAAATTTTGTTCAAATTAGTTGCTTAGCATGCAAAGGTGAAGTAGTTTAAGGGTGAATCAACAAGAAGCAAGCAAGATCTAGCTCAAATGAAGATTAACACAAAGTAAAGAGCTAGAAATGAAGACATAGGATTTAACCCGAAGGTCAAGTTGTTGGCAACAACTCTACGTCTTCGTTTGGAGAGGCTGAGCACTTAGCACCGAAGACACACAGTCTTCACCTTCTTCTCCGTGAGCCAAGTCCGCTAAGTACTTGCTTAATCACTCGTGGTGGATCTTGAGGTGATCCCCGAACCTTCACAAACTGTTGGAGGTGAATCCACAAGTTGGAGCTCTTCAACGACGCCTAGCCGGCTAGGAGATGCCAAATCTCCAAGAGTAACAAGTTTAAACTCTAGGCTTGAAGAAGCTCTTGCTTGGATATTCAATCAGTTCTCAAATCTCTAAAAGCTTTCCTCTCTCAAAGTAGATCTCAAGGGAGTCAAGAGGAAAGGGAAACACGAAGTGAGAGAATTTCTTTTTGCGCTAAGTATCCTGCCGAGCCCGCAGAGCGTCGGGGGCTATTTATAGCCACAGCTCAGAAAAGAGTCGTTGGGCACAAAGATTTTTCTTCAGCACAACCAGAATACGAAACCGAAAACACCGGGTTTCAAACCAACGGTCAGATTTGAGGAACTCAGATGCACAACGAAAGTCTTCAACACAAAGTCGGTAGTTCCGAATGGAACACGGTCACACCGGGATTGAAGAATATACTCCGCAGAGTTACTTCCAGAAGCAATTCTCGATAGTGCCGAGTTTGAAGATGGTTGAACCGAGTTTTAAAGAGTTGACACGTTCTTTTTCCACAGAGAAGAAACTCGGTCAAACCGGAAACCAACTCGGTAACACAGCTTTTTCAGATAGACCTAAGTCCAGAATAGATTCTCAGCATCACCGAAAACGGAACCGGTATGACCAAAGACATCACACACAGAGGACTTAATCTAGGGCAACAGAAGACATAAGTCCAGAAGAGATTCTCAGTGCAACCGGAAACAAAATCGGTGTAACCAAGGATGAATCATATGGGACTTAGTCTGAGACAACATAAGACCTAAGTCCAGAAAAGATTCTCGGTGCAACCGGAAACAAAACCGGAAGAACCGCAGACAAAACGAGTAGGACTTAGTCTAGGATATCAGAAGCATTCCCGGAAGCACCGGTCTTCAAAAACGGACATACCGGTTTCCGAAATATGAAACCAGGGCAAACCCTAAGCGGCAGGGTTCCCTAACTCTCCGACACAGAGGCCATTCTCGGCAGCACCAGGTTGAAGACCGGTCATGCTGCAATTGAAGCTCTTCGAGGCTTGAGACGACTAAGTCTTCAAACCTCACAACAGAGGCCAATCTCGATACAACCGATTCTTCAAACCGGTATTACCGAGAATCATAGTCTGTGTCTCAGAAAGAGATTTCAAAGAAGACTTCTGAGATTTGATTGAGCACACATGAAGGTTCTTCTTCTAACTTAGATATCTCATCCTTCTTAATAGGTGGCTTGTCCTATAGACTCAAATGATCCTTTGATCATATCAAAGACTAGAAAACACCACTAATCTTCTAGGTCCAAGCTTTCCTTCATCTCGTCTATTTGATACCCTGTGCTTCTAACTCTTCAACAGAATAGTGCTTCTTCAGAAGTGCCCAAGATCTCTTGAGGGTTTCCCTGTCAGCTGTTTGGGACACTATGGCCATGTTGTATAGAGCATTGAGATCATGTCTGATCAGCTTTTATTTTTTCCTCAATTGATGAAGTTCCTGAAGAATTTGATCAAGCTTGGATGTTTCTTCAGGCTTTGGCACTTCAGGCGATTTAGGTTGGCTTTCAGACTGGTAAAAGTGAGGTGCAGAGGGCTGGGGAGGTAGGGAAGGAACAGCAGGTTGCTTGCCTTTTCCCTTGACTTGAGCTGCTTTCTTCACTAGATCCTCATATAGAGATGGTGTAAACTTCGTGTGAGTGAAATCACAGTGGAAAGCAATGTCAGTCTTGTTGAGATTTAATTTCATCAAGTAGGGGGCATATGGCAACTGCTTGATATGATCTGCAAGGACCTCTGACATGAAATGTCCGAAGAAATCTTGCAGATTGAAGGGGACATGTGTCATGATCTTCAGAAGAAGATTTCTTGCTCTGTGATGAATTTTATCTTGATTTCCTTTCTTCGGAGCAAGAGTTTTCATCAGTATCTTGAGGATAGTCTTGGCAGCATAAGTTAGTTCAGCTGTCTTGCCAAGCACAAATTCTCTATCTTCACGATATAAAGGTGTCAACCCTTCCTTAGGCAGAATATCTTCATCATGGATTTTTACACCTTCAGAGTTGATGTCCATGCCTAGCCCTATCCTGGCCACAAATTCTTCAAAAGTGGCTTCATACTTTGAATGCCCTGTCATCCACTCAAGCTTCCAGGTAGTGGAATGAATTTCACTTCCAGAGATGTACAGAGTTGCATAAAACTGAAGAATAAGCTCTTCATTCCAATCTTGCCTGAAAGTGACAAGTTCTTCAATTCCCACTTGTCTGAGGGTATCTAGAACAGGTGCAAAGCATATGTGCTTCTCAAGGTTGGCTAGATCAACATATTGGTGCTTGAAGATTCTGTTATTTTAGAAAAGAGTTGTTTGATAAAAGTCTTATTGAGTCCTAGCCCAGAATCTTGAATCTGATGCATCTCTGGCATACTCATAGGGATTGACATCCCATCTGATCTCTCTTAATTCCTCATTGGTCATCTTATTGTATTCAACAACTGGTTGAGGCCTTCTGCTTGAGTATGAATTCTCTGTGTTGGAGCAAGCACCACTAGGGTGGCATTGTCTTCAATATTCTGCTGCACCATCTGTTCTAAATCTTCTTCATCCGTATGCACTCTGACCTTCTTCAGAGCTGATCTTGTTCTTTGGCTGGGCCTTGGAGGCAACATTTCAGCCTTCTTCCTCTTTTTAGCTGGAGCAGTTGGTCGTGGAGTCACTGACTGCTTTCTATTTCTTCTCTCATAACGAGGAATTGGATCTTGAGCTTCAGAAGATTTAGAAGCTTCAGCAGTGGCAGCAGTAGCTGCTGGTTCTTCAATAACCTCTTCAGGCTGAGGTTGTTGCTCTTCAGCCTGTTGCACTGCTGGCTCTCCAGTAGGCAAATCTGCTATTGATGCCTCAGGGGCCTTGATGCTCTCAACAGGCTAGGTACCTTGTTCTTCAGCCTGTGGTTCAGCCTCTTGTTCTGCTCTTATTTCTTCAGGCTGAGTTGTGGGTTCTTCAGCCTGTTGTTCAGCTTGAACAATTGGTTCTTCAATGTGTTCTTCAAGCTGAGGGGTAGGTTCAGGAGCTGCTGTTGTTGTTGTTTCAGGAACCTTGAGCTCTCTGCGGGTTGCTCTTCTTGAGCTTTAGCTTATGGTTCACTTTGAGCTGCAGGTTCTTCAACCTGAGCAGCTGGTTCTTCTGGAGCTAGAGTCCTCACAGGACTTGTATGAGGTGATGAGGGCCTCATAGGGGAGCTAGCAGCTCTTGGATGTGAAGAAGTTTGAGGTTCCTTGATCACAAATCCTGTAAGCTGATGATTTGCTTTTCTTATTTCAGCAGCCTTCTTATCTGCCTTCTTCTTTCTAACATTTGCAAGAGCCACAGCTCTGGCCAGCTCTTGCCTCTTTCTTCTTCAGCAGATTGCTATGCTATGAGAGCTTTAAGCCTTGCAAAGCTTTCTTTGCTTTTTTCTCTTACAGTTTTAAGTCTCTTCAACTCAGCTTCTCTTCTTTCCTTTTCTTTCTGAAAAGCTTCAAGCTTGGCCTGACTTCTTCTGGCATCAGCATAGATGTCTAGTCTCTCTTGGACTAAAGCTTCCTTCGTAGCCATTTCTTCAGGGGTGATAACTGCCACTGTGCAAGGTTGAGCTTGTTTAGCAGCATTCTCTTTGGCTTCTGATAATTTGGCAAGTTTCTGTGCCTTGGCTGCTTCCCGTTGTTCTTCAGACTTCTTCATCCTCAGTGTAGCCCTGAGCCCTATTGGGATATCATCTGCATGTCTGTATCTGAAGAAGCTGCAGGTGGAGCAGTTGGCTTGATACTGAGGACCTTTGAGGAGTTAAAGTTTTGCTCTCTTTCACTTTGGCAACCACTTTCCTCTCCTTTTGAGTGTGAGGAGACTGCTCCTCCTGGGGAATGGATTTTGAAGCACTAGCTGCCTCTTTCCTTTTCCTGACTTCTTCAAGAGATGAAGAAGATGGTTTTACTGATCTGGCAGGAGCCTTCTTGGTAGCTTTTTCATCAAAGATATTTTTCCAGTAAGCAATTACATATTTTCCTTCTTTTTCCTGCCTTTTCCAATATCTTCTTATCCTCTGATTCCTATGCTTTCTTTCCATTGCAGATTCCCTTTGAGGAGTACTCATTCTAAGCTCCTTAGGCACTTCATATGCCATATTCTGTAATTTTCTTCTGCGGCCTAAGGGTGCTGAAGACCCAGCTTGAGTCCTTGATTTCTTGGGAGGAGGAGGTGAACTCTCCCTTGAACTGCTGGCAGCTCTGTCAGGATCACTGTCACTGACTTGAATGTCATAGCTCATCTCAGCATTTGAATCACTCTGATCTGAACTCATTGTTACTCCTGTGAAGCATATGGGAAACGAATAGAAGAGATAAGATCATAAATGCACTCAGCAGACACAATTTTTGAAGAAAAATGATTTTTAGCTGAAGAATTGGTGGTTTCTTCAAAGTCGGTATAACCGGTTTCACTTCCGGAAGTGCCGGGCTTGTACTTCAGCATTGCATTAGGGGGCACTAGATGCAGTTTCACACCCCGGGTATCGTCAAAGAGGACAGTACCGGCCCTCTGGACATAGGGTGGACCAGGCCGACTACTCGGAGTCCGATCTCTACACGGGGGCACCTCATCGACTTGGAGTACAAGACAGGGATAAATACTTACCCGGCAACCCCGGATTCAGTTGTAACTAATTAGGAAATCATCTGTAAACCGATTCGGACTCTTGTAACCCTACCTGGGTCGCCTATATAGGCCAGGTAGGGATCCCCCGATCGGTAAGCTCATCGGTTCCCATATTTTCATACACACATAGCCTCAGCAACTTAGAGATCTATTCTCGAGGTTTTGCGGCAGTCGGGATACAAGCAATATCATCCACCAAACACAGGACGTAGGGTATTACCTCTTCTAAGGGCCTGAACCTGTCTAAACTTTGTCTCCCGTGTGCACCCATCTAGATCTGCTGTGCATACGCCGCCCCGCATTCATCATTGCCGGATTACAACACCGACAGTACTAAAATGGTTGGACTACTTTCGATCCAAATCCTACTGGTAGAATGGCAACCATAAAAGGACGTACAGACTAGCTAAGTAAAATATTCTATGTCAACCCAAGAACAAGGTGGCTTTGGTATCCAAGATCTGGGTTTTAAGAACATCTGCCTACTGTGCAAATGGTTATTTAAACGGCTTAATCAGGAAGGGACTTGGCGGGACCTTGTCCGGAATAAATATTTGCACAACACAACTTTAACTCAAGTCGAAAGCAAGCCTAGCGACTCTCATTTTTTGTCAGGCCTCATGAAGGTCAAACGACATTTCTTTCGTCATGAGACCTTCCTGTTAGATGATGGTTCCCAAATAAGATTTTTGGAGGATACCTAGCTTGGCTCCACTCCCTTAAGTGCATAATAACCTAGGCTATATAACATAGTCCCAAAAAAACATGACGCAATGCCCGAGATGAACCGACCTAACGTGTCATTTCGACGTGCTATTGTTGGCCCTAATTTGCTAGCCTTGCATCAGCTTTTGAGTAGGGTGGATACAAGACAACTCACACCTCATAAGGACTCCTTTAGATGGAACCGCCATCATACTAGGCTTTTCTCTGTGCAGTCCTTTTACAAAGCCTTGGTACATCAACATATCCTGCCAATCAACCGGATAATATGGAAACTTAAACTGTCACCCAAAGATCAAATCTTCTTATGGTATCTACGCCGTGGGGTTGTATTAACCAAAGATAATATGAGAAAACACAATTGGAATGGCAACACCAAATGCTGTTTTTGTAGCAATGAAGAGACTATTCAACATCTCTTCTTTGAATGAATGTCAGTTTGCTCGTTTCGCAGGCGGGACATACAAGCAGCCCACAACTTGACTCCTCCTACTAGTATTGTCAGTATATTTGGGGACTGGTTAGTTGGGCTAGGTCAGAAACTACGAGCTCATTTTTGTGGAATCAGTTGCTTTGAGTTAAGTCTATTTGGCTATGTTGAAACAATATGGTTTTCGATAAGCACAAAATTTCTAATCCTTTGCAGGTTATCTATATGCGTACCATTTGGTTGCTGTCGTGGTCGGTGCTCCAACGACATGAGACCCTAGTGCGCAACTCTAGAGGCCGTGACCAGGGATCTCTTCACCTCTCATGGGTGGCGGTTTAGCTACAGGCTTTGTAATAGTTGAGATGTTCAGAGTCTTGGTACCCTAGCTATGTTGCTTTCTTCTTTTTCATTCAACTTTAATCTAACTAAATGTCAATCAATATGATGCATTCTTGTAATAATTTCGAGGGCCGTGTGCATCTCACGATCGAGAGGCTAAGAGTAATCTTTCATTATCTAAAAAAATATACTACTTCCACCATTTAAAAATATATGATGTACACGTTTTCTCAAGATTTAACTTTGACCAGTGATTAGTCCAACTGTATGTGGATTATCCAATAATCGATACCACTAGAAAGTGCTTTTAAATAGGAATCTAACGATATCAATTTTGTGTAACGTAATCCATATATTATTAAATAAATTCTTGATAAAAGATAAAACTAAAAAGCACCCATGTCATATATATGTTTAGACGAAGAGAGTAATATTACTGTCATCTGCTGTATTTGTACAATCGTACAAGTGTTGCCTAGCCTAGGCAAGCAGCAAAATTAACTGCAGCAGATCAAGCACAACTGGTAATAGAGCAGTAGTAGAACTGTATGTACCTACAAGGTCATTCTATATGAGTACCATACAGAATGACCTTGCATATTTTGTTTCGATTGACTGGTTAACTGTCATAACTCTGGTTTGCTCGTAAGCCGGTAACCCCAGCGTCACTTTCTATAAAACTGGGCGAATCGACCTTTTCCTCGAAAAAAAAGTATGAGTACCGTACAAGTATGGCCAACAAGCGGTCGTACAATACGAGTATCGTACAAGTATGGTCAACACTGACACACGTACTGTAAAAGAGAGATCACTGCACTGTGCACTGCACTTGGCAGAAGTGGCAGCGCAACTCAAAAGCGACCATGCTGCAGCTACTTGGTGGCGAGGGGGGACCCGCACGAATGGCCCGAGCTGCCTTCGTGATAGGCGTGCGTCTTCTCTCTCGACAAGAGCGCGGCTGGCAACGTACGCTTGCAGGCTACGTGTGGCGACGGAAAGTCCAAGCAGAAAGAAGCAGGAGATACGAGTAATGCACTACTTTCTCAACAAAAAGAAAAAACTGTGCTCAACAAAGTTTAGGGTTTCTTTGGATTGAGGGATGTTTAAATTTTGTATATGGATTTAAATTTATAAGATTTTTCCTAGAATAACTCAACCATAGAAATATTAGAGAAATTCTAACATGATCTTAGATCTCGTGGAAAATTTTCTTCATGTCTTGCATGACATTTCTATCTCTTTAAATTTCTGAAAATTTTCTGTAGAGCATTCAATTTCTGTGTTTTCATTTCCGGTATGATTCTACAAAGCATGACATTCAATTTATATATTTTTTCTATTCCCAGAATCATACGTTTTTTCGTTTTTTCGGCTCCATTTAAAACACAAGATTTTTAGAAAACCGTTGCACGTAAAAGTCCGGCGGTTTTGCGTTCCCACGTGGCTACGTGAATCCCCTTTTCCATTTCTTAGAGTTCAAACTTCAAAGTGATCATTGCCTGCAGTGGGGAAAAAAGGCAAAACTGGCCCCCGGGCGAGTGGCAATGCCGTGAATAGCCCCCGCCCGGGAGCAATGTCAAAAATGTCTCCGCGACGCAACCGGTGAACGACACGTGGCATAGTCGCTAGCTGGGACCGCGACGGCACGAGATCGCAACTCCGGCCCGCGGTATAACTCGGTCGCGGGCCAGGCCCGATGCAGCGCCCCCTACCCGCGATCTGGGCCAGGCCGCGCCCTCCACCCGCGAGCTGGGCCAGGCCGCGCGCCCGCCCCACGACGCAGGCCGAATCGCGCCCCCGGCCCGCGACCTGCACAGTCCCGCGGCCACGGCCACGATGACCGGCGCTAGCGCCCGAGGCTCGCGTTGGAGGCCCGCGACCAGCCCAGGTCGCGTGTGGGGCCCGTGATTTTATGTCCGCTCGCACGTTCACAGCTGGATTCTTGCCTCGGGAAGCGTGCCACCGCATACGCCGATGCCCAGACCGGATGGGACAGCACTGTCCACTCAGTTGTCAATTTTTTTTCTTTTTCCTTTTTATCACGCGAGAGAGATTTTGTTCTCTCTTTATATTCAGCTGGTGCTACTGTGGTCTTCTCCCTTTCTCCTCTGTCTAGCTGTGCTCTCACTCTCTATCTCCGTGACTTTCTCTGCCTTCTAATCTAAACGAGTATGAGAGTATGAACCACTGATTTTGAAGCAAAAAAAATCAAAATCAGCTATCCGAGTAGTTGAAAAAATTGAAGATCAAGTCGAGACCTAGCTACGAAGGTAAATTTCTTCGACATGCAAGATGTTATTATATTTTTTTGTTAGGCTAAAATTAGATAAATGATAATGGTAAGACTTTAGTTATACTTAAGTTGATAGTTATTTCATGCATGCATAAAATACAGTTCTCTCGAGACTTTGTAAATATAGCTTCGTATTTAATGTACGCTGAAACTCGTCTCCCTGCACTTAGACGTAGTACGAGATGGAGTTTTGCAAAGGATTTTGAAGCTAAAAAAGAGCAAAATTAGACATCCGAGTAGTTGAAGAAATTGAAGATCAAGTGGAGACCTAGCCATGAAAGTAAAATTCTTTTACATGCAAGACGTTATTATATTTTTTTTAGTTAGGCTGCAATTAGATAAATGACAATGTTAAGACTTTAGTTATCTTTGTCTACTTTATTGTTATTCCGTGCATGCAGACACGGCAGTTGCCTCGAGAATTTGTACATTTAGCTTCTTATTTTATTTAATGTAGGACTGAAACATGGTTCCATGTATATGGGAACGAGATGGAGATTTGCTGTGGAATTTCAAGCTTTAGGGAGTAAAATTAGCTCGTGTAGAAGTTAAACAACGTGTACATCTTGTGGTATTCTTCCAGAAAAGGTAAATCCATATTGCATGAAATTATGTGATTAGTTGATTGATTAGCTTAATGTTAGTTAAGTGACATCATGTTTAGCCATTTAAATGCGATAAACGACATTGTTATTCTATGTTATGGTTTGGGTACATACCTATGAAAGATGTTGAAGTTAATTGACAAAAACTAGCATAATGTAAGTACTGTACAGACTAATTGGGGAAAAAATGAGTACGTGAAAAAAAAATTGTTACGGCTGAGGAGCTTACTGTTATTTAAATTAGTCTATGCTGATAAAATGAGAAGATATGATAAACTAATATTAAATATACACTATTTTAGCTATAGTTAAATTGAGAAAAAATAATGTTTACATGATATTCAAATTTTGGTTTCGTATGTACGTAGGTACAATGAATGAACTCTTAGTGTTCTACGGGCCGAATATAATACGCGACGGGCCCTGCGGGCTCAACTTGTCCCAATGCGAGTACAAGGTTACACACATAGATGGTTTGGAGGAGATTAATTTGTTGGACCTGAGGAGGTGCATACGCCGCGAGTTTGATCGGGACATAGCCCGCAAAAAACTAGTCATTGAAGCAGTCACATGTAGCAGTCGGGAGGATGGGTCATCAGTCCCCTTATGGCAGCTGCACAAGGTGACTAGCAATGTATCATGGGCTGGGTACATGCGCTTTATGAGTACACCACGGGCCTACATATATGGTCGACGCATGGTGTACGTACAGTTTGTTGACAGCTGTCGCCCGTTGATTGGCAACGAAGGTTCCTCCGGAGTCGCCACGATGCTATTTGTAGTCCGATGTGCGTGGGGACACATCACTCATGCGGATGTCGTCAAGACGAGCTGGTACAGGACATAAGGTGTGCTTTACTTTTCACAAGAACGCATTGCAATATTTAGAAAGTGTGCTTAGTCTTTTGTAATGGTCACTTTATTTATGCAGTACGACTCGACGCAGGACGAAGGCCAGATCTCTCATTCCGGTGCAACTACCGATGTATGGTATTTTTTAAATTATGTGTGCACAGATTGTGCATATCTTGTGTACTTAATCTTTGCACTTACTTTCATAGCTCCGGGAGGACACGTTGCTATAGCGAGACTCCTCAACGCGACACAGTGGACATCTTTAGGTTTTTTTTAACTCATCACATATCCCCATTGCACCCAATACGACGGACTTAAATTTTATCTGAGAAATGATACATTTTTATATAGTACATGATCGATTCACCACATGAGCCGCTGCAGGGTTCTCCGAGAGGAACATTTAGTCAGGTATGTCAAATTAAATTTATTGTCCTCAAAACAATAAACTTGTTTCTTAATTGACATACCCTTCATTCCGGTCATTTTTCAGACATTAGATGAAGTTGACTCGCCTCCCCACGATAGTGCTTTTATTTACCAAAATCCATTTATGCGATCTTTACTTCAATACCAGTCCCTAGTTAGAGGAGAAGGTTTCGAGCCTGGTTCGTCTCACTAACGGGGTCATGAGTGGGTCAAAAATTTGTTTGGACATTAGGAGATCGTTAACAGCCAAATTCCTAATTAACTATACCCTACTCAGGACACTCAGGAGGATTAGAAAACTTATGAGACTCTCCAGTACAGTCTCCGAACAAACCCAAGGCCAAGCAAGCATTTCACTTTCCCCTCAGGTCACATGCCACCGAGGCATAAGAGGGGAAGAGGCCCGTGATCACAACTGTTTTAGTTCCTTCAATTATTTTTACTATTGTACTTTGTCGTATGCAGTACTTTATTTTCTTACTGATTTCGCGGTCTAATGAGCTATATATATATACATAGAGTTTGCAGGAAAAAGTCTAGATAAAAAATAAAAGTAGCGCTGTCATCCGGTCTAGAGAGAGCTCAAAAGAGAAGAGAATCCAGAAAAGGAAAAAAGCGAAGAAAATTTGACAGCACGCTGTCCCGTCCGGTCTCTCTCGCGTGAGAAAAGGAGAAAGCAACAAATAAAGACGCAGAGAGCCGAGAGCTAAAAAGCGCAGCAAAAAATCGCAAAAAAAAGGCTCATCGCAGGCCGTACGCGCGGCGTGAGCTTGCTCCTCGCGGGCTGTGGCCGCGATCTCCAGGCCGCGTCACGGGCCGTGGCCGCGAGCCTCGGTTGTCACGGGCCACGCGCGCGAGCCCCTCCTCGCGGGCCCTGGGCGCGAATCGGACTCGCTCGCGGGCCGATGTCGCGGCCTGGAGGGAGATCGCGGGTAGGGGCCGAGGAGGGTAGCGGGGACCGTGACGGCGCAGCGTCCCGGGTCTGACGCGCGAATTTTTCTCGTCGCGGTTTCCAGGCGCGAGTTATCCACGTGTCGCTTGCACGCTTCGTTGCGGGGTCTTTTTTGCCGTTGCTCCTGGGCGGGAGCTATTCCCGGCATTGCCACTCGCCCGGGGGCAATCCTGCCTTTTTTCCCCTGCAGTGGTCCATTGTGCACAATTATTTTGGTCATGTGAATTGTGATACAGCAGTGAATAGTACGAGGCTACGGGCAAAAGGCAAAAGACGCATGAACCATAAAACAAGAACATTCGCCAGAAACAAAAACAATACTCTGTTCGTTTGTATGTAGCTGTTCTTCACTCTGGAAGGCCGAACCCGATCGACCAAGGGCAAAGAACGGGGACAAAATTCACAAGTAAGAATCAATCGATCCTAAGCTAGCTAGGAGTAATTCATGTCGTACACCACAACGCAATAGCAATTAGCAAGGTGCAAACCCGATTAATCAACCAACTCAACAGGAGGAGAACCCAAAAAAAATTCACGAAACGCGCGCGCGCGCACCGCGCTAGCTGCCTGCGCGTCAGCTACACACCTTGCAGAGGCAGACGAGCAAGATGACCGCGAACGCTAAGCAGGACAGCCCAATGGCAAGCCCGAGCACCAGCGCGCTGGGCCCGCCCCGAGCGTCGGCACCGCCGTCCGCGTCCCCGTCACCGCCGCCGTCGTCGTCGTAGTCCGTGCTCTTCTCAGACTGCGCCGTTGCCGGCGGCGGCAGCACCGGGAACCCGTACTTGTCGCACGGCGCCACCCCTGCGGCGTTCTCGGCTGAGAGCACCGACCTGTTGTAGCACAGCTTGTCGTTCCCGGCTGCCCTGAACACCTTCAGCCTCGACAAGAACTTGGCGCCAAACGGCACCACGCCGTCGAAGTCGTTGTTCTCGAGGTTGAGCTCCTTCAGCCCCCTCATCTCGGACAAGAAGAGCGGTATGCTCCCGTTGAGCCTGTTCGACCCAAGGTTGAGCACCTCGAGCTCGGGCAGCGTGGAGATGGTGTCCGGGATGCCGCCGGAGAGGGAGTTGTTGGACAAGTCTATGGCGGAGAGCGAAATGAGGTCACCGATGTAGGTAGGGATCTTCCCGTTGAGGACGTTGGAGCTGAGGTTCAGGTGGGTGATGCCGCTGAGGAGGGTGATGGTGTCGGGGATGACTCCGGTGATGCGGTTGCCGGAGAGGTCGAGGTGCGTGAGGTTGGGGCAATGCCAGTGGTGCGGAATCAAGCCGGAGAGGTTGGCGTTGGAGAGGGTGAGGCGGGTAAGGTGGTCCATGTGGGAGATGACCACGGCTAGCTCAGAGGCGGAGCCGGTGGCGAGGGGTGTGTCCGCGACGGTGAGCTCGGTGAGGTTGGCGAGGTGGGAAAGCCACACGGCGGAGAGGCGGTGGAGCGACGCGGTGCAGGAGAAGGCCCGGAGTCCCGCCGTGAGCTGCTCCGGCGGCAAGAGCCTCGGCGGCGCGGCGGGGCAGTCCGAGAAGGCGAGCGCGCAGAGGGACGGCGCGAGCGCCTCGAGCGCCGCGGCCGGGACGGAGGTGGTGTCGGAGCAGTTGGTCAGGACGAGGGACGTCACGCGCCGGAACGGCGTCCCTGCGTCGCAGGATGCGGCCACGGCGCCGTTCTCGTCGCATGGGTCGGCGCGGAGCGCGCCGAGGCCGAGCGCGCGTAGCGCCAGGAGCTGCTGCGGGTCCAGCTGCGCGGCGCCCGCGAGTTCCAGCGCCAAGGCAACGGTGACCACGAGGCGAAGGAGTCGAGAGGCGAGGGTGGTGGTGGTACTGGTGGCCATGCCCACGGACGCAGAGGCAGAGCACGCACCCGCTCTCCACCGTGCGAGCGCGCGTGAAGGCGGAGGACGGAGCGGAGCTATCGTTTCGCGCAGGTTTACGAGGCTCTGTCCTGCGTGCGGGTGGGGCCGGGCACGATCGACACCGTCGGATGGACGCGCGGGACGGGCGGATGGGCCGCGCCGTGTTTGGGCTGCACGGGGCAGTCGCTTACGGGAGCAGAGATCGCCTGCGACCGCAGCAGTTGCAGCAGCAGCGGCTTGTGCCTGGATATCCGTGCAAGCTCTGCTGTCCCTATGTCTAACAGCGATAGACCGGTGTGTAAAGACAAGGGCAACATCTTGTCAAACGTTACCATCATGCTACGAGAGCGGTTGCAGTGGCTACTGCGCCTGCCATGCCACTCTTCACGTGGGTGGGCGGCCGCTGAAACCTCGCACGGCACGATACGAATCGCGTGTGAGCGCTTCTGGGATTCGGTTCAGTCTCGAAGCAGCGTGGGCGTACGTACGTACGCAGCTCGCTCGTCGTGACAGGCAGCGCTGTCGCGTTGCGTTTGGAGCGGAGCTCTCAGCTCTGTGCGTGCTCGTGTCTAACGGTGGATGGCACCGGTCATCGTTCGTACGATCGCGGTTAAGACCGGTGCGATTCGACTGACACGCGCACGTTATTACGAGTTGGGCCGCTTGGAGCATCTTTTGTTTTCTTGTTGGGCCTGGATGAGTAAGTTCTGTGTTTTGTTTCCTGGCTCCGGTGCTGAGCCCCATGATTACATATCTCTAATCCTCTATGGCCTTCGAGTTAACCGTGCTCTTGTTTCTGTGTTGTGGCCATCTTCAAGTGAAGTAGGCTTCTATTCGTAATGTCGCTACAAAGAGGCCCGTTTCATGTGTAGGCTTACTTTTTCTTCTGTATTTCATTTCAGACCACCATTTTCCTCTGTTTGCTCTGCTGTACTACTAACTCAACACGTTGTTGTCGAACGATGTTGACGGCCTGACGTTGATTGGATCCACTAGCTAATCACGTACTGGTCTGGAAGAGTTTCATTTGGGCGTCGCTCTTTACCATTTAGGCAGCGAAGCTTGGAATGTACATATTCGCGCTAACTTCCTTCTCTCATCTATGTCCAAAGGACCTTGTATATGTACACCTGTACCATCAGGAACGGATCAAATGATCGATCATCAGTTACCTCATCGAGACCACGCACGCGCGCATGCATGCGTGGACCTACACAGATAACACTACACCACACGAACACACGCACGGATCTCAGACGAACTCGTCCTCCACTTCCTGCATCGACTTGCCGGCGGAAGCGATCTGGCGGTTGGACGTCATCTTCTCGGCGACCATCAGGCCCTTGTAGCTCCGTATCTCGGCCTGCCTCTCCTTCTCCAGCCTCTCCATCTCTCCCCTGCGCTTCTGCACACGCCAAATGTATTTGCACAGTTATTGCTTGGCAGTATATATCAACATGACAATTAAGCTTTGTAATTTCGAAGATCGAGCGCGCGTGCGTGCCTTCTCTTTCAACTGCATCTTCCTCTCGGTCTTCTCCGCTGCGTTTGATGCGTCTTTCTCGGCTATATTTTGACACACAAAGGAATTGCAGAGATAGATCAATAGATGCAGTAGTGCATGACTGTATGTACATTCTGGTGCACAAGTGCAGAAGAAATCGAGTATAGTGAAAACGTGTACTACCTTTAAGGTCTGGTCGGCGCTCTACCCTGGTCTTATTCAACCTGTTAATGATCTCATTGACACGCTTCTCGACTATCAGGACACGGACCTGTTGTTGATCAGTTGATAGTGTGTGAGTTTCTTGCAAAAATTGGAATCAATTGATTAGCCGACGCAAGAAAACATGAAAGGGTCAGTTAGCCGGTGGTGGCTGGAATTTGCGGTAGCTAAGCTACAGCTATGCACAAGACATCTTTTCAAGATTTTGTCAATTGTAAGCTTGTATATTAATTCCCATGAAATGCCCACGAAATAAATACTACTTGTGCAGGATAATCTAATCTAATCCCAAGGTTCCTTATCCAATTATTGTTCATCCGAAATGCTTTTCCAACTCATAATGCAAGTGCTGAATGCAATAATAGAAGCTTTAGCAATTTGGACATAATTAAAATGCTACAATCAGTCGAGCGTTTTTGGTCTAGATACAGCCTGTGTGTTTCCTTACCTTTTCCTTTTGCGATATTTTGGTTCTGTTTCTAGACACACGCAATATTCAACGATAGCTGCATAGTGTTTTAGGGTAACTTACGTGGGTGCTTAAAGAGAGAATGTGCTGCCACATGACTAAGCAAATCTATGTAAAAGTCGACTGTCTAATGCAAGCATCCTTTTATCGAACGGAGAGAAAGAATTGGATAAAATGTTTCGATCCGCGGAGCATTGCAGGCGTAAGTTCTTAGAGTATATTTGGTCTATGACCAAAATCTATCTTAAAAATTTTTGGGTGATGACCAATTTTAGTTCCTGTTTGGATGATTGCCAACTTTTTGGCATTTTTCATACTCCTTTGCTCACTAGTTTTTTTTTCTGCCAACATTAGCTAATACATGGGCAAGCATGGCGAGCAATGTTTTTTGGTGGTATAGGCTTGGTTTCAATCTGAACACACCCTTCGCAACAACGCACTAAGTATTAAGTAATTTGCTGTAACTTGTTAATGAACAGCAAAGTGGAGTACTGGTTAGTAGACGTACTTACCAGCCGATGGTTGTGGAAGCCAACTTGACCGACATCCATGGATGGCGCCTTCTTGAGATTCGACCATGGCGTGTAGACCACCTCGACATTGTTTATCTTGTTTCCTGCACGACAAACACATGCATGCATGCATGACGCATCATCGAATACGTTCCGACCGATGATCACATTCACTCGCATATGGCACTTGCCAAATCGATTGGACAAGATAACAGAAAGGGGCCAATGGAGCGCGCCAATAATACAGGAGTATTGGAGGAAATTGAAGTTGCCGAGAAGAAAAGCAGGAAAAAATGTAGGCTGACAAGCAACGTGGTGCTGCAGCTTTTGTAATAGGACACGGGATCGAACACCCGACAGGTCAGACCATACTGTTTTGTTCCTTACAGGTATATAAATTGGACATGTAAATGCTTTGCGAGCTAATTAATATTCCGTTGGAATTGACGTCCACAAAATTTTGTTCCGCTACTACTGTTTTTAAGTGGTTGTCACTTGCCCGTTTGGAATGCATGATTTCGTGATAATATTGCAGGGATTTCACGTAAAATGCACAGATCCTAGGAAATCCCCTGAGGAACACCTCATTCCGAACGAGCATTTCTCTTAAGTGATAGTATTACGAGTCAGATACATATGCACGTACCTTGAATAGAATGCGCCTTTACGAGCTGCGCACAATCCTCCAAGAGGCCTTCGCTGATGCTGTCTATCGAGTCGCCTTTCTGGAGCCTCAAATAGACGTGCGCCGAGGATACCTTGTCCACATGGAACCTGATGATCATGAGACAGCAGCAGCATCATTAATTAATTAATTAGTACTCCATATACTTACTGATCATATAGGTTCTCCTTGCTTAATTAAAGAGCTATGCGGACAGGATACATAAGATCCACTTTAACTCAGTTATCTTAATTTCCAATAAACTAAGCACTCCAGCTAAACTAGCTCTGCAGTATTATATCTGATGGTCCTGGATAATAATCATACAAGTCGTAAAGTAAAAGTTTAAAACTCCAAGGCGAGGGTCAGGCCCCCCGATGTCGACAGATAGCAGGAGCAAGGAAGAAAGGCGGCCGTGATCGATGGTCGTAGCACCAGTGCAGATGGCAGATGACGACGATAGATATGCGACCTGTCGCGCAGTTGTGTTCCGTAGTTTTGGCCGCATCTCTACGGTTGGGAGAGATTTTGGTAGTTGGGGGCGTTGGTGTATACCCACCAGAGCCTCGTCACGGCCTCGTCAGCGTCAATCCGCTTCCTCCACCGTAACTGTAGAATTTCACCGCGACGTGAATGTCGTGAACTTGTACTCGCGTGGCTAGTGCATGCCATGAGCGAGTCGTTTTTGTTCAAGAAACCAATGGTGCTGCTCGTTTATGCTGATAACCGTAATAATGTAATTTCTGATAAGAAGAAACTATCTAATCCTGTACAATTTATATATTCGTGTACCAACTGGTTGCGATTTTTGTCTACGTTACAGCGGGAGCACCACAAGGAGCTTTTGATGGAGGGTGTCAGCCGACTAGAGTTACTTATCAGGGATATTATGTCTCGGTTTAGGTGGCATGTGCATGATAGGCTATGTAGTGCTTGATTTTATCTACATGTCGTCTTGCTTGTTTTATATTTCTTATTGTGTAAGGACTCTGTAATAATTTGTGAACCGTATGTATTGTATGATGCAGAGGCGGGAAAGGTTTACCTTTCCATTATCCAAAAGAAAAATATCTACATCGAGCCGAATTCTAACGAGAGCATAACGAGAGCGTGTATATTTCAAAAGAGAGATGACCTCCGAGAGCTAGCGATAGGAAGAAGAGGGATCGAGGACAGGAGGCAAATGCTCGTACCAGACGTCCTCGGGGAGGCCGTACTTGATGAGCTCCTCGTTCTCGTTCTTGTCGGCGCCCATATAGATGGTGTAGTCGCCGGCGTCCGGCCGCGCCTTGTAGTAGAACACCATTGCCGCCCTTCCTGCCAATCAATCAAATCTCTTCTTTCGCGCAGCAGCACTGTTCACCTCGGCTCAACTGATGAACTATCCAGGAGTGGTTGTGTCGCAGACAAGAGGCAGGAGCAGAGAAGGTAAGGCAGGAGCACAGAAGGCGGGGAGAGGAGAGACGGCACGGGCACAGCGACGAAACAGGCGATGGCGCAGCGTGGGCGGGTATAAAAAGGCAACGAACGAGATATGGTGGCCAGTTCCCCGTGGTTAAGAACGCAGAGGTCTCCTCCAAGGGGTTGGGTCGCCACGTGGTGACACGATGGATTCGATTAAACAAATGCGACCGGGATGGGGCCTTATCCTCGCCCGCTTTTGCTCCTCCCACTCCCGCTCTCTTTGATTAATTAACTAACTAAACTCTCTTCCTTAACCCAGGACTGGTAATCTATCTCCCTGATCTGTGTGTGACATGGCAGGAGTGGCCGAGGCCCGAGGATATACTCCTCCTACCGCCTTCATCGCTTAAGAATAATTTCCACGTAACTGCCTTATCGGTGAATGTCGTAAAAGCGCCGTATCTTTTGCGAAAACGACGTCTGTTTTCTCGATGGATTCTTCCGGCCGAACAAGGACGCAAGCGCTTTTTTGGGGACTCCTTTTCCCAACTTTCGAACGTGCCTGCCCACTACCCTTGCTGATTCGTTCGTTCGTTCATTCCCGGTGATTTCTGTGCCACTCCCGGTTAGATCTGCCGTGCTACGAAGTATAGGAATCATGCACGTTTGGGGAAGCAACAGGGAGTGGGTGAATTCGCTCAAAACGGGGCGGAATGGCAGATGGACCACGGGGACGGGGGGTTCGCTCGTTGGATACGGCCGAAAGATTGCAGGTGAGAGTGAAAAGCGAGGGCCCGGACCTCGGAGAGAGGCAGATAACCGGCCAGGGAGACACGGGGTAGGAACGGATCTATCTGAAGTTCCCAATCTGACTCAGGTCTTCGATTCCACGCCACGGAACGGGACATCCAAAGGAGCGCGCGTGCCTGCGTCTGACTCTGCCGTCTTTGTACGTGCGGCTGGTACCGCCTGCGCCAATGGGATTTTGCTTTTATCCAACCTTTTATTCGTGTGCTTATTATATACTGATGGATAGGAGAAGAAAGCGTCCGGTCCGGTCTATCCGATGGAAAGCAATGTATCGCACGAAAAACCCAACTATTTGGACAAATTAAACTCTTGGTTCGTTTAGGCCTCGTTTGAGAGTTTAATAAAATTTTACACTTCTAAAAGTTTATAAGGATAATTTACTTATCACAATAAAAACCTTTGAATACAATTATAATTTTATTTCTTGTTTGGGTATCATCTAAAACAACCTTTGACATCTCAAGAAAAAAAAAGCCTTTGAGCTGTGCTCTCGTTCCCGTCGTCACTGCCACCTGCCTCACCGTTGTGGTCTCGTTCTCGTTCCCGTCTCCGTCGCGTGGCTCGGCCTCACTCCTGCCGCTGCTGCCGGAGAGCTTTTTCCCGTCGGCCACCGGCGCGGGTGAACCCGAGCGCCATGTGCAGCAGCGAGGAGGCTCCTCCCCACCTTCACCCCGCTCAGCTTCAATTTCTCCCTCCACTGCGACACGCTCCCGCTCTAGCTCTCCCATGGCCTCCCCCACCCCGTCGTCATCGGCGCGCTCCCCTCCGCCGCCGCGTTCGACGATTTCGTGGCGGCGACGAGCGCGGTGGTGAGCACGCTGGTGCCGCCCTTGCTGTGTCTCGGGGGAGGAGGAGGGGCGACGTGGTGGCACGCGGCCGGCGGTGGGAGCGTGGGGGCAGCGGCAGCGAGGAGCAGGAGCCGGTTCCTCCCGTTGGATCTAGGTGGTGGAGGGCTGTGGTGGTGAGAGACCTTGGGGAAGATGTCAGTGGGGTCGTAGGTGCAGCGGAGGAGGGACACCGGGAGGTCGAGGCAACCGAACGCCGCGTAGGCGCGCTGCAAGCAAGACGATGGTCCGATCGCGGTCGAGGCCCATGCGGACAGCAGCCACGTGGAGCTCGGAGGCGCGGCGGGCAGTTGGGCAACCGGAGAGGAGCGCTGCGGCGCAGTTGGCGGTGAGGGCACCATGGTGGCCACGGGAATCTACGGCGGGACGGGACGGAGCGGGAAGAAAGAGAGGTGGGGGGCGGCGCGGAGCGGGGAGAGGCGGCGGAGAAGTTGAGGTGCGCCAACTGGAGGAAAAAAAAACAGGCCCGAGAGCAGTGTTTTGCTTTACCAATGTAATAAACAAAATGTCGTTTTTGGGTCGGCCCAAAACTGAACATCCAAACAGGCTTTTTCTAAGCAGACCGGATTATTTATGTGGGTTGCAATTTACACCGATCTGGATCTCAAAACCAACCTTCCAAATAGGACACTAAGTTAGAAAAAAAAACTTGGTTGGTTTAAGTGTCAAATTAAGACGAAATTTTTCCAAAACAAAACTGAGAAGAGGTTTCTTAATTCAACAGACATCCTTTCCAAAATTCAAGTTCAAAATCTATCTGTGTTGAGAGAAACGAAACTTAGCATTGGTTCTACAAAAGAAGTCATTGCTCACGGCAATTTATCTTTTTGGTTTCTCCCGACACAACTTTTTTTCTAACTGATGAGTTAGAACCACCATAATTTCTTTTTGGAAAATTTTCGTGTTGAATTGATGCTTGAATCAATAAAAGTTTCAAACTTCCAACACAATTTTGTTTTCGCCTGTTACGTTGCGTTGATTAATAAACACATAACTTGAGATAACAAGGAAGCGGAAAAGAGAAGGGAGGAAGATCGCATGCCTAATCAGGTGGATCAGAAGATCACCAGTAAAGAGACCCACGTGAAAGGGAAAATCGGAAAAGACAGGAAAAAAGATCGGAAAAGGGGACCGAAAGCTAGTCCATTACGGTTTCCTTCATTGGCGTTTCTGATCCTGTGTAATCATCAGTGGGAATGATCGTGATGCGTCTCAGATCCTGTGCAATCAGTTCGCATTCCAAGCTTCAATTGTAGACAACACAGAAAAGTGAAAGCACGCGTGGCAACAACACATTTTTAAAACTCTCTCCCAATCCATCTCTCGTAGATAGTTAAAATCCATCCCATATATACATGATGGAGAAACTATAGTTTGAACATATTATTCATTGATGTATTCACAAGACAATTGAAGGCAGATGCAAGATGACAATTCAGAACAGATGCATCAATCCCTGATTTCGTACAGAAGGGGTGGATTGATAAGGTAACAAATGAAATACAGAATCATGTGACATTATACAGGCACGAAAGACTGCATATTTAAAGGTTGATGCGGCCATGGTGCGTCATGGCCTAACAACATCCTGATGATCTTTGGGTCCGGTTGCCACCCACCACATCGACAGTGTCAGGCATGTACCTTCATGAGAACAGTTAAGGTCAGTTCATCACTTTCAGTAGTAGTTGCATCTTGCCAATAGACAGGATAGCATGCTTATGAAATGAAGCATAAATTGAAGCTTTCAGTCACACTGCATGAAACAAAAGCATCCATCCATATGCTAACTAGAGTACATATCATGAAACAACAGACCAAAGATGGTGGAACAAAGGCCACAGGGAAAAAACTATAACTTGTCAGATACCAATATACCATCGTGTCACTATATAATTGTGTTTCTTTTGCAATGAATGTAATTATGTATGTTAAAGCATATAGTAAATACTCTAGCTATGCATATTGAGGAAGACAGCAAAAGAATGTGCTTACAACTCTTCTTCTGGTTCATTCTTCAGAGCATCCTTTACGATACACTGGAAAGCGTCTTCCACATTTGTTCCTTCTTTGGCAGATGTCTCAAAGTAAGGGATGTTGCCTTTCGAGGCGCACCAAGCCTTTGCCTTCTTCTCAGAGACCTAAGATGCAATACACCAGTCCATTAACAGTTTATGGCTTACAAAATCGTTTTCAGAGGAAAATGAGTAGTCATAATTACCACGCGGCTGTTGCCACCATCAATATCAACTTTGTTTCCCAGTAGAACAAAAGGGAAGTTATCAGGATCAGAGGGACTAGCCTGACAATTCAAATACGAAGGTGAGACGGAAATGAAATCACAGTTGGACTGTTTAACACAATAGAAGCCACGAAGAGATCTTCACCTGAATCAGAAATTCTTCGCGCCAGTTGTTCAGATTATCAAATGATTTCATAGAATTAACATCATAAACTAGAACACAACAATCTGCTCCACGATAGAATGCAACACCAAGACTCTGAAACCTTTCCTGTCCAGCAGTATCCCATATCTGCAGATATATAATGTTAAATTGTCATAGTTCCTAAAGCAGTAGAAGAGCTAAGCGTATTCAAATTGCAAAAGAAAAGACAAATCATAAAACTATTTACAACTTCAACAACTACATATTTTCAAAAAAGTGGTACACATACTCTTACAGTTCTGACATTCTGATAGAGTAGAAAGATTGTGAGGACACTGTAGGATTTTCTGTTTCATAAAAACGGAAACTAAAATGAAATATGGGGAAATCTTGATTCTTATTTTCATTCTGTATTGTTTTTTTTTGTGATAAAGGAGGAAACCCCCTGCAGCCATTTACTAGAAATAGAAACCAACTCAAATTTACAATGTTCAGAATGAGAAGGGAAAGGAGGTTATAGCACTATGCCGATACTGGATGCTTGTAGTTAACAATTAACATATGTAAATTATGTTTACTGAGACTAGATAGTAACAATATTTTATGATTCAGATATTAATAGAATATTATACTTAAGTACCAGCTCAAAACTTAGCTGAATAACTTGTGCACGTGAGGTACTGTCTCATTCTACTCACAACATGACTCTTCTAGTTTTTTTTACCATCATCCGCATAAGCAGATTCAATTCATGGCATGCAAAAACATAGGGCCCCTTTTTGTTTACACTTCATAGACACCTCACATTTTCCAGAGTAAGTCCATGTACATTAGTGCCACCGGTAGTCCACTGTAGGAAATGATAGCACGGACTACATACTGAATATACTTTTTCAATTACATGGTTTTCAAATATTAATTTCTTGTTTTTAAGTGGTGCTTTATATTATGCAGTAGAGTCTAGAAACAACTGCAATGCCAGCCTCTCGAAATGTGCAATGACTGCTCTTCAGCAATATGTTTAATATTTCGGCCCTAGCTGACGTGGCATGTATTTTAAGGAAAAGATTGCTTAATTTGCTACGGTGACAAAATCCACAAAATCACTGACTTCTGAAACATCACAACAAACGAATCAAATTATGTCTTGTGCAGACGTTAAACAGTGCTGCTACACAACACCTAAGCACAATGCATCTAGAGAATTCGGAAAAATCAATTTTAATGTACTACTCTCCACGCAACTTCAAGAGTATGATGTGAAAAAATAGTCACTTAGTCCAAGCTCAGAAGCGCATAGACTATAAATTCAAAATCAGAGGTAAATTGCTGAAACAAGGTACCTGCAAAGTGAAGAGCCTGTCTTCGTATTGCACCTCCTTCGTGAGGAAATCCGCGCCGATGGTGGCCTTGTACTGGTTGCTAAACTTCTTGTTCACATATCTGAATTACATCACAGCTCAGGAAAACGCAAACAAGAGAAATCCAATCCTACATGAACTCGATAAAAAAACCACACAACTCCATGAGTAGGGGGAGCAAGTAATCCGAAGCGATTAGTCCACCGCAACTCGAAATGCAGGATACTGGTTCATCAAGGAAGTCTTGCCGACCCTGGATCGCGGGGAAACCACCAGAAAAAGTTAAGCAAAGAGAAACTTTCGAGAAGGCAAAAGGTAAAAGGGGGGCAAAGATCCGAATCGGGTACCCGCTGTCGCCGAGGATGATGACCTTGAGGAGCGTGCGGCGTCGCGAGGCCATCGGATCTACCAAGGGCTCGTGCTCGTCGCGCGCCGGGGAGAGAGAGAGAGAGAAGAGAGAGAGAGAGAGACGAAACCCTATGTGAGCTCGCGTTTGCTGCCTTGCCGTCGTGACTCGCAATGGAGGAGGGGGAAAGGGTGGGTTTCTTGGCCACAGGTGGACCACAGGGATGGGCGCGTAGGATCTCACCGGTTTGACTGGGAATTTTCCCCGAAGCAGATTAGAGTCTGATGATTGGTGCAAGTACAACCACCATCAGCTGTCGTGGACAATTGGAGATGGAAGCATGGAGCACCGATTCTAACCATACAGATTATGCAATTAATTGTTCAAATTAGACTATTTAAAACTCTCTACAGGATTGTAGAGAAGTTCCCATTTTACAAAATAGGACTAAGTTCAAAACTGTAGTTCAGATCCCTGAAATTTGGCATTTTAGGGCTCATTTTATAGGGCTGCAATTCTATAGTAACTTTTTCTACAAGACCATTTGGATCATAAGAATGGACCAAAAAATCCTATATAAAAATTTTCTTTCCTCCTTAAGAATTCTAAACATGAGCTTAAATCTCATGTTAAAATATCTTTAGAATTACTATTTCGAAGAGTAATTGTTAGGACAATTTAGAACTTTCTACATGATTGCCGACCCTATATTTCAAAAATATTTTTGCGTTTTCAAATCCCTAGAATTTGGCATTTATGCTTAGTTTGATCGGAGGGATTTTGCATTTCCAAAATGGTAGCCTGTTTCACATGCATTTAAAAATGCGGGAATTCCACAAGACTAAAAGATCTGTGACTCAATGAGAAAATCACTATTTCACGGTCCACCGTGCATGGTGTCCCAACTGCGTCGCAATAAGGGAGAAGCAGAGGCAGAGCGCAGGGCAGTAGGCAAGGCAGAGCCAAGTGGGACGCGCCTAGGTAAAGTTGGTGGGAAGCTGCGAGGTGGCGCTGGAGACCGAACATCCATGGGAGATCTCATTGCTTGTCCCTTGGGCTTAGAAGCATGGTTACCGGGGATGGTGGAGGCAGATGGTATGCCGCCATCCATCACAGGTGAGGACTCCTAGTGGGCAGGGACAAAAAGGGCTAGTGCTAGAGAAGGAGGAGGAGGAGGGCGCAGGAGTGGTTAGGAGTGATAATGTGTGACAGCGGTATATAGGAGGAGGACGGTGGCGGTGATCCCTTTGGTTAGGGTGGGCAGGTAGGTTTGGGGTACTAAAGGATGCACGGAGAGCTAGATGAGAGAGAGGTAGAGAAGAAAGCCAACTGCCGTGGATTTTTCCAGTAGCCCTGTTGAGAATTATGCATTTGAATGGAGTTACATACAACGCTGCAACCTCACCAGCATTTCAGCTTTGAAAACAAATCTCATCTTTGAGCTTTATTGACAAGCTGAATGGTTAATATTGCACGTACATACAAGTTACAATGTCCCACCCCCCAAAAAACATCATGAATCCGAAAACCCAAAAATCCAAGACGGAAACAAAGAAACGCAAACCAAATCCAAACTTGACGAAAATTCCGGTGTCAGTCTCGTGAACCCCGGCTGGCACGTCTGGCCTGCCTGCTGACAGTGGCGCGCCTGCCCAGCCTCTCCGTACCGCCGGCCCCCTCGGCGGCGCTCCTGCCGGCGCCGGACGTCCTCTGCGCCTCGACGTCCGTCATCTCGCCCGTGTCCGCCGCGCTGCTGGCCGTATACTCGCTGGACGGGTTCACCCCGTACTCGCTCGTCGGCTCACTCAGCTCGCTGCTCGCGTACTCGCTGATGGTGCCGCCAGTCCCGACCCCTGGCCCGAACGCCATCTTCCTGAGCCGCCTTATCTCATCCGTCGCGCTGCCCCCCGATGATCGGTGCATCGCGCTCTGGCCCGGCGCCATGCCGGCGTTCAGGTCCTCCGCCGACAGCTCGCCCTCCAGGTACCGGACGATCTGATCACATTCGATCGGCACCAATATGTTACTTGCTTGTTACGGTGTGCAAGCTGCAGCGTGCTGAAACTAGAAACAGTGCACGCGGAGCGTGCGTGGTACGAGGAGATTTGGCACGAACCTGTGACATCCGCGGGCGAGACCGCGCGGTTTGGCGCACGGCAGCGGCGGCGCACGCGATGAGCCGTGTCATGTCGTACGCGTCGTAGTTGGTCTCCAGCCTCGGATCAATCAGCTCCTCGTAGTTTTCCTCCTCCACAGCTCTCGTCAGCAAGGGCCTCCCCTGTTCAACAGAGGAAATGAACTCGTTGCATTTTCAGTGGAAAAACATGGCAAATTCGTGCAAGTTATAGTTCATACAATGCATATTTAGTGGTTGTCAGATAATTTGCACAAGCTTGCTAATATGAGTTAGAAGGACAGGGTCATCCGGATCGCTGAATGTTGGAAGCATTTCCCGGTAATATAGTGTGATGGTTCAGGACTTCAAGG
This sequence comes from Stipa capillata, assembly GCA_019208055.1. Lineage (NCBI taxonomy): Eukaryota > Viridiplantae > Streptophyta > Magnoliopsida > Poales > Poaceae > Stipa > Stipa capillata. The sequence continues at coordinate 763,926 of JAGXJF010004472.1, forward strand.
CACAACTCACCCAAGAAACCAACGTCTCGGGCTGATGATCTGAAGATGTCATGATAGGTTTCCTTCCGGTGATCAGCTCCAGAAGCATTACACCGAAGGAGAAGACGTCGGACCGATCATTGACTTTGCCGGTGGCAGCATATTCCGGAGCCAAATATCTGGAGTCACAATTTTAATTTGATAAGACAAGTTTACTCTACCTGCATTGATTCATGTGCTACGATCTTTTGAGGCACGCGGGCAATTTGTTGGGGGTGTGAACGAATTTACCCAAAAGTTCCCATTACGCGCGTAGAAACACCAGCAGTAGTATGTCCTGCTTCTTGGCATTTGGCCAGCCCAAAATCTGCAACCTATACGTACCAGGAAGAGTGCACCTCCGAGATAAATATACAGGGACTCAAGCAGACGATGCCACAATGGTGCTCAGTTTTGACGATTTACCTTGGGCTCGTAGTTGTAATCCAGGAGGATGTTGGCTGCCTTGATGTCACGGTGGATAATCTTAGGATGACCTGATATCAAATCATCAAAACCGGGCAACATGGCCAAAAATAACTTCATCCCACAAAGTTCCATTACTAGATCGAAGGAACAGAAACGCGAAGAGCCAAGAAAGGAAGAGAACTCACAATCCTCGTGCAGATACGCGAGGCCCTTGGCCGAGCCGACGGCGATCTTCCACCGCCGCGGCCAATCCAGCGCCGGACGCCCGCTCCCTGAGACCAGCCTCCCATGTCAGTCTCGTTTTCCAGAACTAACACGGCAATTGCACAAGCATTCGGTATTTGCCAGCAAGCTGAGAAGGGCGCATACTACACGTACCGTGATGCAGGTGGGACTCGAGGGTCTTGTTTGGGACGTACTCGTAGACGAGGAGGCGCTGCTCGCCGTGGATGCAGAAGCCGACGAGGGAGACGAGGTTCTTGTGGTGCACGCGGCTGATGATGTCCACCTCGGCGCGGAACTCGCGGTGGCCCTGCCCGCGGCCGGCTCGCAGCTTCTTGATGGCCACCTCCTGCCCGCGCACCGTTCCTTTGTACACGTGCCCGAACCCGCCCTGCCCTAGCAGGTTGGCGTCTGAGAACCAGTCGGCCGCCGCCGCCAGCTCGTCGTACGCGAACGTGCCGCCGGACATGGCCGGGAGCGGGGACCCGGGCGGGCCGCCGCTGCTGCTCTGCCACGAGTGCATCAGCGGCGGCGTCGACGAGGGCGTCCTCGACGGCGCGTGCGACTGCTGCAGCGGCGTCACCGGCTGCCTCGGGTCGTAGAAGAAATCGGCTGGTGCCACGAAAAGAAGCACGAAAGCGATGGGTCAATTCAACACCCGTGCGCGCGCACACACACACATACAGATTTCGATTTCTCGATCAAAATTTAACAGCGCGCACGGTGCGAAACGAAAGAAGCACTAGTCAAAACGGCACGAACGCGCGCTGTTCGAACTGCGTCTGCGCGCCGTGGGACGTGACAAGTCTGGTGCGTCGCACGCACGCTGGCACGCTGTGCGAACGCGCCGCGCCGCTGCATCGCTTTCACCAGCACCGTGCCGTAGCATCAGGAGGAGAAGGGCGCGCGCGGACTTGCGCTAACACCGCGCATGCTGGAACCCGCGTCCCGCGCGATGACGCGTTGTCAATTGCGCCGACGTGTCTACGACGTAACACAACGGCCTCGTGGAACAAGTCACGCGCATGTCAAGAACGGCGTTCTCACGGGCAGTATGTATGTATGTATGTATGGCACGTACCTGGGGTCCCCGGCGGCGGTAGCCTTCGGCGACGGCGCCGCCTCGCCACGAAGAAGAAGATGAGCGCGGCCACGAGGCCGAGCATGACCACCGCCCCGACGGCTACGCCCACGCCCACCGCGGTCCCGCTGCTTGGCGACGAAGACGAGGCCGATGTCGATGGCGCTCCCGCTGACTGCGGCGGCGGAGGTGGAGACCACGACGATAGAGGTGACGGCGGAGGCACCGGTGAAGCTGGGACGCCATTAGGGGGAGATAGCGAAGGTGGGACGTCGTCAGGGGGTGGCGGCGATGCTGGGGCTTCAGGAGGCGTCTGACTTGGTGGAGGTGGGGTCGACGGCGTTGCAGGCGTTGGGGTTGGCGTCGGCCTTGGTGGAGATGGGGACGGCGTTACCGGCGTTGGGGTCGGCGTCTGCCTTGGTGGAGGTGGGGACGACGGCGTTGCAGGCGTTGGGGTTGGCGTCGGCCTTGGTGGAGGTTGGGACGGTGTCACCGGCGTTGGGGTTGGCGTAGGCCTCGGTGGAGGTAATGGAAGAGGAGATACCGGCGTAGGGGTAGCCGTAGGCGGCAACGGCGAAGGCGTCGGCGTCGTAGGAGTCGGTATCACCGGCGGGGGAGTCACCGGGATCACCGGCGGAGGCGTCACCGGGGTAACTGGTGGGGGAGTCACCGGGGTCACCGGAGGAGGCGTCACCGGGGTCACTGGTGGGGGAGTCACCGGGGTCACCGGAGGAGGCGTCACGGCGGGTATGTCCGGAGGTGGAGTCACCGGCGTAACCGGCGACGTCGGTGCTGGAGTGGACATGGTGTTGCGGCGTGCAAGCGTGTAACGTTAATCTCTACGTATATATAAACTGATGGGCAAGAGAAGAGAAGACTATGTTCAAGTACTATCTATGAGCTGGATGCAGTTAGCCATGGGGTGGTTATTGCTTAATCTGGCCGCGTACATTTCTCTTCTTCACTTTGCTTGCCAGGTTCAAGCGACAGCAACACCGTACGGTATACAGTAATTTCGGTTCCCCTGAAAAACAGGCTAATGTTTTCTCTCTTTTTTTAGTAGCTGAGGTTGTTAGATAAGATTTTGACCATGCCAAAAGTCAAGACTTCGATCACGGTGCTTCATGTTTGTTAGTATTAGCGTCGTGCTAATCATGCATGCATAGTTTTCGATGGCAGGTAGACCTGGTCAGCTCAGATACAGGCAAACAGCAGGAGACCAGCAGCTAGCAACCTCACCAACTTCGGTTGCCCGGGTGCAACGACAAGGCCCTTGCGGCTCATTGCGTGTAGTAGCAAATAGTACAAATTAAGCCGATGGTGCCGACTCGTACTTTTCTGAGGAGCAGTGGCTGCGGAACTTGTATTCTCAGAAGACCAGCACGGACATGCATTAACAGCACGAGTCTGAATTTTTCGATCTACGTACTTTGAGGTTCGCATGATTCTGAATTTTTCGATCCTTACATTCTGAATTGCCGAATTGGTCTTTGGATTAATAAGCTCGCAAACGTTGGGTCAACAATGCCCTTATTGTGTTCTCAAAAAAGAAAATAAGAAAAGGCCCTTTCTGTTTCATGAGGGGAAAGAGATGGTCTAGCACCATTCTAAATTTCTAATACTGTGACCTATACAGAGTACTGGTTCACGACCATTCCGTATTCTATTAGCATGTTAGATGCATTATATATAAATCATGTTTTAAGATGCGAAAGCAAGCAGAGTGATAAGCTTGCTGGAATGTGCGCTCTGGCGGTACAAACAGCTGCGTCAATGACCACGGAAGGGGCCGCGTCATGCGCACGCACGTAGCGCCATTAGCGCATGCATACGTCCACTCTTTTGTATTTCCGTCGTGATATTCTTTCCATCTCTCTTGTAACTCTGTATAAATAATCTACTAATAATCAATACAAGTGTGAGAGAATTACCTAAACTATCTCGGTATCCGAGCACCAAGTTTTCCCATCCCACCCGCCCACTCCCTCTCATGGCTGCGATATAGCACCAACACGGGCGCTACCCCCGCAGTCGATACGGGCGCTACCTCTCCCAGTACTGCGTCATCCCTCTTCTTCAGCACCATGCCAACCCCAGCTCCTGGCACCGTGCCGGCCGTCACCGTCGGCACAACGCCTCCACTTGCCACCAGCGCCGAGCCGGTCTTCAATCCCAACACTTTACTCCTTTAAGTCCGCGGCGATGGACATGGTCAACATCAAGGCCCTGATCCCTTTCACCCTGGATCTCGTGGAGAAAAAACTACGGCAAGTGGAAGAATTTTCATGACGATATGATGGTCCTCGGCCCTTCGACGTCACCGGCCACATCACAGGCGACGACAACCCCGACCACGACGACGAGAAATGGTGCACCCAAGATATCACCATCGTCATGTGGATCTATGCCACGGTGAGCGATGAACTCCTCGACGTCATCATGACACCAAGTCACACCACCTTCGCTGCTTGGTCCACTCTGCCCAGTCCTTCACCGCCAACAAACGGGCACGCACGATCCACCTCGACGCCATGTTCCGCTCCACCACGTAGGGTGACATGACCATCGCCCAATACTGTCGTCGTCTCAAGGCGGTGGATGCTTTCTCTGGCATCGGCCTCACAATTTCCAAAGACACACACACTATCAGATGATCCAAGGCCTTAGCAAGAAATTTTAGGTCATGGCCTCCATCTTCCCCATGCAGGTCCCCTTCCCATCCTTCGTGGAAGCCTGATCTCATCTCATGCTAGAGGAGATCGAGATCAACAACAGCGATCGCGCCAAGTCCTCGTCCGTCCTCGTGCTCCAAGGCAGGAACAATGATCGCGGTGACTGCGGTGATCACGCGCCCGACATGCAGCAAGGCGTCCTTGCCAGTGGAGCACCGACTGGCAACCAACGTGGTCCAAGGCATCAAGACAACAACAACACCGGTAACCGTGGCCGCGACCACGGTGGTCGTGGGCTTGGCCGTGGACGCAACGGTGGTCGTGGTGGTCAGTGTGGCGGATGCGGCAGCTCATCCATGGCCCAACAGCCGTGGATGGGGTTCTTCGCTCCCTATGTTGCGCCATGGGCCTCTCAGTGGCGCGGTATGTGGAACGCGCCCACGGCCCCTGGAGTCCTTGGTCTGCGACCTCCCGCGCCACATCACGCTTACCCCATCATGCCTTCACCACAACAGGCGTCTTTGTCGACAATGCCGCTCTCTTGGGATCAACAAGCCATTTCAATGTGGCTATGAGTAACATTGGCATTCCACCATTGGACTGGTACATGGACACCGACGCTTTCTCACACGTCGCCAACAATGGGGGTATGGTTTCTTAGTATCCTTCTTCTTCAAAGCATAATTCCTTACAGCATATCATTGTATGCAATGGTTCGTCTTTACCTGTTCTCGTTTTTGGACCCACAACTAGGCTCTCCCCTCACTCATCTTTTCGTCTTAATAATGTGCTTATTTGCCTAATATTTTTAAAATTTTAATCTCCGTTCGTCGCTTCACAAATGATAACTCTTGCTCAGTGGAATCTGATCCCTCCGTCTTCTCTGTGAAGAACCTAGCCACCAAGACTATCCTTCTACGCTCCAATAGCTCCAACGAGCTGTATCCTCTCCATGGCATCCACTACAGCACTCCCAACACTGCTGGCGACAATGGCACCCCCTGAGCTTTGGCATCGGCGACTTGATCTGTTGGAGTTTGCTCCAAATTCCTGTCACCCCTTTGCAGAAGACGTTCTACGTTGCCGGTGTCAGCCAGCTGTGTCACCCAGCGGTGTCAGCCACCGGTGTCACAGGTGGCTCATCACCTGTGACACAGGTAGCTGACACAGGTAGGGTTAGCTCACCTGAGTCAGGTGCTAGCATATTAAGTATACTGTCTGTGGCAGTCAGCTGTGTCACAAGCAGTAGCACAGATACCCCTTCAGCCACCTGTAACTATATATACCCGTTCCCTGTAGACGTTATGGGATAAGCCAAGCATTGTAAATCCCTAACGGGTTAGGACTTCATTCATAGTGAAGTTGACGTCTTCGTGCATCCGTGGTTTTCACCCTTCACCCCTTCTAGGGTTTCCACGTAAAATTCTCTTGTGTGCTTTGGATCGTGTGTGATTGCTCTATTCTTTCTTGCCACGTTTTGTTTCCGCTACTCTGATTTCTCTCTTCCTCTGGTACGTCCGTCTCTAACAAGTGGTATCAGAGCTTGGTTGCTCGTTCTTGAGATGGCGTCCATGAAGTTTGATCTTTCGCTTCTTGATCGAGATACTCGATTTTCTCTGTGACAAGTCAAGATGCGTGCTCTATTGGCTCAGACCGATTATGAGGATGCTTTGGACTCCTTTGGCGGGAAGGCTATTGCTTCTTGGTCCGATGATGAGAAGAAGAAGGACCGCAAGGCCGTTTCCCAAATTCAACTGCATCTGCACACTAACATCCTGCAGGAGGTTCTCCAGGAGACACATACTGATTCGTTATGGTTGAAGCTTGAAGCAATCTGCATGACCAAGGATCTGACCAGTAAGATGCACCTCAAGCAAAGTTGTTCCTGCACAAGATGCCGGAAGGAGATAACTTGCTTGAACACATCTCTAATTTTAAGGAGATTGTTGCTGATCTAGCATCATTGGATGTTAGTTATGATGAAGAAGACTTGGGTTTGATTCTCTTATGTTCGTTGTCTAGTTCATATTCTGATTTTAGAGATACCATGCTGTATAGCAGAGATACACTCACTCTACATGAGGTTTATGAGGCCTTGCATTCCAAGGAGAAGATGAGACAGATGGTGTCAGATGAGTCAAGTGGCTCACATGCTGAGGGCTTGTCTGTCAGAGACAGTTCTAAGAAGAAAAACCCTAATCATGGACATGGAAGAAGCTCTGCCTGTGTCACAGGTCAGAGAGGCAGATCAAAGTCCAGAGGAAAGGGCAAGTTTTGCAGATACTGCAAACGTGATGGACATGACATTTCTGAGTGTTACAAGTTGAAGAACAAGGAGAACAGAAAAGGCACAAAGCCGAAGGATAAGGTTGATGCTGCTGCCAACTGTTCTGCTAACTCAGACGTCGAGTCTCTGGTGGTCATTGCTGGAACTTCTGCCACCAGCTGTGACACAGCTGAACACCTCAGCTGTGCCAGCTCTAGCTGTGACACAGGTGATCATTCCACCTGTGACACAGGTCTTCGTCCCACCTGTGACACAGCTGCTAACACATGTGTTGGACTTCTGAATGCTACTGCCAGTTCTACTGGACAGAGAGCAGCCACTGATGAGTGGATTCTTAACACTGCTTGCACATATCACATGTGCCCTCACAGAGATTGGTTCAGTTCCTTTGAGCCGTTAAGCAATGGTGGATTAGTTCTTGGTTATGATGATTCAGCTTGTAAGATAGAGGGTATTGGCTCAGTTCAGATCAAGATGTTTGATAGCATGATCAGAACACTGACAGATGTCAGATACATTCCAAAGATGAAGAGAAATCTCATTTCATTGAGCTACTTTGATGGTAAGGGGTACCATTATTCAGGTGGAGATAGTTGCTTGAAGATCACCAAAGGTTCTCTTGTGATGATGAAGGCAGACCTGAGGAAGTCTAGTGGACTATACTATCTCCGTGGCAGTTCAATCTCAGGCAATGCCGCCCCTGTAATTCCTCAAGATGCTTCTGGTTTTGATGCATCAAATCTTTGGCATATGCGTCTAGGGCATATGAGCAAGTCTGGTCTGGAAGAGCTGAGCAAGCGTGGATTACTTGAAGGATATAGTGGAAGTCTGAAGTTCTATGAGTATTGCATCTTCAGTAAGCACAAAAGGGTGAAGCTCATCACCTCAACTCACACAACTGAAGGAATTCTTGATTATGTGCATTCTGATTTGTGGGGGCCATCCAGAAAGCTATCCTTTAGTGGATCTCGTTACATGATGACCATTATTGATGATTATTCAAGAAAGATCTGGCCCTATTTCCTCAAGCACAAGTCAGAAGTATTTTCTGCCTTCAAAGAGTGGAAGACAATGGTTGAAAACCAAACTGAGAAGAAAGTCAAGAAGCTTCAAACTGATAATGGTATAGAGTTCTGCTCCAAACAGTTCAAGTCATACTGCAAGTCTCATGGCATTGTGAGACACTACACTGTTCCTGGCACTCCTCAACAAAATGGTATAGCTGAGCGTATGAATATGACCATTATCTCCAAGGCCCGTTGCATGTTGTCCAATGCAGGTCTGAACAGACATTTTTGGGCTGAAGCTGTCTCCACTGCATGTCACCTTATCAATAGGTCACCTTTCACAGCCATTGATAAGAAAATACCCATTGAGGTTTGGTCTGGTTCTCCTGCAGACTATTCAAATCTGAGAGTGTTTGGGTGCCCTGCTTATGCTCATATTGACAATGGAAAGTTTGAACTCAGGGCAGTTAAATGCATATTTGTTGGCTATAAGTCTGGTGTCAAAGACTTTAAGCTATGGAATCCTGAGACCAAGAAGATGATAGTCAGCCGAAATATTGTCTTCAATGAGGCTGCTATGTTGCAAAGCAATGATGTTCCAGTTGATCAGCCCAAAAGTTCTGAAGACAGTGGACATAAGTCTAACTCTGAGGTGGAGCATTCTGTTAAACTCAGTGATTCTCATGCACCTGTCCCACAGGTGAGTGCACCTGTGCCACAGGTGACAGCTGTGCCACAGGTGACAGCTGTGCCACAGCCAGATCAGCCAGCTGTGCCATAGGTAGCTCATGACCTGCCAGCTGTGTCACAGGCAGGTGACACAGGTGATCAAACACCTGCTGCTGTGAACACTCCACAGCATTCCATTGCAGTTGATAGGCCCAGAAGGGATCCAAAACCTGTCAGGAGGTTAATTGAAGAAGCAAACATCGTTGCTTATGCTTTCAGCGTCGCAGAAGAAATTGAAGGATCTGCCGAACCTTCTTCATACTCAAAAGCCATTATCTCTGCTGATGCAAGCAAATAGATGACTGCAATGCATGATGAAATTGAGTCCCTTGACAAGAATGGCACATGGGATTTAGTTGCACTGCCTAGTGACAAGAGACCAATAAGTTGTAAATGGGTCTTCAAGTGCAAGGAGGGTTCAACTCCAAATGATGGGACAAGATATAAGGCAAGGTTAGTTGCTAAAGGCTACAGCCAGATTCCAGGTGTTGATTTCAATGAAGTGTTCTCCCCTGTTGTGAAGCATAGCTCAATTCATACACTTCTCAGCATTGTTGCAATGCATGATTATGAGCTTCAGCAATTAGATGTCAAAACTGCATTTCTTCATGGGGAGTTGGATGAAGACATCTATACGAATCAACCTGAAGGCTTTACTGTTCCTAGTAAAGAGAAGCTTGTCTGTAAATTGAAGAAGTCACTGTATGAATTGAAACAATCTCCCAGGCAATGGTACAAGAGGTTTGATGCCTTCATGATTTCTCAAGGTTTCAAAAGATCTGATTATGATAGCTGTGTATACTTGAGATCTGCTAATGGCTCTACCATTTACTTGCTATTGTATGTCGATGACATGCTGATTGCTGCTAAAGATAAAGCAGATGTTGATCAATTGAAGGAACAATTGAGTTCTGAATTTGATATGAAGGATCTGGGTGCAGCAAAGAAGATTCTTGGCATGGATATTTCCAGAGACAGATCTGCTGGAAAATTGTATCTCAGTCAAAGATGATACATTAACAAGGTGCTTCACCGTTTCAACTTTCAAGATGCCAAGCCAGTTTCCACACCATTAGCTACACATTTCAGATTATCATCAAGCTGTTGTCCAAAGTCAGAAGAAGATGGAGAGTACATGTCTAGAGTTCCCTATTCGAGTGCTGTTGGCTCTCTCATGTATGCCATGGTTTGCTCCCGTCCTGATTTAGCTCATGCTTTGAGCGTTGTGAGCAGATTCATGGCTAATCCTGGAAAGGATCATTGGAAAGCAGTCCAATGGATATTTAGGTACCTTCGGGGTACATCTAATGCATGTTTGCATTTTGGGAAATCTAGAGATGGAATTGTTGGATATGTTGATTCCGACTTTGCTGGCGATTTGGACAAGTGAAGATCACTCACAGGCTATGTGTTCACGATTGGTGGCTGTGCTGTGAGTTGAAAGACAACCCTGCAGTCAACTGTTGCATTGTCTACTACTGAGGCTGAATACATGACCGTTGCTGAGGCATGCAAGGAGGCTACTTGGTTGAGAGGATTATATTCTGAGGTTTGTGGAGATTCATCCTGCACAACTATCTACTGTGACAGTCAAAGTGCAATATGCCTTATAAAGGATTCCATGTTTCATGAGAGAACAAAGCAAATTGATGTCAGATTTCATTTTATCAGGGATGTTGTTGCTAAGGGTGATGTCAAAGTGACCAAGATCAGCACACATGATAATGCTGCTGATATGATGACAAAGCCAGTTCCTACAGCTAAGTTTGAGCTTTGCTCAAGCTTGGCCGGTGTTAAAAGATAGTCCCTTGTGACTATTGGCGCATGGCGCGTGATGAACTGTTCAATCAGTTGAATTTGTTATCCCTGGCGTTTCAAGGAAGGTTTCGAGGAATTTGTCTCAAGGTGGAGTTTGTTGGAGTTTGCTCCAATTCCTGTCACCCCTTTGTAGAAGACGTTCTGCATTGCCGGTGTCAGCCAGCGGTGTCACCCAGCGGTGTTAGCCACCGGTGTCACAGGTGGCTCATCACCTGTGACACAGGTAGCTGACATAGGTAGGGTTAGCTCACCTGAGTCAGGTGCTAGCATGTTAAGTGTACTGTCTATGGCAGTCAGCTGTGTCACAAGCAGTAGCACAGATACCCCTTCAGCCACCTGTAACTATATATACCCCTCCCCTGTAGACGTTATGGGATAAGCCAAGCATTGTAAATCCCTAACGGGTTAGGACTTCATTCATAGTGAAGTTGACGTCTTCGTGCGTCCGTGGTTTTCACCCTTTCTAGGGTTTTCACGTAAAATTCTCTTGTGTGCTTTGGATCATGTGTGATTGCTCTGTTCTTTCTTGCCACGTTTTGTTTCTGCTACTCTGATTTCTCTCTTCCTCTGGTACGTCCGTCTCTAACATGATCGTCCAAATCATGCTTCTCTTTCATATTTATCAAATAAATTCAACATTTAGTGTAATAAAATCCCTAGTTCTCCTTCTCTCTATGAAGCATGTCAACTAGGCAAACAACGACGACTGCCCTTTTCTTCTTCCACTTCTTACAAATGTTCCTTTTCAATAGTTCATTGTGTCGTGTGGACATCACCTATCACAAGTCTATCTAGCTACAAATAAATATTTATGTGTGCTTGATGATCTCTCCCACTATTCATGGACTTTCCCCTTACGTCACAAATCTGATGTTACCATCACTCTCAAACGCTTCCAAACCTTTGTCCTTACTCATTTCAATTTCCTTGTACAATGCATGCAATGTGATAACGGGAGTGCCTTTCTCAATGCTGACCTCTGCAATTTCTTCTCCGCTCATGGTATATCCTACAGCCTCATATGCCTGCATACCTTGCCACAAGACGATAAGGCAGTGTGCCTGATTTGATCAATCAATGACATCCTTCGTACACTTCTTCATCATGCACACATGCCTCTTGATTTTTGAATCAAAGTCATGCACACCGCCACCTACCTTAACCGACGACCCTCCAAATCTGTCTCCATGCGCACCCCCTATTTTCTCCTCTTCGGCACACACCCTACATAAACTGATCTGTGCGTTTTTGGGTGCCTATGCTTCCCCAACCTCCTCATTACCGCTCCACATAGACTTGCGGCTCGGTCCACATAGACTTCTGTTGCAAACAGGCGTCCCTAACGAAGACGCGTCGGTTGATCAAATCACAAAACCGTCAGTAGTAACTGCGAATGTCTCTACAATCAACAACTGCCGTCCATTCATTTTTGTATATATATGTAAACATTACTCAGGAAATGAATAAGAGAATCATTCATAGTATCAAAACTCTGTTCCAATTTCTATTCTCAATACGTTATCACGCACGCTGCTCTCCAGAGCAACTCATTCCACAGAATTTTTGAAGAACAGAAGAGAAGAACGAAGAAAGGTGAGGATGCCTCGCTTCTTCACCTCGCTGCTCTTCTGCTCAATGATGACCGCCGTCCCCATCGGTTTGCCGCTCGTCGTCGCCGACACTTTGCTCCTTGCCATGGACGCCGTGGCCCCGGCAGTGGCTTCTGTCGCCGTACTCATGGGAGACGCCGTTCTCGCCACGCTCCTCAACGAGCATCAATGGCTGCGCGGATCGGCGCCTCCTCCCGCCACATGGCCATGGCGCGAGCCCACTCCGCGGCCCCCGCATCCGGCGCGGTGTCGCATCCCGATTTTCTAAAACCCGAAAGTTAGGGCTTACAAAAACTTTTTGCGTTAAACTAGAAGTCATGTGCATCCTAAGTGGGATTAGTACCGATTTAAACCCATACACCCTATACACCCAAAACCCTGTTGTCGTCCTACTCGACGAATGGCAAAAACCCCTAAACCCGGCTCACGATCAAAAGACCCGAACCCAAGTGTTATGATTCCGATTAAACTCCAGTGCCCCACCAATATCTTCCCTGACCACGGAAACCTAAAGCCTTTCCCGGCAGCAACTCTACCGCGGTTGGTAACTTCTGCTATCGCTAACCCTAAAGACGATCCGTCCCGACAAACCCTAGTCTGCCTATACGCGAGCCCTTATAAATTCCGGTCTGCCGTCGACATGTGGCTAGTGCATGATGTCACCCGGAATTAAATCGGACCAATCCGAAACCTATACCTAACACTGCCACACACGCACCTCTTCCGATTAAACCCTAGACCCGCACACATGCAGCAAACCCTAAAACCACTTACGACAACCCATCCCGGAGTATACCCAAGTGAGGGAAGGAGAATCCAGGAGACTTACCATACTCCCCTCCGCCCTACCGTACCCCGGAACCCTAGCCCCTCGACTTGAACCCTTCCTCCCTAGGTTATTTCTATTCCGACAAAACCCTATTCGCATAACCATCGCTCCTCGACCTCTCCGTAAATTTCGAGAGTGATCGTGAGACACCCTAGCAGCATTCTTAACATGAGTATAACATAAAATAATGGTGCGTAGTACCAAAATATCCATAGACATAATTAGTAAATGCGGGGAATAAAAGAGCTATGCACAGTAGCCTATAGTTCCACGTCCCCAAAAAATTCTAGATAAATTGCACGGCAGTCTCCTCACATACAGGATCCCGAATACTCAACACATGAGCACGTCTAGTACGAAAAATCCCGAGCGGCAGCCATCGAACGTCTTTGCACGTGTGCCCTCTTCGCATAAAATGTGGAGCAAAACCTGTAGGGTCATGTCAAGTCCAGCTGCAGAACTCTTCTTCCAGCAGACACATGTTCACCAACAGCCACCCTTGTCTTCTACCTCATGGCCTTAGCTCTTGAGATATCAAGTCCTCCCTGCCAGTCCACGAAGACCCTTTTGACTCCATAGAAACCAGTGCCAATCTCCACTGCTCTCTCGTACGCGTGCATAGACCTCCTCTGGCACCAGTGCCACGCACGCGCTCATCCAGGCAGGCCCAGACGCGTCGATGCCGCTCGGCGTGCGCACGTCCGCACTCTGGCACTGCTCCAGTGCCGGCCAGCCTTGTCAAAGCCACGCCGGCCGCCGCGGCCCGCGTCGTCCAACTCACCCAGAACTTCGGCCGGTGCGCCACCTCTCTCCTTGACCCGTCGCATCATCGTCGTCCAGCTCGCCCCGGCCAGCTGTGCCTCGGGAGTTTCCCTCGCCGCGCCGCGCGTCGTCCCAGCGCGCCGCCCGCTGATGCCTCGCCGCGCCGCCCGCTGATGCCAAAGCCGCACCGCCCGCCACGGAGTTTCTCCGAGCCGTCCCATCCCCGAACACCAGCTCGCCACAGCACCAGACCGCGCCGCACGCCGGAGTCGACGAGGAATCCGTTGAGTCAGCGTCGTCCAGCTAACCACAGCCAGCCACGACCATCCCTCGACCTTCCCCGAGCTTCGTGCCTCGCTGTTAAACCTCGGAAGCAGCCCGACCGTGTCCCATCGGCAAGCACGGGTGCACAGCACGCCGGCCAGCTAGCCGAGCTCGCTTCAGCTATAAATTGGCACCGGAACCCTTAGCCAAGCCATCACCAAGCTCCTAGCTTTCCTCTGCCTTCTCCCCAGCAGTAGCCCACGCCCAAGCCTCTCCTCTGTTTCCCTAGCAAACCGAGCTGCATCAGGCCCAGAGCTAAACAAGCACCGGAGGCGCGCCCCTATAGCTCACCTGAACCAGCCCCCACTCGGCTTGGCCCAAGGACTCTTCAATCCCGAGCCCTACTCTCCCCTGAGCCACCGGTTGTAGCCCCGCCGCCGACCACTCCAATTCCTGCCGCCGTTCCCATCCCCAAGCAGCACCCGAGCCGCAAAGCCCCAAGCCGAAGGCACTATGGTAGCCGCTGCTCCTTGACTCGAGTCCCCCGGCCACCAGCAAGCCTAGCTGCCGCCGCTCTATACCCCAGTCGCCGCCGCCAGAAGCTTCTGCAGGTTCACCCACCGCCGCCGCCTGGAGGGAGTAAGCAGGTAGGGGAGGTAAGAGGATTAGTACCGACCGGCGTATAGCCTTGGCCCAAGCAGCCCAGTTATTTCCAGTAGCTAACCGAGCTGCCGATTCTAATTAAAGCATCAGCTCATTAGTTCATTTAATAGCGCAATTAGGTTGTTTGAAAGCCGGCTGTTTCGGTTGCTTTAGATTAATTAAAACAGTGAGCTTTGGTCAGCTAATCCACTCGGAAATTTGGCTGTTCCTTTTAGAGGTTCGCTTGTTCCAGTAGGTTTAGGAGTAATGCAAATATTTGTTTCAAAAGAAATTTAACTATAGAAATTATTTAGAGAATGCTCAATAAGGATTAATTCCAGGCTTATCTTTGTAGCAACCAGAAATCGCGCGTACACCTCTTAGGCAGCCAAGATCTGGAACCTCCAGTAGGAGCCCAAGCTCAATTCTTTAGGGAATTCTGAAATTTAAAAATAGTTTCATAAGCATTAGCTGTAGAGGTTAGTTTAAAACATTCTTTCTATAGTAATCTACATAGGCTGTAGGTATTATTATTTCATGTGTAAGCAAAATACTTCCACTCTGCCCAAGTCCAGAATACCCAACTGACTCAACAGGTAATATGATTCTATAATCCCTCGTTAATGGAATCCTAAGCCCTGATATTCCCGTCGTCATTTTATGCATGTGTTCCGCTTAAAATTCCTTCTCGTAACCTAGGTCTAGTAACCTCTAATAGTGAGACGAGCCTAACGACACCTGCACCTCACCACCTCTACCCTGCCTGCTTTCCGAGTTCCATTTGGAGTTGTTTTGATTCGCTCTTATTTGGAATTTCTTCGACGTGTAGTTAAGGGAGTGCCGTACGTGCCTCGGGAAGACCCAGAGTCGCCCCAACGTCCAGAGCAAGAACAGGATCCGGAACTGCCAGGCAAGCTTTCCCTCCTTGAACATGTCGAACCCCATATTTGCAACGTTTAATTATTTTGTTTGCGAAACCCTGCATGCTATTTTATTATCACCGATATTTTATGTTAGTGAAGTTATACCGAGTAGATGCATATGCCGTAGGGTTGGAATCCGTCCTTTGTAACCCTAGGATTAGTTAGTCGGTCGAGATCGACCGGCAAGGTAGTAGGAATATAAGCAGTAGCTGTGCTTAGACCTGCTCTAGTTAAAACAAGTTTACAAAGTACGGGAGGGATATGGGATCAAAACCTCGGCTTGTTTATACATGCCGAGGAAATCTTTTAAAAGAAATGTTTGTGAAAACCCCGCATGAAATGATGAAGGATTTTGGATTCGGGCGGGAATGCTAAGGGTGTTATGAGGATGTAGAGTAGCCGGTTGCTACTTGCGGAAGGAATAGTCGGGTAGCCGGTCACTACCCGTGGAGTTGGTTGGTTATGGAGTCCCGCTCGAATCAGTTAAGGACCGAACCTAAGTGCCGCTAAATCAGTTTCCCCACCGTACGTCCACATGTCCTTTATGGGAAGGACTGGACCTGGTACCTCGTCTAATGCCGGAGCCCGGAGTCGTGGGAAGTTAGGTTGAAGTGCTAGTGGATCCGGTAGATCCCTAGAGGATCTCCACGGGACTGCGTAGGGGAAAAGCTCTTCATGGGTCTCACCATATTGTGGGGGCAAAGCTCAGTAGGGTCTTACAAGGTGCGTGGAACATGGTCCGACACAAAGGGGGAGAGTCCCACCCCTGTCATTCGTGATGCAGAGGATCGGGTAGTCCTCCTAGCGAGTCCGGCTCTGGCATGAACACGGGAGAAGGGTCTCGTTGTACAAACCCTGGACACATGCGACCGGTAGCATGCCCAGGGGGAACTACATCTTGTGGGTAAAGCCGTACAACCTCTGCAGAGTGTTAAAATCTATTCGAATAGCCGCGTCCTCGGTCATGGACATGAACTGGTAAGGCCACACACTGGTTAGACTGAGTTTTGTTTATGAAAGCTGGGAAAGGGATTAAGGACGTGGGCATGATGTGTCCACAGGGTGCAATTTACGCTACCCGGATTGGTAGCTAGGAATTGCTGAAGGAAAGGCTAGCTACACCACCGGGGTGGTGTGAGCGGAAGCCGAAAGGGTAAGCGGTGATGAGCGCGGCTATCCCGCGGAGGAAATAAAGGAGAGGTAGCAAGGGCTACCACGGAGGACGATGTGATACGTTGGGATCGTTGTTTTACAAAGTTCGCTTTCAATCTATTACTGTTATTTACAATAAAGACTTACATTTCCGCACAACATGAAACCTAGGTTAGAGCTCTCCTTTGAGATATCCCTTTGCATGAACTATGCCGTATTGTTTCCTCGAGGGAAAAAGCTTGCGAGTACATTCAATGTACTCACCTGGCTTGTTGATTTGGCCAGATGAAAAAGGAGAGTGATGCTCCGAGGAAGATATCAGCGACCACGAGAGCTAGGGCGTTCTCCCCAGTCAGTTGCCTGTCGGGTATGGCATATTGATGGGTCAATAATCGCGCTTTGTCATTTTTCCGCTGCTACTTCCTATTCGGCCACTCGGCCCTGTTGTTGACTAAAGACCATAATGGTTTATTTATGTAAGATATTCGGTATTGTATGAGAATGTTATCAAGTTCTTGTGTGTACCGACTACTGATCCAGGGATCGGTACAGTAAACACGGGAGACGTATCCGGCCCTAAAACCGGGTACGCCACACGCGGCCTCGCCGCCAAGGGACTCGTCGCTGTGGCGTCCGTGGCCGAGCCCGGCCGCCGGCCCGACGTGGTGCCCGGTGCACGGATACGACCCGTGTCCTCCAAGCGCTCCATCGCCGACGATCGTCTTCCCCGAACCGAGCTCCAAGCCCACCGGCGAGCTTGCCGCTCCCCCGCCTCCGCCCGGCTTCGGCCTTGTGGCGCATCCGGCACCACCGCAGCCGGCCCCGTAGCCCTGGACCACCGCCCGCCCCCACCTCCCGTGCACCACGTCGACCACCGCCGCTCACCCTGGCCACCGCCCGGGGGCATGGGCTCCGGCCTCCCTCGGGCTCGCCAACTGCGGCGCCGGCGCCGGTTACTCCTCCTCCTCCAACGAGGAGGAGTACACCCCGCGTTGATGCCCGGTGGCGCGGCGGTGGGAGAGCAGGCGGCGTGGCGGCGTCGACATCGAGCTTCACCGGCGTCACGGCCAAGGGAGAGCCGGCGCCGCCGGACCGTCACGGTTAAGGGAACCGCCGCCGCCGGATGGGGGATATGGGGGTTAGGGTTAGGGTTAGGGAAATCCTAACCGCCTGCCTCGTCGCTCCTTATACCCCCCCCCCACCGGTGCAAGTGCCCCGCCTAGGCCGGCCGAAAGGCCACCAAGGCCCAGGCCCAAGACTTGCCGGCCTGCCAGCCCACCCGCGCACCCCCGCCTGGCCGAACGGGCTGTAAGGCCACTTGGGCCGCGGCCCAAGTTGCCTCAGTCCACCCGGCTGCACAGCCATTTTTGCAAATCAGTCCATCTGTCTGTGTTATTTGTTTAGTGCTTGTCTTGTTTAGGCCCCTGCACTTTTATATATTTACATTTCAGTACTATTTTCTGTCAAGTTCTTAAATTCCAGAAAATATGTAAATGTAAATATATGTCCATGTTCAATGTGTTTGCATTATTGCAATCCCTATAACATGCACTTTATTTATGTATAGTATAATTTTGCAATAGAGATCAAATTTCTCACAAAATTATATGTTAATTCACCTCAATTCAGCCCAATTGGCTTAATTCAAGAAGAATTAACACGCAAAATTAAAAGTAATTATCTCATTTATTTGTGAATCACAAAGTAATGGATACATGAGATCTACTGCTTCATTGTAGATTATCCACCATTACTTTTAAATGTGCTCTTCCAAATATTTGAATTATAGCATATCACAAGGTAATAGAATCATGAGCATCTACTGACTCTCGTCAGATTATGCCATCTATTACTACAAGATCTACACCATAATTGGTGATTATCTTCAAACGATCATGCTATATAATTTGAGATCTACACTTCATATTTCAAGTATTCACTTGAATTTTTTCAGAATTTTGCACAATTATTACAACATAACCATGACGATACTTTAATTTACTCCTAAGTAAATTAATCAAATCTCTGGTTTAAATCTATGTAGATCAAGATGGCCAAAGAATTTGAAGAGCTCGCGCTCGACGGTCACAACTATCCTACATGGGCAATGGATGTTAAAATCGCTCTTGCGTCCCGTAGCATTGCAGCAACAATCAACCCTCCCATTGAGGGAACACCTGCATTACCGAAGCCTCAACGATATTCTGCCTTATACATTATAAGACACCATATCCATCCGGACCTCAAATCTGAGTACCTGATGGAAGAAAATCCACGCGCATTATGGCAAGCACTTAAAACCAGATATGAACAGCAGAAAGCGGTTATCCTTCCCGAAGCAGCTCAAGATTGGGTCCAACTTCGACTTCAGGACTTCAAGTCCATTGGAGACTATAACCACGCTGTTCACAAGATCTGTTCTAAGTTGCGCTTCTGTGAGAAAGAACCCTCTGAAGCAGATAAGATTAAAAAAGCCTTATCAACAATGCTTCCATCGGACAGGATCTTGCAGCACCAGTACCGCGCCAAAGAATTTCAACTTTACTCTGATCTTATACATGTACTCTTACAAGCGGAAAAACATGATGAACTCACTCTGAGGAACCATCATCAGCGCAATGTAAGCGCAGCTCCGCTCCCAGAGGTACATTATAATGCTCAGAATAAAAACAAGTTTGCTGGCTTTTCCAAGCACCAACAGCAGAACTTCAAAGAAAAGCGCAAGCGAAACTGGAAGAAAAAGCCACGTGCCATGGATAAGGGGAAAGGTATTGAAAAGCCCAAATTTGACAAATCTCAAGTATGTCAAAAGTGTGGATGCTACAAACACTCCACCAAAAAGTGTCGCACCCCTCGACACCTTGTTGATCTCTACCTACAATCTGTGGGACGCAAGAAACAAGCTCAAGAATCCAAATTTGAAGCACACTTCAATCTTCAGACCCACAAATCTAAGGAAATTGGTTGTTCCACTACAGTTCTTCCAGAACCCCAGGACAACAAGCATCTTCAACAATCCGACGATCCGTTGAACACGGAGAACATGATCATTGAATTCGCTTCGAATGACATGTTTGGTGATTTTGAATAAGTCCCTCCACTCCGTCAACATTATCATAACATCCATATGATATCATTATGCTATAGTCATTAATTGTTATGTTGTCGTTATATTGTTTTAAGACAATATTGTAGTAATTATATGTTGTAAACATATATTGTATATTACAGTATTGTAAAAGTACTCATGTATCTAAATACACTTGTATGTATTCTATATATCTGATCAAGAATTTTATACGTATTCTATATATCTGATCAAGAATTTTATACTAAATTCTGCATTTCTATATATAGATTTCTACGGGAGTCAATCCGATGGAAGATGAAATGTGCCTTGTGGACAGTGGTACCACAAACTCTATTCTTAGGGAACTAAAATATTTCTAGAATCTTACTAAGAGACAAGGAGAAATTTTCACAATCGCTGGACACGATGCCGTAATTGTTGGCTCAAGACGAGCCATAATTACTCTTCCTATGGGTACTCAAGTAACAATCAAGGATGCTTTGCTATACCCCGATTCAACTCGTACCCTACTCAGCTATAGAGATATCCGTCAGAATGGTTTCCATCTCGAAACCCATGACGACAACAAAGAGGAATATCTCCTCTTAACTAAAAACAACGGATATGGCAAACAAGTACTTGAAAAAATCACTCTTTAACGTCCGGATTGTACTACACATACATCAAACCTGTAGTACATATTGCATACAAGGTAATTTTTCAGAATATTGATGCATTCCAGACTTGGCATGATCGCCTTGGTCATCCCGGGATAGGGATGATGAGAAAAATTACCAGCAATTGCATTGGTCACAATTTGAATAATGCTAAATTTCCTCAACATTCGGATTTCATTTGCACCGCATGTGCAACTGGAAAGTTAATATTAAGGCATTCGCATCTTAAAATTAACATGGAACCACTTAACTTCCTTGAACGCGTTCAAGGAGACATCTGTGGTCACATTCAACCATTATCTGGACCTTTTCGGTACTTCATGGTTTTAATTGACGCGTCAACTCTATGGTCACATGTGTGCCTTCTCTCCACACGAAACCATGCTTTCGCAAAGATTATGAGTCAAATTATTAAATTAAAGGCTCATTATCCCGAGCACCGAATCCAATCCATTCGCATGGACAATGCTACGGAATTCTCCTCTCGAGCTTTCAATAATTATTGCATGGCTCTAGGGATAGAAGTCCAACATTCGGTACCATATGTCCATACACAAAATGGCTTAGCCGAATCACTCATCAAGAGGATTAAGCTTATTGCAAGACCATTACTACACAATTGCAATTTACCAACTTCTTGTTGGGGTCACGCAGTCTTACACGCTGCTGACTTGATACAATTGCGCCCAACTGCTTATCACAGTACTTCCCCTATGCAACTGGTACGTGGAAATCCTCCAACTATTTCTCATCTGTGAAAATTTAGATGCGCCACATATGTGCCCATCTCACCACCTCAGCGTACATCCATGGGACCACATAGAAAACTGGGGATCTATGTGGGGTACAAATCACCGTCAATAATCAAGTACCTAGAACCTCTCACCGGGGATCTATTCACTGCCTGTTACGCTGATTGCATCTTCAATGAGGATCATTTCTCGGCATTAGGGGGAGATATCAAGTACCAGAAAGAATACCAGGAAATCGATTGGAATGCCAAAGGTATTTCCTACTCTGATCCACGTACTCAAGAAATTGAACTCCAAGTTCAGAAAATCATAAATTTGCAACATCTTGCAAATAACTTGCTAGATTCATTTACAAATACAAAGGAGTTACAAAATCCTACAATCCTGCTATAAATGCGCCCGAACGAGTGGAAATACCAAAAGAAACTACTCAACTCCCCATCAACAATAAGAGGGGGAGAAGTACAGCCGCAAAACAGGATTCAGCTTCACGCAAGCAACAAAGGAAACAGAGAAAGAAACCCTCTGAAACTGTAAATGAAACTCAAACTCCTCAACCCAGCTCAAGAGTGCACTCAAATATAGAAGCTGAGACATCGGAAAATCCTGACATGATCATATTGGGAAATCACGATCAGTCACCAAAGGATAATGAAATTTCCACCAATTACATTGATTCTAGAGAATCATATAACCGTAAGACTACGATTATCGACAATTACTTCTCCACAAAGATTGCAAACAACCTCCAATCTTATCCAGATCCCAAGACCATGGCAGAGTGTCAAAAACGCTCGGACTGGAATCAGTGGAAGGAAGCAATCCAAGTAGAGATAGCTTCGCTCAATAAAAGAGAGGTATTTATAAAAGCAATACCTACTCCTCCCAATGTTTTCCCTGTGGGATTCAAATGGGTATTCGTCCGGAAACGGAATGAAAACAATGAAGTGGTGAGATACAAAGCGAGGCTTGTAGCACAAGGGTTCACGCAGAGACCCGGCGTTGATTTCAACGAAACATACTCTTCAGTAATGAGTGGAATAACCTTCCGATACCTAATATCACTGGCAATGCAAAATCATCTATCTATGCAGTTCATGAATGTAATGACTATATATCTTTATGGGTCACTTGATTCGAACATATATACGAAGGTTCCTGATGGAATCCCACTTCAGAATCAAAGTGCTAAACGCAACATGTATTGTGTAAAACTTAACAAGTCATTATACGGCTTGAAACAATCGGGTCGAATGTGGTACAATCGACTTAGCGAATTCCTTATTCAAAAGGGATACACGAATAACGATGATTGTCCATGTGTGTTCATAAAGAAATCCTTGAACGAATTTTGCATCATATCTGTGTATGTAGATGATTTAAACATCATTGGCAACACACAAGATATTGATGAGGCACGTAATCATCTAAAGACGGAATTTGAGATGAAGGATTTAGGCAAAACTAAATTTTGCTTAGGGCTACAAATTGAGCACCTTCACTCTGGAATTTTGGTACACCAAGCTGCTTATATCCAAAAGATCTTGGAGAAATTTAATATGGACAAATCTTATCCATCAAAGACTCCCATGGTTGTTCGATCTCTAGACGTAGAGAAAGATCCTTTCAGACCAAGGGAAGATGGAGAAGATATATTGGAATCTGAGTTCCCATATCTTAGTGCTGTTGGAGCCCTTATGTATCTTGTAAATTGCACCAGGCCTGACATCGCATTTGCAGTAAACTTGTTAGCAAGACACAGCGCTACTCCAACTAAACGTCATTGGACGGGAGTCAAGCAAGTCTTACGCTACCTCCAAGGTACTAAAAATTTAGGTCTATATTATCAAGCTCACAAAAATCAAGATTCAAATCTAATTGGATACACCGATGCTGGATACTTGTCTGATCCCCATAATGCTAGATCTCAGACCGGCTTTGTGTTCCTACACGGTGGAACAGCTATCTCATGGAAGTCTTCTAAACAGACTTTAGTGGCTACATCCACGAATCATTCTGAAATTATTGCCCTATATGAAGCATCACGTGAATGCGTGTGGCTTCGCAGAATGATAAACCACATACAACAGTCATGTGGTATTGGTTCCATTGTATTACCGACTATTATCTATGAAGATAATGCAGCTTGTGTTGCACAGATGCAAACAGGTTACATAAAGAGCAATATCACCAAACATATTGCCCCTAAATTGTTTTATCCTCATGAATTACAACAAAGTGGGGAGATAAACATCTTGCAAACCAAGTCATGTGACAACCTCGCTGATTTGTTCACTAAGTCCTTACCAAATTTAATTTTCCAGAAATACGTTTATGGAATTGGTATGCGGCGACTTCAAGATTTGCAAGAATCAGGGGGAGTCACTCTCTGATTATTAACCTGTTCATACATCATATTGCACTCTTTTCCCTTTGTGAGTTTTCTCTCAAGCTTTCTCATGAAAGGTTTTTAATGAGGCAATATCAACACAAAATATATGTCATATCTTCTATTTTCCGTACCGGGGTTTTTGAGAAGATATACAAGACATACCTATTGTTCTCTAAACTCACCTATAGATTTTTCCCATGTGAGTTAACAAGGAGACAAGAACCATTATATGTTGTATTCTTTTCTCCTTATTTTCCCACTGGGTTTAAAGGAGTTTTTCGCAACATATTAAACATCACTTCTCATATTTTTTCCACAGGGTTTTTAGAGAAGTTTTACCATATATATATATACGAAGGTGAATTTGCTCAAGGGGGAGTGTTGCGAACAGTCGTCCCTAACGAAGACGCGTCGGTTGATCAAATCACAAAACCGTCAGTAGCAACCACAAATATCTCTACAATCAACGACTGCCGTCCATTCATTTTTGTATATATATGTAAACATTACTCAGAAAATAAATAAGAGAATCATTCACAGTATCAACACTCTGTTCCAATTTCTATTCTCAATATCTTCCTCGGTTATCCACAGAAACAGAAAGGCTATCATTGCCTTGATCTCCGTACTAGGAAGGTTCTCACCTCCCGCCACGTCACCTTTGATGAACATATTTGTCCTTTCATATCTTCTGTTTCTCCCACGGGGTCCAGCACTGCTCCCACGTCCGCAGAAGTGTCTATGTGGTGCAAATTGTACTAAAATTGCAAGTTAGATAGCTACATGGTCCCTTTAAGATTCTAGAATTACAAGTTGGTAGTTATACTCCTTTCTGAAAAAAGATTGCGATCATATTCAATTGACAAATCCTTTGTGCTTGACATTTTCTCTTAGAGCTACCAGTACTTCACCCATCTCTTAATATGGTTGCAAAGGTCAAGCCATCGATGTATTGCAGAGACTGGATTCAGTCCGAGGTTCTAATATGCCTTAGCTTGACCCTAATGCTTGGTGACTGTAACAAAATCTTTCTAGATTATAGCAGTTCTCTTACGACAAGTTGCTATGTCTGACAGTTGCCAAATAAACATAAGCTGACGAGTGACCAATCTATTAGCACAGTTGGATATGTTCGATAGGGTAGACATGGGCTCAAACCATACACACCCAAATTTGTCTATAACTTTGCTCACAAGGGTGGGGAAAACTCTGACGAAGCAACTCAGGCTGCCCCAGTTTTCTTAATTTCATGTTAAGAAGCTGCAAACAAAACAAAGGAGGCCTCACAATTCACATGAAGCAAGCTTAGCAAGAGCGTTAAAGTGACAACTGCAACTCAGATAATTTATGATCCATGTGAGGCTATGACTCTTCACTTCACCTGACGAAGTTAGTAACACAGAGACTTTACATTCATATTAAATGGTAAGGTCGAGCGCCAAGCATTTAGGTTTTGGAAGCAGCAAATTATACAGAACTCCGATAATACGGTGTAAATAAAGCACATAACCAAAAGAGCAAGAAAAAGAAGACTGGTTTCACAGTAACTTGAAAGCCGTTTTGAGAAAAAAGTTGCATAACGCAACTATCTATTGGAGTGGAGAAGACAGGGACAATGAGAATGTGTGAAAGGATTATCAACGGTTCAAGCTGATATGGACACAAAGGCTTTTCAAATGAAAAACTGGATTAACACCTCTTGATTACTTTTGAGTGCTATTCCTATTCTAATCATTGGTGAAGGAGGAGATATCCAAAACAACTCAATCTTACCAAGTCTATTTTAGATATATGTTACCTAGTATTCTGAAGGTAAACAGTCGAATAGCATATATAAGAAAGTGCATCACCAAATTAAACTGTCGAGTGAAAGGTAAACAAATCTGTTACAGAACTGCTAAGATGTTGGGTACCTCTTTTCCATAAAACAAAGGCTGAATTAGTTTCATGACCTGATGCCGACCCAGCATAAACAATTACACTACCCAGTAATGCTTCCAACAAGATAATATCACAGCAGCTAATTGAAGACCTCAAGAAAGCAGAGAAGTCGGTTATAAAAAATGGTGCTAATAGATATGTGCTAACATATGACATAACACATCCAGTACCTTGGTCTCACTTCATTTATACCTGTTAAAATGTTCAGCGGATAAGTGAGTCAAACTGATCAGCATTCAACATGTTACAAATATGTCATCACTAAAATGTTTGTCCCATAGCAACATGAGAGTAAAATGAGGCTCAAGCAACATGGAGTTTGACACGCTCTGCTAGAGCATATAGGACATGATCTCTAGAAAACGTACCAGGAAAACTGCATGTTAATTAAAACCTCATTATTCACCACAGTTCCACTCAAATACCTCCACCTACTGTTCCAGTAATCCATGCAATGCTACCAAATTTGTAATCAATAACTTCACATGTACTGAATATTGTGAACTTGGTTAATTGCATAAAAATGGATGCTCATGTGAGGATAGGAAAGTCAACGTACAACAGAAAATTGTAATTTTGCTATATATGTCATTTATGGGCACAGACTGCCACCCTAAGATAAAGCACATATACAGAACATATTAGTGGAATAAATTGAAGATTACTTAGGCTGATCATAAATCAAGCCATCAAGGTACCATATCTAGCAAGCAGTCGTGCAATACATCAGTATATTCAACACACAGAAGTAGAATAATGCCTTCAGGGGTCCCAAAAAATCATGAATTGCATAAGTCCTAGTCTTATATAAGAAATAGACAGGACAATATGACTAATGAGCAAAGATTTAAAGCCTCAGGTGTATAATTTTGAAGCTAAAAATCAAATCACATCTGATATTCCTAGCGGTACCATCATTCTCAACAGAGCTTTCAATCTATTCAGCTCTATATAACTCTGAGCAGCCATGACCAGTAAAACATCAATGCACTCAAACCCAGAATCAATCTTAATAGTGTTCTCAACTAATATCTAACCTCACAAACATCACTGCTATCATCTTCCCGTATCTCTTCAGCTAACCCACTAGTCAGCAGGCCATAAACTACAGCTACATGTTAAGCCATACAAGAAAAGACGCAATTTCACCTCACATTAATCCCCGCTTAATCCAAAGCACAATAACATCGCACAACACAAGTATTCACCTCGAATTACCCAAATCAAACTTCTCAGGATTCAGAAATTGAAAAGACAGCAAGTCATTACAGCTTATTATTCAAACAGATCAGTTGAGCATTCCAGAATACTCCGTCTGATTAAAACAGTACGGGCACAAACCGAACGGAGATCCCATCTCCCCGATCGAAGCCCGGCCGACGGCTCGGCATCCACCGGAGGCGACGCTCACAGGAATTTCCTGTGCGGCCGGCCGGCGTCCTCGTCCTGCATATGCTGCATCCACACACACACACACGCACACAGATTTGCTTTAGGGTTCTGAGAAGAGAGAACGAGACGTGGGCAGAGATGGGTTTGGATGATGGAGGGGCAGGTGCTTACGAATTCGCGGACGATGCCCTTGTAGACGAGGATGGGGACAGCGAGGCCGAAGATGCCGATGATGGCGAGGCTGCGGCGCGTCCAGCGGAAGTTGAGCTCGAGGTTCTCCCGGCCGGCGTTCCACTCCTCGATCCACCGGTTCTTGTTCACCTCCATGCCGCCGCCCATCTTCTCTGCTTCTCTCTTCGATCCGCCGCCGCGGCCTCCTCCTCTTCTCCGGTGTGAGAATGTGGCTGGTGGCTCGCCGAAGATTGGTCTGGTTTGGTTCGTGGGGAGACGGGTAGACGGCCGCTTCCTTCTCTACTGGTTTAGGAGGCCCATCGTACCGTGTTCGCAGCAGGAACACGTATTTCAGAGGTTGCTTAATGCGAGTGCGAATGTATTACCATTGTCGATATGTATTCATCACGTGAAAACGGGCCGTGTGAGTTTCTTCTATCTAAAATAAAATAATTTTACTGATTTATTTATTGCTATATTCAATTTATTGAATTGATATACCATTTAATTGATATCATTTAGCAAAATAAAACACAGCATATGTATCCATCTTTCTGCTCGAGAATTTCAACCTCAGTTTTTCTTTCCTTTTGCTGACGAATACGTTCGCTTTGTTGAAAGCCCGATGGCCCCGATGATGTCCCGTACCTCCGATACATGAACAATCTTAAAAGAGCCGGCTCTCTTTCAATTTTGGACCCAGCTTTTATTGGCACCAGTATAAATTCAAGCGTAACAGAAGTTGGCCCTTCAAAAACAGGATATTTTGGGGGACTTGTATTGTTTCACGTAAATTTTTTGAATTGCAAATCCCAAAATATTTATATTTGGTCGAAAACTATGCTGCGAATAATATCTCCCCCAAAACTTGAATTCCTTTTTAGAGGTGGGGACTTTCCAGAACAAGAACAGCTACAAAGCTTGTGTTAAACCCAAAGCTATACTGTGCGCAATACGCCTTATAATACTTAGAACTCTTTCCGACCATAATCTTTCAGGGACTTTTGGATTGGAGTATTTTCAATTTTTTTTATTTTTCTCCTATATAGTCTTCCTTTGGACTAAAGAGCGAGACTACCTAAATTCTTATGGATTGTTTTTCTACTTCCTAATTTCATATGATTCTTAGCAAGATTTTAGACCTTTTGTAAATTTTTTGTTTAGTCTATGACATCTATGATATGCACATATTCTATTACTTATTTGTATATTTTTATTTCTTGTAGCATTCGACATGTTATGATATCCAATTTGGTGTTTTTTGTGTTCTTATATTTTAAATTTCCTACATTGCAAAGAGGCTTAGTAACTAAAAAATTCCATAACCTATTTTGCAGAGTAAGTAATTCGTAAACTTATATCCAAAGTTCGATCATGCCTATTTGTAACATACGCACGTACTGACTTGTAACCGCGCCTAGAGTGGATTAGACTCTTGTAGCTTGAATCACGGACGGATCTACATCCTGGGCAACCTAGGCTTCAACCCAGGACCTAGGCTCACAATCACACCCTTATCACATTTGAATTTTTACATAAAGAACTCAGTGTATGATACCATATTAATATAGGATGCGAAGATTCAGCCTAAGATGTAGATTATTTTTAGATCCACCCTTAACTTTAAGTATTGACAAAGCATAGACGCCTCGCCACGGCCAACGCTCTGGACATTTTCGTTATTATTACTTGGGTACTATGGACTGAGCATATACGGCCAACGACAGCTGCTGGTGAATCACTAAACTAACTGTGTTCAAATCGTGATTCGTGAAAGCGAGATAGACAGCAGGAAATCCGTAAACAATGGATAAACGTGGCCCTAATGAAGCCATCAGCATCTAAATGGGGCGCACACACCCTCCCCTGTTCCTTAATCCCCGCTGCGCTGCTCCAACATTTCAAACTCGAGAAATCCCCGTCCGGCAGGGACGATCTGCGCATCCATCACTCACCCCCACCAATCAAATCGAACTAAATACGCATCCACCACCAGGTAGAAGAGAAGCATCCGGCCCGGGGAAGCGGCAGAAGGCATGGCGCTCGGGTGGTTCAAGGGCGTGGTGCAGCTGCAGGTGCAGAGCGCGCGGGCGTACCAGTGGAGGTGGGAGGAGAAGGCGGTGCGCGTGGCGTCCCTCCTCGACGATGCGCTCTTCCACGTCCTCTACGCCGCCGAGGCCGTCCTCCTCTCAGCCGCGCTCTGCGGCTTCTTCCTCTGCTGCGGCTGCAACATCTGATCCAGTGATCTGTTCCTGGTCTGATCCGATGCGGCGTAGGCGGCCGTCGAGTCGCGACATCTGAAGCCTTCGTGGCTCCCATTTTTGCCACGCTTGTATCTTGTTCCATCACTACCTATCATGCAGCTCCGGCCGCGTGCTCACTGTCGCGTTGCTTGTTCTGTTTTTTCCCTTTTCTTTTCTTTTCTTTTGAGAGCACGCAGGGTGCTCGTTGCTGTCTCTGCTCCCGGAGCAAAATTTTGTAGTCTTGCAATTGACAGATTAATCTCCCGAAGTTTTTGCGCACTTTTTTCTATGATCTAATTCTGCCTTTAACTGCTTACAACGCTGGCAACTTTGGTGTTCTCGCACAGTTTCAGCGTGGTCCTTCGTGGCTCCAAATGGAAGCTCCTCGGTTTCACTCATGCCCAGCTCAAGGCTAACGCCCAATGGTCTGCAGAGAGAAATGTCAAACGGCCAAGGCGAGCACATGGCAGCAAGCTCGGTGCTCTTCGCGTAAGAATTAAAGAAGAAACGGGATGTGCGCGGCAGCGATAATATACGCGGTGATCTTGACCATGACTCCATGAGAAATCTAGACTCGAAGGTTCTTGTTTATCACGCACGCACACGGAGATCATGTGAAGGAAGTCCAACCGTGGAGTGATATCACCTAAATTCCCATTTTTATACCTGGTGGACTATTGATTAAAGTAATGTAATGTAAGTTAGGGAATCGATTTATGCTGAACTAAAGTGGTCTAGTACATGTATTCGCACTATTAGCATGCGTTGGTACGGACAAAAGCGTATTATCAAGCACGTCGAGCCACCATCGCGGGCTTAGCCTGCGTGTCATGCCATCAACCTCGTCGAGGCCTCTGGTTGTGCTCAGCCGTGGCCTACGTCACACCTCCAACGCTACATGCCAACCTCTGCTCGAGTTTGGCTGCGGCTCGCGCTGCATCTCCATTGGCTTGCATTTACATGTAGCGCTCGCTGGGTGCGTGATGTAATGTAATGGAAAATATAATTTCTGAACTTTGGCATGACGTTTAAGTTTGAACCCTAAACTATAAAATTAGGTATTTGGGATTTTTAACTTCAAAAATCAGATCACTTTTAACAGTAAGGTGGCTTTGAGGGTAGTCTTGTTAACGTTTATGGTTTTGCCGATGTGGTACATAAAATTGCAGTTTAAAATTATCAATTTTTATAAATCTTAATCATCTAAAATTACACATTAATGAGGCTAAAATTGTAATCTAGAAAATGTACAATTTGAGCAAAAATTATTGTAATTTTTAATCTGTATGTTATATATAGAGTAAGATAGTGATGATGATGATTGGATATTGAACATTTTCAGATTCGTAAAGTGAAAACAATACCATTTGATTTTTCATAAATAAATTTTTTACAATGTTCTAATAACATATATACATAGAACGTAACGACCAAAGACGTTTGCTGAAGATCATGGCAACATTTAATAATGTAGTCTATATATAAATAAAGAGGGTCACAGATTCAACCTGCAAATAAAACATTTTTCATAGAATAACACAATATGCAGCTCAAAAGTCTGTTTTTTTTGAACTACTTGACATAACTAGTAAGCGTGCACGTACAACGTACGTCTCGACTGATGTAAATTACAACCATAAAATATTACAAGTTATAATGGTCATAGCATAATTTTACTAATTTTTTAAAAAGGATAATAGTAATCAAACACATATAATTCAGTCGTATTGTCCAATATATACCATACAAAATATGAGTTCCTTTCTAAATTCTAAAATTCTATCTACTCTAATATAATCCCAACAAATTTTAGAATTTTCTTCTCGGACGAATGTATTTGTTTGAAAATAATACACAGACAAGTATTTCCAGCCACCATTGAGTTAAAACTCACATAATGCAATGTTTTCTTAATCGTCTCCAATAATTTTGAGTTCGGACAACATTTTTCAAACTGAAATCATCGACATGTAACTCAGATTCAGCATTCGATGTATCACTAATCATGCTAGCAAAAGAAGTAATAGCGTAAATTTCGGCAAACACTCAGTAGCAGTCAACTGTTAGAAGTTTGGATAGGTTTAAGGAAAATGAATATTTTTAGAACCTTGCCTTCAGTTTTTCTTCCCTTAGTGAAGAGCCTCTTCTTTGTTCCCCATCAAAAACTTGCTTGATTTCCCTCATACTACTACTACTTCCCATACCGTGTATCAGCTACAAATGAAACTTTCATGTTAGTTTTCCCTTTAGGGGCACTCATGCATAGAACACTAAACATTTGGTATATATCATTTCTGTAGTTTTGATGGGGCTAACTCAAAGATGTACCGCAAAAGCATGAGCATATAAAAGAGATACGTTCGCAGAATCACAACATTTAGAGTTACCTTATAAAATTATAGGGTCGTTCCATGGCCCTTTGTTAGAACCAAAGGCAACCACCCTTGTCGATACATGAGCATGAACCACCAGGAAACTCTAGCAATTCACTATGAAAAGACAAACGTCTCTCTAACATGGTAAACCAAAAATATTAAATCAATAAATATATCGAGACAGAGAATTTAAATTAAAATTTTGCTAGCCATAATAATTTGACACCAACCTTTAGTCAATAACTTCAAGAAGTCTGCTCTGGTAGTTCAAACCAAGAACCTAAACAGCAGAATCTTTTTTCTGCATACGATGAACAAGCTCCCTGACCATCTTTGAGAAATTATTTAAACCCTGCAACAACAGTAACAAGTTCAGAAAAATGGCAAATCAATCAGAACTGACAACACATACACACACACAATATCGAAACAATGACCAATCTCAAAGCCCGGTCATTGGCGTACCACTAAACCCAAACAGAATGAACAATAACAATAACTGTGATTTCTCCCAAAAAGAATGTCTAATTCATAGGTAAGCATCTTTTAGAAGAATTTTATACTAGGTTCCTGTGAACAAATAGGTGAGCTTCCCTTTCCCCCTAAGACATCACACCATGCCAGCACTAAACCCAAACAGAACCTAGCCTGCACTTCAGTTACACTCTGAAACATATGCATGGCTGCAGTTTCCCTCCCCCGAGAAAGGGTAATCTCTGTTCTAGCTGATCTAGTTATAATACTTGAGTCTGGAGTATAACAGCTAATTTGATATCTCCGTCACAAAATAATAATTTGATATGACATCCATCATGCAAGAACCAACAAACATTTATGCAAGAAATGACGTGTACCTGAGAAATGTTTAGAAACCTGAACATTTGTACAGGCATCAATAAACAAATAATTTATGTATATGTATATAATGCACCTGAGCAGATGGAGAGGAAATTGGTAGGTTTAGTCTAGAAGGAGACAAATGAGATAACAAAATACATAAGCAAAAGAAAACTAAATTATTTGATGGGAGATATGGAAAATAGTGAGGCAAACCAACAGCTAAAGTGCATGCATCATGAAGTTAACTGAGAATTTATCTGTGACACATTGTTTGTTCTACTCAAATTGAAATCTAGAAAGTGAATGGATTCCTTAACACTTTGTGCTGCCCTTCCACTTGACTGATCCTCCTTTTGTTCACCTCCAAAGGAGGTATCAACAGGTATATTTTTAATATCCTCGAGGAATCTTCAACCTTCAAATGGAATAAATAATACTGACATTAAAATGGAATGGTCAATGAAGTAGAAAGGACCACCAGTCAAGCATGGAGCTATAGCATGACAAAAATGGGCTGTCCAACCTGAACATCCTTTGAACCTTCAGGTGCTAAAATCTTGGCCAGATGCTTGCAGCATTAAAGGGGTGAACCAAATGAAGGTATGTGCAGAGTACACATACCAAATGAAGGTATGTGCAGAGTACACAAATATGCATGATAATAAAAGATAAAATGGCACAGAAGAATAAAACATAAGCAGTAAGCAAGTACAAACTATGCATAGAGAAAGAAGCTTAGAACAAAAGAAAAAAACACTGTATACCAGTTAATTACAGCACAGTAATATAGTATCGTAGAGGCTAGAAATATGACTTATTTTGGGTCTATCCTTGCATTTGGAGCATGCCTATACTATTGTAGAAATGTGTGTTGCACGTGCTCGGTTACTAAATTTGCAAATTGAATTAATAACAGTCCAATCAAAAAGTAGTTGTTTTAAGAGTGTACCTCTTTTGAAACAGCTGTATCATTTGCTTTGTAGTAATAAAAAAAGATCTGGACAGTGGAAGGATCTTGAAGGAAAGGCCTCCAAGATGAAGGAAGCTGCATCAATAGAAAAATATGGGCAAATTACAAGAAAAGATATGTCCTCAGTTACAGGTCAAAAATCCCCTTGGTTCATTTTTTTAGATAACGTTGCCAAATCCCCTTAGTTCAAACATCAAACACAGATATTCTGTAGAGATAGGTCCATATTTAAACTGTGTTGACTCCAACTTAGCTAAGAATGATAAGGAAGAGCAATCATGGGCAGGCACAGGTGTCGAACAACAAAACTAAAGCAGTGATACCAACACCGTAAATATTTCTATGTTGCAATAAACATATCAAAGAAGTAGAACTCTGATGAACATGACAAACTGTTCTAAGTGACCTATATATACAACTGCCGATTACAAAACAATTTTAGTTAATGACTCCAAGACAAAATGTGCTCCTAGTGCCAGCAAGCACCCATATCATTAGACTAAATCCAAAACCCGAGTGACATTCTCTGACCAAGTATGTGCAGCCATTACTAATGCAATTAGTGGAGATAGTTCATTTGCTAGGCAATTGTAAATTGTAATCGAAGAAACGAATCAGTTCCATCAAGATAGTCAAGATGGAAATAAACTTATATCTGTTTGACAACAAAATGAACATTCTTATCTGGGTATACAAAAGTAAAAGATAACCTCGCGTTTCTTTTCCTCGCTGGAAGAGCAACCTTAGATACCTGAAACATAATGATAATTCTGCTTATCAGACTATCATCTATAGCACTGCAGAAAGTACAAAACACTACTTGGGGTGTGATTGACATGTAGGCCAAAGACCCAATTATAATTGTCACACCTAGTGGTATTTTATGAAATTCCACTATAAATCATTTTCCCCTTAAGATGTCAAAAGTAAAATATGTAAAAATATATTACAAGATCAGTGAGCACGCAGAGTGTGGCATCCTTCTGTGTGTAAATCTGAACTTCATCTTTTGGCTCCTTCCCTCTCGCAAAGTCTTCGTTTAGGTGATGGTCACCAATTTGCAAATAAACTACCAAAATCAGTTTTATGCATTACTGAGTGTTTCTTTACCACTTTACTGATAGGATATTGTTAAGAACTATTTAAAATAATATTCAAAAACTGGAGAACATAAGGATCATTTTTTATTTTTATAGATCGCCCACACAAAAAGATGGGCTCATAGTTCCAACACCTACAGAACACTCCTTGAGCAATGAACATACTAGGAATTGAAATTGCCAATTCTAAAATTTGTATGACATCCTAGTGACTTAGCATGCTCAACAATTATAGAATACGTAATTGTAGGGCTTAGGTTAGGGCTAATGTGCCATTAAATTTTAATTAAGATTCAAGAAGCGTGGCATTCAAAATACGTGATTTATTGGTTCAATCTTGAGAGTTGTTCAAGAATGGGTAGGTCAAAGTATGTTTGCTTTGATTAGCTAGGTTTCATGTTGAAGCAAAACTGTAATCTCTCTTAGATAAAGATAAAGTAACATTACAACCACCGTAATATTGATTACTGCTAGTTATTATCACAACTCACAAGTTAATACCTAACCAAGTGCTGTTCAACTACAGGTGCCATATCGGTAAGAATACACAACATAAGCACATTGGTAATGGATCATGTTCAAGTAGCATTATCCAGATAGCAACACTTCCCCGACTACTTCAGTACCAACTATCCAGACACCACAAAATCCAACCCAAGATTACAGCAGTATGCAACGAAGCGAATCAAGGATACTATAAGCGCTCTCGACAGTCTACACACTAAAAGGAATTGTCAGTCAACACGCATGGTGAAACACATCATACGGACGACAAGAAAAAGAGAAGACGTCACTATGCTTTACCTTTGTGAAAACTCATAGCAGAAGAGGACAGGTCTGCACAAGAATTCAATCACCAGGAAGCAATCAGTTAGTAACACGGGAAATGGCAAAAGCTGCCAGCTGCACTGGATCAACTACTTGCGGCTCAGATTGAAACACGGGATGTTGTCTCATGAGGAGGAGGACTTCGTCATCAACCAAACCAAGTTGGGCAACAAGTAATCCTCACACAACTCATAAATTGGAGAACAGAATGCAAAACCAAGCTACAAATGCCATCAAATTCTGCAAGCAAACTTCAGCAAAATCTTACTGCATTGCACCTTATTTTTCAGAGGATCAAATTGTGGGCAGGATGGAGGGCAGCGGCGGCGATGGGAGGGTTTCTTTTTTGGGACAAAAGAACATGAAAAAACACAGCAAGAAGGGTTCCTCCAAGTAAGGACTAAACTACTAATCCAAGACAGAGATCAAATCAAAATCTTGCTTCCCCTGGCAACTATCCTAGTGTTTGGTTGTTGATCCAAGCAGCGGAAAAGAGTTGCAGGAAGTTTGCGAACCTGTAGGTGACGTCTTTGGTGGAGGAGTAGCCGTTGAGGGTCCTCGTCATGCTTCCTCCGACATAAAGAAATCTTGATCGATTTGGGAGGAGGAGGGAGAGGGGGAAAAGGGAGTTTGATTGGGCTGAGACAACCATCAGCGCAGATTGGGCAGGTGACCATGCCGTGTCGGCGTTAGGGGAACAGCGGCAGCCGCAGCACGGTCTGCTCAGTCTCCACGGGGTCCGACGGCGAGATGTGCACACCAAATCAGCCAGCTAGGCCCAAATCCTTAACACGGTAGATGGAGATGGAGAACAAACTGTGTCACACAGGACCGCGTTGAAGGCCACGGGAGGAGACGGCGTTCACGGCGAGGAGGATGCGCGCCACAGCGGTGAGCTAGCGGCCACGGGGCTGGTCTTACGGGCGAGCGGGCGGGCGAGCTGCGACGGCGGCAGCAGGGGCGAGCTGGCGGGGAGAGCAGCGCGCCGACGGCAAGGGCGAGCATGTCAGGGGTTCTTGGCACCACAGACGGTTTCTCTTTTGATCGGGGATTGATGAGGGCGAGCACGACAGGAGAGATTAGTGATTGATGTGATTTGCTACATCATTAGACGAATGTTTAAACGTTGGATTAAGAGAGATTAGTGAAGATGGAGGGTGGAGATTGTTTGGATCTGCTAAACTGGTGCTTTTAATAGTAGTGTAGATGTAGATAAAGCGTGGGGTTTTTTTTAACTACTTGACATACGTAAATCCATTTTCACCCTGGACACTAATAAGAGCGGCCGTACGAATGGACGGTGATTGCAGGCCCCATATTCGCGGTGGAATCAGCCGGACATCCGTTCGATTAGACTTGGCACGCACCAGGATCGCCCCGAGGTCGCGGGCGCTTTCCAACCCAGCAGGTGTTGCCTCCTCCAGTCAATTCCTCCTCCACCTCCACCCCCCGCCTCCCCGCCTCCGGTCGAGCTCCGCTCTCCTCCGCCTCAAGCCTCCTCGCCCCGAACCCTAGTCCTGGGCCGCTCTCCCCCGCCGCGAGATGCGCCGCCCGCCCGCCCCTGGCGCGTGCTGATCCTCCGCCGCCGCAGCAAGCTCCTCGTCCCCCGGCATGGGCCGCTACGGGCTCCTCCGCGCTGCATCCGCCGGGGAAGGCGGGGGCTGCCTGCCGCTGCCGATTGTCGCCGCTGAGACCGCGCTCGCTGTTATCGACGCCGCCATTGCAGCCGCCGCGTTCGTGCAGGTGCGTCGATTCGATCTGGTGTCCCGTGTTGTTCCTATGCTTGTGAATTTGTGATTAGTGGCGGGCACGGAGTGGAGGGCTGGCAGGTGATGTGTGTTTGGCCGTCGGGTGGTAGCGGGGCAGGGATGGGGTAGCATGTATTATTAGTTTGCTCTTTCCGGTAGCAATGGGATAAGCCAGCTGCATCAGTTGTTCTGCTGCCATTCATCTAGAGATTCCGGCCGGCCCAAGGTGTTGCTGTGGTGTTACTGCATGCAAATAGTATTATGTATACATAGTGTTTTTAATTACGGACCGGTTTCCCTTGCAAATCGCCCTAAATCCCTTTTTCGTATCTGATATCATAAATCCCGTTACTAAAGATCACTGTACTTCTAATTTTACAGTTAGCAAGAATTCACAGGCACAATCAGCAACATGGATGGACTCGGCAAAAGGTATGCGAAATTATTATGTGCTGTTGTTCATGCTGTCCAGCAGCCTGATATGTTGTTTTATAAGGACTTTATGCTTGCTTGAAATAATGCCTTGATGGTTAATTGCTTATCATGGATAAGTAACTATTTGGCCCTTAAACCTTGGAATAGGTAGCCAGGTTCAAGTTTTTTTATTTTGAAATGCAATTTTTCGCTTTGCTCTATTCACTTCGGTTTGACAATTTGAGGCTATAGAATGACCCAGCCCAAAAAAATTTAATCATCTTTTTACACTCTGGATAGATCAAACTTCATACGAAGGTTTCCCCATAATCCCGATAATACTTGCTTAAAGTTAAAATGGCAGTGACTGGCTTACTTTAAATTGCTTTTTACCTTTTCCGTTTCTGTTAGTCATTTTAAATTGCTTTTTACCTTTTCCGTTTCTGTTAGTCATTTAGGTCACTATTTGTAATATCCCACTTCACATCAAGTTCAGGCTGCATTTCTTTCCAAATTATGTGATTTTAAAATATCGATGTATCGCAATAATGTGTTTTGTTTGAATCTGGAATATTCACTCCAAAAGTGATTTCATTTAGGTAGGTTGATTATGAT
Source organism: Stipa capillata (assembly GCA_019208055.1). Lineage (NCBI taxonomy): Eukaryota > Viridiplantae > Streptophyta > Magnoliopsida > Poales > Poaceae > Stipa > Stipa capillata. The sequence continues at coordinate 801,899 of JAGXJF010004472.1, forward strand.
GTGTAAGCATGTTACAGTGTCATGAAGCGAGTATTTATATCAAAATATATTATTAAACAAATGATCCCTACCAACTTCAATAAATGCTATTTTTCTCAACTCACGGTGAGTATCATCTCAATTTATTGTAGCCGTCAGATTGAACCTGTGCGTTCCAGATTTACCCAGTCCAGCCACCTCCTTTTGGCTGTCTTTGCAGTCTGTTTTATTCAACTTGATCCCAGCCCAGCCCATTTGTTTCCTTCCTCCCAATCTTTTCATGTTGTCCGACCCATCATGTCTCGTTCTGTTCAGCCCTGCCCAGGCAAATTCCTGAGCCGACGGTTCTCATCCATGCTGCAAATACCATTTCTAAAATCATATGTTCAATTCTATGACATGTTTCTTATCAGTTCAAGGCCATGCGTACTACTTAAATTAACACATTTTTTTCACTCATAGTCACAGGATATGCCCTAGAAATTCCCACTGCAACATGTGGGGTCTCCATCTAGTTGCCGTAGATTGCCAATAAGACGGTGCATTTTGCAGTTTCTTTTGATTTTGAAAGCAATAATAACAAGGTTCCTTGTATGTGATAAGTCATATTTCAAAATCACTAACTGGGATATTGGGAACTTGGGATTTCGTATGAGAGCTCTATATTATGATTTGGATCGATAAACTGGTGTTTTGACTTCTGTTTCCTTTGAGCTATGAGCTCAGCTGCCAGATCTTTAATGATACATTTAATCTCTTGCAGATATTCCATTTTATGATTGGACTATGCAACATAGGTGAGACAAGTATTAGTACAATATATGATTTTTTTACCATGTTTGTACCTTCGGTCTCTTTATTGTTGCAATTGTTGTACACTGGAAATTCCTGCATAACGTAGTTATTAGCTACTGACTCTCAAGTGTTCTAGATGGTTGCTACTATTCAAGTTTTTATTAAGAGTACATTTTGCAACCAACAGGCTTCACGTACAGACTATCAAAAAATTACGGATTTAAGGACCAAATTTAGAAAACTACAGATTTACGGATTTATTGTATCACAAAATTTATAGGTTTAAGGATGCACCGAACTCCCATCTGGTTTGACCACCTGGGCCCACACTGTATACTCACATGGTCCTGCATGAGGTGGCAGCAAGGGAGGCCTGCGATGTGCAACTGGTGCAGGATTTTGTGAGTATGCTGTGTGGGCCCAGGTGGCCAGACCAGATGGGGGCTTGGATGCACCCTAAAACTTGTAGCTTTGTGATAAATTGATCTCCAATTCTATTTTTTTATGAAATTTACCCTTAAATCTGTAATTTATGATAGGTTGTACGTTAAACATGTAATTTTGCGAAATTTACACTTTAATTAATGCTAACCTGATTGCTGGAACGGTAACAGTGACAATGAACCTAGCTTTTTTTTTCTTCTAATATACTGTTTTTCCTTCTGATGATGGAATCTAACTGCTATAACATCCAGGAAAATGTGCATAAGAAATAGTGGAACTATATTTAACCTGGTTTTGAAACATCGATTGAGAATAGAAGTTAATTCTCTCTCTCTCTCTCTCTCTCTCCTCTCTCTCCCCATTTGCCATTTCTTATTGCAGCACTTGTAATAATTTGATTGCGGATGACTGTATTAATTACTGCAGAATTAGTTCTATATTTACCTTAACTTCGTAGACAGAAGATGTTACTTCACTGTCAACCAGTATGTTCCATCATAAGTGGAATTGTCGTAGTTCCTTCAGTACAGAATACTTTTCAATATTAGTGTAGAATTAATTCTAAATTGACTTGTAACTTTTTTGAGGAAAAAACTGTAGGGGAGGCCCCAATAGTATATATTTTATTAACTATAAAAGAAATTGACTTTTAACTTCATAGACCGAAGCAGGTTATTTTAGTCAGTCTATTACTTTGCTGTCAACCAGTTTGTCCTTCATACGTGGAGTCGTCATAGTTCCTGCAGAAGTGCAGAATGCTTCTCATTGTTGACATATTTCAAAAGAAAGTGCTTGTAGTAGCTCTAGCAATGGACCAGGATAACCATATATACTTTATTTTTTCAATCCTTTGGTAGTGTTCCTTGCATATTCCATGACTACCATCATTACTACTACCATCATTACTACTGACTTTTTTCTTTTCAATCCTGTGGCAGTATTCCTTGCATATTTCATGTCTATCATCGTTGCGACTTGTGAGAGGTGGGTTTGTTGGATACATGGATGTGGATTTGTTCTTATGGGTATGTTGTCCTGGATGTTTAGCTTTACTATTTTCTTCCACTTTTATCCTCTTCCGCTGCAAGATCTTTTCTCTTATCTTTTTTTTTCATCATCTAAGAGTTTAGATTCTTATTATTTTGCAGCTAGTCCACAGATATTGCTTCTTGCTTCTTTTCTACTACTGCTGTCTTTCTGGTGAGTCAGAATAATTTTTTTGTGCCTAGTTAGGCGCGTTATACATGGAGCTGTATTAGTTGTTTAAGATTACCTATCATATGTTCCCTTGGGCTTCCGGTACATTTGTACTAGGTTTGATTTATCCTTTTGAAAGGAAGGTCAACTGGATGACAAGCACGTAACCCAAGAAGAAATGCTAAGGATCGGTCAAAGGAGCCAGAATATTACCGGACTAATTTAATCCTCTCTATCTCTTAGTTCTCTAATCCCAGCCTAGTCAATTTACAGCTGTACAGCTGTTGCTTAGCCTATGTGGTCACCAGTTAAACCATCTGGGGAAAAGGGATAACAGCGCACCTGGTTGATACTGGATGAGAAAACTAGATGTTCCCATTAGGGTTTTTCTGGGACTTCTGGCAAATCATCTTACCATCCTGGTTGAGTGTCCTCTTAAAATCAGAGCAGATAACCAGTTTTCCTTAAAAGAATGATCCTTTAGCAGGTGATCCTAGTACATGATGCATCATTTCTTAGTAGCAGACTAAGTTATCTGACTTTGAGCTTTCACACAACCAGGTAAATTTCATAAATAATGAGGAACTTTAATTTCATAAATAATGAGGAACTTTAAGTAATCTCTTCTTTGTGCCATCGGACATCACCCCATTGGAGGACCATGGGATAGCAATCTCTGTTTTTGGTGGTCTATGCTTTTAAGCATGACTCATTAGTAGGATGAGCAGAGAGCCTACATCCCATATTGAGAGTTTATTGGCAATAGATGCATCATATGTACTAATCTATAAAGAGGTTTCCACCAGACGCAGTTAACTGGAAAATTAGAATTGTGCACTGACTAAAGTTAATGCTTACAATAATATCCATGTTTAAATACCGTTGGAGAAACTTTGAAATGCGTAAAAGAACAACACCTTCTTTTCTTTCTTTTTTCCTTCTATTTTTGCTAAAGTCGTGTTATGGCGAAAAGGCTTCCCGATATATGGACTAGTTGACGATATCCCTACACAGGCATGGTTCGGGCCTCACTAGCTTCAACTCACTCAAGTTCACATGCAGAGGTGACCCCAGCACATATATGCCTTGCAGTCTGGGACCTAGTGACAGGCTGCCATATCAGGAAGGCCTAAAAAGGGCCCTGCTTGTCATTGCATATCAGGAAGGCCTGAAAAGGGCCTCATTGATATAGAAGACATCATTACTCTCGCTTCATTTACTTCACTTGGGTGTACTCTCATCTTCTTTACAGGTCAAAGGCATATAATTACCACTTTTAACTCAATTGTATGCTGTAGCATATCTCATTTAATACAAAATACTCGATCACCATCAAGGCCAAAGGCCTCAGAAACCCTGTCACCTGAGGCCTTCAGCCTCCCCCACCAACGAGTGGTGAGGGGGTGCACCAACAGGAGTAAGATCTCAACGTGAGGTCCAAACCTGTATAAAAATGCTTGTGTCAAGCTCTCTCCATCAAATGGCCAGCATCTTCCCTCTTGTGTCATTTCCAACAGGCAACAACTCTAGTGCAATCCTCTCTAGTGTCAGGTAACCTGATGACAGGATGGCATATTTGTGCATTAGCACACATGAGTATAGCTGCAATTTTTATATTTTGGTGCCTCCAGAAATTGTGCTCTTTTGCTTGCAAGATAACACAAACCTTTTATAGTTTCCTTATTCTCCTCAACTGTCAAGTTTCATGATGGTGTGATGAAGTCTTCAATTCTTCATGTTACACTTTCCTGTTCTTTTTTTTTCCTTCTGTTTTCACAGTTGCAAATGCTCACTTTATGTTTCTAAAAAGTAATGGTCTTACAGGGTTGACCTGTGTCATCAGACAAATGATGAAGATGACGATGATGTAAGGAGTCACAGTGAAGCTTTACTAGACAGAACAAAAACCAAACCTGGCACCCGTCCTGCTGATGTGCGTCGGAAGTGTTGCTCAGGAATACAGCTTGGAAGCCGCCAAAAATTTGTGATTTTGGCAAGTTTATTTCATCATTATAACTTACTAGCTACTTCGCCATGGCCTTTTTCCTCGCTCTTGCAGATTTACATATTGCTGGAATGTTGCTTCTACCATGATATAATATCTGTTAAGCAGAACCATTTTACTGGCATAATAATTATTTTTCTTGCAGATGCTTGTACTGTCATTTGTTGTTATGCTCTCCTTTGCCATCCTTATCTGGGTTGGTAGGGGAGAAAATCCTATCGATTCATCACTATTGAAAAAGGTATGAAGGATCAGCAACTTATTGTATCCTGCTTTGGTTGTTCTTCTATGCTGCATTTTGTTCTAATATAACATACATCTTTAAACAACTGCATTACCACACATAAAAAAAAGAGAGGAATCTTGCAAACCTCGGTAAATGTATATTTACTATAACCCATATCCAACAGCCTGTGGTGAAGGAATAGAAATCTAGAATGATAGACTTGTCAAAAACACTCCTGAAGTTCCCGTAGAAAAAGGAAAACAGAAAGGTCATATCTAGAAATTTAGGCAGTCCTGCTTCTCATTGTATCAAGGCATATCTTCTGTTCCCTGCATACATAATTTTTGGTCTTGTATCCAGCTGCCTATGAGCCCTTGCATTTGGTGTGCCTATTTTGCACATTATCATTCTTCTTTTCCATCAAATGAGGAAAACTAGCATATTTAACTCTTAACGAATTCTGAAACTTCTGTATATCAACACTGCAATGTCCATTGTGCAACCCAAACTGCATCTACTCTATGTTGGGGTATGCACAAGTTGTATTATGATGTTTTGGACCAAATTTCGTTTGAAATCAGGATGCCATTTTGTTAAGTTATGAATGCATAGTTCAAAGTTTTTTATTTCCCTTTTCAAACTTATGTATTGCGAAACCTACACACGTCATTGGAGATGCAAGAATAATGGGAAACTATGCAGAGCAAACATGAGATATTGTTAGAGTAGGTCCTAGTTTTTTCTTTTTGGTTGAGGTACATAAATGTTCTTTTTGTCTTCTGTCTCAACTCTCATGCTATAACTAGGAGAGTCTCTATTACAAGTTGTCCTCTGTACCAGTTTTGGAAAAAGACATTGACTTGTGTGCCTTGATATGCGTATCATGCACTTTATATTCATATTTTGCCACTTGCTTGATGAATTTAGGATTTTCACCAATTCCAGCAAGTTATATAATTGCTGATTTAGTTGTAACTTGATTGCTTTATAGACATTAGCCAAACATTTTATTTTGCAGGTTTATTTGGATGTATTTTCAGTAGTTGTTCTAGTACTTGGTGGTGCTTTGGCATGTTATGGTAAGCATATAATATTGTCTAGATGTACAACATGTCACATTTCGTCCTAGATGTTAGTTTAGGAAGTTTTCAATCTAATTCAGTGTCTAGTCAGCTGTTCTCAACCAAGGATTATCTTCCGTTTATTTTCATGTATTTATCCAATAGATTAAGTCTTATAGTTCGAATTCAGTTTCTATCTAGTTCCTTGTCCATCTTGCTAAATTTTCTGGCATTCATTTGGTATTAGTAGTAGATGCTTTCATGTCATCATGAATCAAGCAGTGTGAGGCTTTGGTATTTTAACATGTTCCTGGCTTGGCTTTGTTGTCTTGGTTCTATGATCTCATTAAGGTGCATTGTTATTCTCGAAGATGAGCAAAGTGCGTTCTGAATCTGGGTCAACTGAGAAGTGGAAGGTACATATCTCTCGGGATCACTCTTACCCATGGCTTGCATTTCTCATCCTCTACTTTATCATTTACTGGATTTAATCATGAGAAGCAAACTAATCACAATCCTGTATGTCACTGCAACATACTGGTGAGTGGTGACAGTCATATTCAAAAGTAACAACTGTTTTGCTACTAAAAAAGGGTGATAATTGGGTCAGATATTTGAGTTCTGATATAGATACAACATTTCGTACTTTCACATCTCATTTTAATATATGCATATTGTTTAAACTCAGGTTTCAAACACACTGTCTCGTATGCGAATGTAGTATAGTAGTGTAACTTACCAAAAATGTATGCTTTTTTTTACAAGTATTTTCCATTTTATCTGAATTTATTTAGAGGTCTATTCTTTCAGATCCCTATTATCTATAACAGCGAAAAGCATTAGACGGATTAATTTCCTCCTTATAGAACATATATATGTTAAAGTTTCTTTCCATTGCTTACAAGATTAGATTGGGATACTTCGCTGATTCAAGAAAATGTGGAAAAACTATATCTTTGAGCGACATGCTTCTCCATATAAATTTTCAAGGCTTGCTTCTCTGCAGGTTGCCAGTTTAGCTGCTGTCTCACTGATTTGTTTCTCGTCTTCTGCTATACTAGCACTTGTTACTAATGTTCCAGTAAGTTCAATTATACAATAATTATCGCATGATACATGAGCTTGCCTTAAAAAAACATAATACATGAGCTAGCAGTTAAATTGTTAATTGACTTACAATTTGCTATATATGTTGTTGCAGGTGCTTTTGTATTGGTACTCAACTGATGCAGACATCATTAAAAGTGCTGTTATATTGTTTTTGTATTATTTAATAGGTATATTTCTGTTGCTTTATGCCTTGAAATAACACTAAATTGAACTGTCAGTTTATTAAATCTAGGACGTGGTATTTTTTTAGTTTGCTGTCGCCCATCAGATATATGTGCATATGCTTCTAGATCTGATGGTGCGTGCATTTCTTCTTGGTGGCATGCTCCCACCTGGAAGAATACATGTGATTTAGGGAGTTAACACCGGAGGTTAGTGAAAGGAGGAAAGTATGGTACTATGGTGGTAGATGTAGGTTAAGCATGTAAACAACCTTTAACCCCTCAGACCCTCAGCTCCCCTCCAGCTTGAAGCTGGTATTGATCTGATGATTCCAACCATAATACTAGATTGAAGTACTCAGCCTCTGTCAGTGGTCCTTGTCACAACTTTGTTGCTTATTGGATTATGTTACTGTACTGGTGCACCCAACTTTGGGGTCAAATAAAAAGGTACGATTATGGCATAGCTGAAGAATTTCTTGGTGTTTGGTATAGATTAATCATTTTAAAGAGAATTTGTATTTTTCACTTTTGAATGTGTGTATATGTGAATTTCTTTTGTTCTCGCCTTTATGTATTCGCTTATTGCTAATTTTGCAGTTCATTTCCTCTTACCTAGTGGGTGCTGTGCTACTCAACTGTAGATGCAAAAATTAAACTTGTGCACTGATGTGAATACCTTTTAGAAACATAATTACTCATCTGGTGTGTTTAACTGCAACAATGGAAATAGGCACAACAAATGAATAATGTTAGGAAAGTACAAAATATGGTGTATGTTTGTTTTATCGTTGATATGTTACCTTCGTTCTTTTTTGGATTGATCTGTTTATTGCCCACGGATTATTCTGTTTACAGGGACACAGAAGATACAGCCAGTTCTTAATTTTACTGAGATGGAACTACTATGCTAATGTAATTTTTTTGTAGGCTCGTCGGTACCGTCAGGATTTGTTTTATGGGTCATGAGAGATATGCCTCAACGGCCGACAGTAGATAGGCCCACTCAATCAAGAGTGGTCACTTTGTTCAGGGACAGACCATCCACTACACAGGATCTGCAGTGGAGAACTGCTGTCTCCACTGCTGTTACATCCTCTAACAAGGTACTCCAAATGTTATATTCTTCGGGTCAAATTATTCAGAGGCTTAACTCGTCAAATACTTATGATACTATAGCAGCTAGATTTATAAAACTTATCTCGATGTGTAGGCCCTTAAGTCAAGCCCAATTTAACCTGAAGACAATTGATGTGGAAACTTTTCAGTCTGCTTAATGTGCTGGGACTTTTACCAACACATCAGTGACACACTGGCATCTACTACCTTTCTGACGATTGGCCGGTACAAGATGGATCTGTAATTCCTACTCCAAGCCAGCTTTAGTGAAGGAAACAGTGGAATTACCTGTGGATGTCTCAAGGTTCTCACCGAAGGAGTGCACATTTTGCGTTTATCCTTTGGAACTGAGGTTGAAGCAGTAACAAATGTAAATAGCCATAGAAATGAAAGTTTTCATGATTTGGCAATCAGTCTGTCTCCTGTCAGATTTTCTGTTTAATGCTATGTTGGTTCCTTTAGCAGGTGAGTTTTGTGCTGGAAAGTGAAATCTGAGACGTTTCCAGCTAGATTTCTGTATTTTTGCTGTGATGAACCTAGTGTGGAAATTTAAGGTTATTAGTGCTAAAATCGTTGTGTTCCTTCGATTGCTGCAGCATCTAGATGTTGGGTTCCTGGACGAGTCTAGAGACGTCAATGTGAGTTTGGATGCAAGTATGGTGCAACCACACCATGGGACCAAATGTTTGATGACAGTGAGGGGAGAAGTTTATATATAACTCGTTGAAGGTCCCCATGGAAGGAGGCGGCCAAAAGGAGGGAAAAGAGACGGACTGGATCAAAAGAGAGCGAAACATGCCTTTCAATTAAAAAGCATAGTGTATAATTACAGGCCTGCCTAAAAAAAAGGTGGCCCTCCCAACAAAAACCACATGGAGACTACTCCCAAAACGACGTGACGCTGGCAGTGCGCAGGTTAATCTCCTCGAAAGCGATGTGAGCTACCTCCTGGTAGGTTAGGCGTGTTGTTAAAGATTCTACGGTTTCTCAAACATTTCAAAAGACATAGACTAGGTGGCTGCTTTGAACGGAACGGTTTTCACGGAAACCAAATATATCATGGCAATGCAAGTTTAAGACTATACTAGGAAAAAGAATTGCAAGTTTAAGACTGACATTCCGCCCAGGATGACTAAGCTAAGAGAAATGTCCCATGTGTGCCGAGGTGCCCGAAATACAATTTTGCGGAGCTATTTGGCCATTTTAAAACACGATGGAGCAAATTGAGCTTTTGTAGAACTTAAGGGACCAAATTGGTCAAGCAGAAATGTAGGCTCTGTTCAGCTGGAAATAGTGAGGTTCCTCTCCGTAATGAGAATCCGGAGCTCAGGACCTAAGTAGGTCAACACCTAATTTAGCATTTCGCACTTGATAAATAAGGATGATTCCATTACTTTCTCCAATACATGGATAAATACACAGGAAGAGACATGGAGTAGTGTTTTCTTAGCTGCTGTTTGGTTGGGCTTCTGGCCGGCTTCCCATTGGAAAAAGCCGAAGCCCAACCAAAGGGGCGGCTTTGCTCCGGCTTTTTTCAACAACAGCTTCCGCGGTCGCGTGTAAAATGGGCTGTCCGGAGAAGCTATGTTGGGGCAGCTTCCCGCAATCCCCCGGCACTGTGCACTAAACGTGTATCGTAACTGCCCTCCGATTTGACTGGAAATTACACGCAATTGCCCTTTCCCGATCCCCTTCGCAACGAACGCAGCCTCTCCGCCGGGACGAGGGGGGAGCTGGGTGTCGCGCCGGTGGCCAGGGCCTGGGGTTGCTGAGGGGCGGAGCTGACGCGGCGCTGGAGGAGGGCGAGCGCCGGGGGAGGGCGAGTGCCAGGGGAGGAAGCTGCGGCGGGGGACCGGATGCGGAGGGGGAGGACCGGCTGAGGACCGGATGCGGAGGGGAGGAGGAGGCGGAGGACCGGACATGGAGAAGGAGGAGGCGGAGGACCGACGGTGGAGGGCATGGCGGACGCGGCGGTGCACGGCGGGGATGGTGGAGATGGGGATCGGGGAGACCCCGTGGAGAAGAGAGGGCGGGGACCGAGGGGAGGGAGGGCGAGGAGGCTGAGGGGAGGGAGGGAGGGGACCGAGGGGAGGGGAGGGCGACGGTTACGCACGGTCGACGAGGAGTGGCGGCGGTCACCGGAGCCGGAGCCGGCAGCGGAGGTGCGTTCCTCCGCCGCCCACGACGGAGCCCTCAAGCATCGACGGAGCGGTGCCCTAGTCCTTCCGCATGGCCACGGGGCGCTGGAGCCGGAGCGGGTGGTGGTCGCCGGAGATAGAGGCGACGGCGGTGTGAAGGGGGGGCGACGGCGGTGTGAAGGGGAGGCGGCGGCGGTGGAGTTAGTTGGAGGCGGCGGTGGAGTTGGGCCGGGGTGGCCGATGCCCCTGGCCCCTTTTTCTTTTTATTTATATTTTATTTTTATTTATATTTGTATTTATTAGATTTTTAGGGATATTTTTTTATCATTTTTCTTTTTTTATCATTCATCATTTATCATTTTATTATTATTTATCATTTATCATTTATCGTTTAGCCCTTCGAAAAGAAAAACCCTAACGTAAGCGTCCATACGTACAAATACACTCAAATCAGCATACGTACACAGCCAACAGCTATAGCTCAACCAAACACCCTAATTAACAGGCTCAGGTGCCAACAGCCACGGCAGCTTTCCCAAACAGCCAGCCAACAGCCGCTTTTCCAACAGCCACAACCCAACCAAACAGGGCCTTAGGTTCTGAATTTTGCCTGTCTCTATTTCATCTATTCCATTTGTACCGACAATCCTGTGGCCGACTGACCATCTAGATGGGTTCGGAGTCCTGATTCTTGCCGGTGGCACCGAAATTCCTCCATGAGCTCGTGCCATTGGGAAAACAGAAGATAAGAGCACCTATAAGCTGCAAACAGGTATTGTAGTTCATAACGTGCATAGACTAACATAAATAAGCTTACTTGCCGTGATTGGGCTACAAATTGTCTGGAAAACACTCAAATCCATGGGGACCCCAAATCGAGGGTTTCAGGGACCTCTTTTGCATGTACGGGGATCGACATTTCCTTTGAATAGTGCTATTGATTGATGGATTATGTGCACCCAGTCCACATGGTATTCCAGCTCTTGTAGGGGTAGGGTCGGACCTCTTTTGTTTTGATCAACTGCTCAGCTCGGTTCTATTTACCCATGCTCTAATCCTGGTGCCTGCGCCTACTCTAGAAACTCCACCTGTTTAAAAGAAAGCTGCAACTGCTCATGGGTTGACCCAGAATGGATTAAATGGGATCATGGGTAAACTTTTATAATCACTGTTGTAAGATAATTTTGTGATTATCATAATTTTCCTGCATATGGGTCAAAGTGTGAATGAGGTATAATGTGATTTGCTAAAAACAATGACAGTCTAGATGCTCAAAAACAATGACAGTCTATCGTTTCCCCTGGCAAAATGTTTCGGCCTTTTCGTTTAAACATGGTAGAAAAGCACCCATGCAATCTTTCATTATAGGGCGTTGTCAAATATGACATATTGACGTGTAAAGTTGTTGTGCCAATATAATTTTTGATGATTTTTTGTGGTTGCGACCTGCGATCGCCATTCCGTTTCTTTGTTTATATACCACTTCATAAAACAAATTTAGAGAACCTAATAGGTGCTGCATGAGAATCCTACCCGTTCTGCATTAAAAGTTTGTATATGATGTTTTCTAGCACAGTGTACCATTCGTGAAAGATTTAATTCTATTTTTGTATTCATGCCATGTTATTTACATTTTACATAAAGGTTGATTTGAAAGATTTATATTAAACTCAAGTATATTGAAGATGGTTTAAAAGTAAGTGACAAGGATTCTAGATTATGGGGTTTTTTTGGAGTATGAGCTAGCCTAGGTGCAATCAATAGAAAATTTTAGAGACACACCGTGTCCTGCTAAAGTGCAACCGTGCCTATCAAATTTGAATTAAACCGATGGAGAAAAGTACTGGTGATACGGCATTGCCTTGTGCGTCATTTGTGAGTGCTAGATTAGGTGAAATTGTATCCGCCGGATCAGAAATTGAACAGTGGATAGAGATTTGGTGTCATGAGTCTCTCTTATTTAATGATGGAGGTGCACGGAGTATCTCTTATGTAGTGACGAAGGTGCATTGAGCCTCATCACTTGTTTGTACTTATTTAAGAAAATATACTATAAATTTAAGAAATTATACTATCATTTATGCTATATTAGATCATTTATACCCGCTCTCATCTTAACTATTTTTGTCAGGTCTAAATGGTGATCTACCAGAAAGTGGATAGACCACCGCCACTAATTGATATCTTTATAAGAGTAAAGATATTGTTGTAGACTAGAAATAAATATAATGAGATTATATTTCATAATTGTTTCAAGACATGGATGCTTGGATAATGTACAACTCGGGTCCGATGGGGGTAACTAAAAGATTATTTAAACTCAATATCCTTTCAACCTAAGACATATATTTGCATTAGAAAATCTGAAATAGTATACAGGCCCTCCACCCGACTAAGATTGGACATGAGAAAAGAAAAGCAAAATTTGATATCCACCTTACAATAGAGGGATTAATTTTGTAGCGATATTTGTAGTATAAATATATAACCATCAACAACGTTTTCAGCTTAATAAACACAATAAGCAAAATGTTGTAGTTCAGTGAAAACCATCAGCAAAGAGATTAATTAAAAAAGTCTGTACATTCAAATTTTTTGATAATTTAGAGCAAAAAATTCGAGTTCAGAGAAAGCAATAGGTTATTTAATTTATCTTGCGAGATTGCCCTGAATAAGAGATTTCTACCCAATACAATATGATTTAGGTGTACTACTGACTATAGAAATAACCACATATAAATATCAATAATAGTGTAAAATTTAGTAGATAAAATATAGTCTTGATTCTTAATATGCATCTATTTTATATCACGTCATGCTACCCTAGTATCATAAACTTTGTAAAGCTATTCATCAAGTGTCTCGTGGCTTCCACATACATATTCTACTGAAATATCATAAATCTTGTGTCCATAAGACTCGCTCTTGTAGTCTTGTCTATTAACCTCAGCATGCATGTAACCACCGGAAAAAAACCTCCCTGTCCATGCTCTCCCTTCTCCACTTGTCCAATCCCACTGCTTCACAAAAACCACCTCCCCAGCCTAACTTCCAATATACTCCACTCTGTTTCCCCGCACCACTACAACGACGCCATGGTCACGGGGCTCCACTGATCCATCCCCCCCACCGCGCTCCGTCAACCTGTCGGGCTGCATGCCCTCCTCCCCCTCGTCCTCGTGGCGGCCGGGCGGCAGGCACCGCGGCGCCACCATCGTCCGGCGCTTGCAGCTCGACGTCAGCCCGGCCGTTGGCTGGTGCGTGCACCGCGCGTGGCGGAAGCTGCTCAGGCGGCTGGCGCAGGAAACCAGGTGCATCTGCAGCTCCCCGACGGCGGCCTCCAGGCCCATCACGTTCGGCTACGATGCCGCCAGCTACGCCAAGAACTTCGACGACGGCCGCCGCCCCGCACCCTACGCTGCCCCCGCCGTCGCCGTCGTCGCCAATGCCGCCGATAAGTCGGTCCGCCGCTGACTCTTGGCTCTTAATTTGTTCTCTCCTCCTGATCCCTTTTTGATCTCGTGGTTGCTGGATGGAATGCTCAGTGATGTGCATTTCTGCTTTCTATTGTATTTTACATCTTTTGCTTTCCTCTGTTTCCATCACTTCATTGGTGTCGAAGATATTGGTGTTGTAATTGCTTCACCAGTGCTCGATCGTTACTTCATTTTGTAGTAATTTGTACATAGCGTGGAGATAACACGAGTGGATTTTGCCCAAATGTACGTTCTGCCTCGTGGTTTATATACATTCCTCCATTTTGATTTTGATTCTGATTCTTCTAATTTTTTTGATCCATAAACGATTTCGAACTGAGCTCAACAAGGCGTACATATTTGGATTTGGATCGCCTCTTAGAAAAAGGTTTGCGTTTTGCCATTGAGCCATTGAGAGGAAATGTCATTTTAATCATCCCTATATCGTGGATGAAACAATGGAGCACACATTAGCTCAATAATATACAGATCGTGACAGATATGGATCATATGTAAAGGAACTAGTAGTATATATATTTCCCCCCTATCTGAACTGCGACTACGAGAGGTTAATAATCTGTTAATTCCTCTGAACATTGCTTATTCTGATCGATGAGGAGCTAAGTGTCGGCATTAGCAAGGAAAGGAGATCAGAGAAAAAGAAAGGGAAAGGGTCGCTGCAGATCAAATACTCAGGGAAAGAATCATGCAATCATGAATTGGAGGAAAAACGGGAGGCAAAAGAGGACGGATATCATTAATCATGTTCTGTCAGGAGCGTATCATTTTCCCCCCTTCGATTCATTATATTACGATTTTAGTACTGGCACCATTTCTTGGTTTCTGCCACTCGAATGCCAAGAAAGCCTTTTGTTTCTCTGGGTTTGATTGGGTGCCCTAAATTGCTTCCTGCAAGAGCAAGTCTTCCCATTTGGTAGTTGATACTATAGTACTCTACTAAAGACTGGGCTCCATACCAAAAGCAAAACCAAGTTTATGCTCACAAGGCTTCCTTCCCGGGTTGCCTTCCTCTGCCAGAAAGTTAGGCCTCCTTTGGTTCATAGGATAGGAATGTCATAGGAATAGGAAAACTATAGGAAATGAGGTGGCATGTATCTCAATCCTATGAATACTCAAAGCATAGGAATAGGAAAAAGGATGGCATTTGGTTCACAGGATGGGAACAAACATAGGAAACATAAAGAAATATATTTTTTATGTTTGAAACAACTAGCCGTTAGTGCGAAACAGCTAGCCGTTACATGGCTGTAGGTATACATCCACCTTATATATCCCTGAATAACCTGCTTATGGAGAGAACACACAACACATCTCCTCTTCAACTTATAGTTAGCTAACAAAATAGCAAGGACTCGCCTCCAGCAGCTACATGTCCAGCAGGAACAACACACAGCCGAGTGCAGCTAGGATAACATAACAGCAGGTAACAGTTAGTACATATATATTGACAGTATGTTTTAGCTCTTTCGTATTTTCTTTGCTGATCCACATCTCACTGATAGAATAGCCAAATATTTTCAGCATTTCTTGCTGATTTCTAGTCATTTCATGGATCCAAGCTATAGAAGAAGGTCACAGATGGAAGATGAATTCATGCTATTTCTCTTCCCTACCATGGAAGAAGGAAGAGAAAAAAAACCAATGCATACATCCACTCTTACAGGAGCTGCTTATGTCCAGAAAATCTTAAGTGGACATGAAAGCTTATGTAAAAGGCATTTTAGAATGGAGGCTTACATTTCCATGCTCTAGTTGAGAAGCTGCGTGAGAATAAACTACTTGAGGATTCAACAATAGTCTCCCTGGAAGAAAGGTTGCAATATTTTTATACGCAGTAGCAAAAAATGCTAGTAACAAAATCTTGCAGGATCGGTTCCAACACAGTGCAGAAACCATCAGTCGACACTTTGGAGATGTATTAGACGCAATTACAAAGCTTACATGCATCTATATACACCCACCTTCTCTTCAACCACATCCTGTCTTGAGGAGACCACACTTCCATCCCTACTTCAGTGTAAGCATACATTCCCATATCTTTCTGACTTCATAGTGGTAAAATGTAACATGATTATTTGAATTTTTATTCAAATAATATCTCATGAATATCATATGAATACAGGATTGCATTGGTGCTATTGGTGGTACTCATATTCCAATGACTGTCTCACCGCATGAACAAGAGCCATATCGCAACAGAAAGCAAACAATCACACAAAATGTTATGGTTGCATGTGACTTTGATTTGAGGTTTGTGCATGTGCATCCTGGCTGGGAGGGATCAGCCTCGGATGCAAGGGTTTCTGCAAGATGCACTTAACATGGGTTTCAAGTACCTCATGGTAAATATTATCTTGTAGATGCGGGTTATGCAAACACACCACAATTTCTTGCCCCATACCGTGGGAACTAGATGTCATTTGCAAGAACACAGCGGAGAGCACGCCGAAGGCCGCAGAATTATAAGGAGCTATTTAACCTTCGTCATGCACAACTACGGAATCATGTAGAGAGAATTATTGGTATAGTGAAAAAGAGATTTCCGGTTCTGAAAGTTGCTACACACTATTCTATCGGCAAACAAGTTGACATATCAATGGCATGTTGTGTTCTACATAATTTCATATGGCTTTCATGATGGAGATGCGTCATGGTTCAACAATGACACTCCAGATATTGACCCACGTCTAATTGTGGATGTGCCCACGGAGATGAAAACTACACTAGTGATGTTGGAGCATTCAATAACACAAGATAAGCAGGAAACCAACTAGGGGATTATATAGCAAATAAAATGTGGAGGATTATATTGCAAGAAGAGCTTGATATATGTATTGTAATGTGTATTGCAAACAAATGTATGACAATGTTAACTTGTATATTTGCAAGAAGAGCTTGATATATGTATTGCAATGTGTACTGCAAACAAATGTATGGCATGTCAAACTTGCAATATTCATTGAAGCAAAGTACTAGATGGCTGCTTGTTCATTTTCTGCAACAAAGTAGTACATGCTTGCTCGTTCATTTTCTGCAGCAATTAGTTGTACCAAAATATTTCTATGCATACTCCCTAGTTCATTTTCTACTGCAAGTAATTCTTCCAAAATACTACCTAGCCAGCCACGTACTTTGTTTGCGTCCAACAAAAGACTTCGTGCATTCATAAGTGCTATCTAGTAATTTGCTTGGCTTATGCCCAATCTGCCTTTTGACCCAGGCTAACCTGGTTTCATTGGTAGAAAATGATAGGAAAAGTTCTCTACTCTCCTTACTTTGAAGACATCTGCAACCATCACCATATCAGCCATTTGTAGACCAGGTAGCCGTTCAATTGTTGTGATACACCTACTGATGCTATAGGGATCCTCAAGCTTCTTCTCCTCGATAGCTACAAATTGTTCTATTTCTTCCTTCTTGAGCTTCAAGTATTTCTCTTGAAAATCATTGTTTTTCTGCCTCTTTGTGGGCCTTGCTCCACACATTTTTGGTGTTTTCACAAACTGGGAATTCATTCGTGTGGAGCGCCTTAACGAACATTGCTGCTGGGGAAAATTAGAAGTGCCTTTCTCACCTTCTTCTTCAAGGGAAAATGCATATATGGCTCATCAGCAACATTTATATTACGTGAGGGTGATCCATCATAATCATTGGTCCCTTGTGATTCTGCAAATAGGATTTGCGATGGTTCTTTATCCTTGTTTGCATAATAGTCCATGCCACGCCTATTCTTTCCTTCAGCATACCGGCCTGGAGATAAATAAAAACTAGTCAGAACATGTTTACAACACAGAAATTTATTCAAAACAATATTATTGTATAACTTACCTTCATACAGTGCAAATAAATCATCATAATATGGAAAATGTTTGTCTCTCCATATGAGTGCATCCTTGTTATTACGCTCCCCAAATGAGTTTCCAAACAGCATCTGGTGCAGCAACTTTCATTCCAATGCAGTCCCAACCAAAGCCACTCTCGGCCACCAAATCTTTCACAGCGCGGAAGTCTTTTTTGAGATCCTGTTCCTTTTGTTTCACTTGGGCAATAGCGAGTGACATGCCAAACTTTTGGTTTATTTTATCCACAATCTTATTCCATGCCTCTTTACTCCAGGCATTCTGAGTTCTATAACCCGGGACATTAAAATCTTTCAGCTGTTGAATAAGAAATAGCTTCATTTGGTGATTCCATTTGGCTCTAGGAAGACCCTTTCTTGTAGTCCTTTGAGTGAACTCCAGGTCATCAAGTCCTTCAATATATTAAACATTATGCAATTGTGCTTCCATGATTAAATTTTACCATATTAACTTGAATGAGAATAAGAGAAATTGTACCATTGTCCTAATGGTGACCAATATTTGGATGAGGTCTTGAAGTCCTTTGACTGAACTCGTGGTCATCAAGTCCTTGAATACCAAAGTCTATCATCCTGCCTTGATTATCCATCGAAGAAACTAAACCATACTGAACTTTAGTTATAAGGTCTAAAATATAATAGGAAGAATGGTATTTGAGTCTACTTACAAATATAACAACTAAATCCATGATACAAGCTGCTGGATTTATTAAAAGATTAGGATGAAAATGAACAGTGAAGCACTTATTTTGTGCTTAATAATGTGAACAATAATATATATATATATATATATATATATATATATATATATATATATATACAAAGTGCAAATATAGACCCTGCCAGCATAGTTTATTATCATGTAACTGGAGTATGAACTGGGCAACTAGTGCATAGTAGTGCAGGCAGTCATGATACGGGCTAGTGCAGGCAATTAAAATACAGATTGGAGGCTAGTGCATGGAGTCAGAATACACAATAGCATACTAGTGCAAGCAGTCAGTCTCCAAGATTACAAACCGAGCAATCAGATTGGGGATTGGGGGCTGGACTAGGAACTCGTGATACGGGACACCAAATTTCCTATGGGCTTCGTAATTAACTATCTCTCCACTAATAAGCACCAGATTTAAATTCGGGAGAGAGAAGGAAGATGGATCCCGACCTGCAGAGATCTGCGGCAGACGGAGGATGCTGCTGAAGCTTCTAGGCTTGCCGTGTCGGCGGTAGTTGCTCTCCAGCTTGCCGGTGGTCGCTGCCCGCCGTTCGACCGTGGCTGCGTTGCTCGGCCACTCGCAGCCAAGCGAATCAGGTCTACCGCCGGCGTCCCCGCCGGATCGGTCTTCAGGTCGGGAGATGCGCTAATGCGAGGAGGTCAGGACACGGGTTCGGTTCGATTCTGTTCCCCTCCCTGTACGTATGTACGTGAGGCGAGCGGCGGGAGTGAGCGAAAAAAGCGAGGGAATCCTTGCCGATGCACGCGTCTTCGCGCCACAGGAATTTTTTCATTAGCTCAGACCTAATGTTTTCTTTCCTGTAAAATATGTGGGATAGGAACCAATCCTATACAGGAATAGGATCTATTCCTGCAAACCAAAGGGCTCTAAAGGAAATTTTCCTATGGTAATCCTATCCTACAAAATTCCTACAAAATTCCTGCAAACCAAAGGAGGCCTTAGAAGCTTCCTTCTGAGGCTTGTGCTCGCTGAAGATATGGAATTTCAAGGTGCAACCACCACACCATGGCTGGAGCCAGGTCCTAGATCCGCAAAGAAGCCGGTTGGTGCTACTCTTGGTTCTTCTAAACATGTTATGGCTATGTGAATTATTTCGGTGCGGAGGCTAGGAGGTAATAACGCTCTTCATTTATTTTAAAAATAAATTCCGCAAGAGGGCAAAGAGATCAGTGCAGACTGCAGAGTGCCAGAGCCTGCTCCTAATTACCTACCAACCGTGATCGATGTGGCGTTCGCGTCTGGAGAAACAAGAGGCACTTTCCGACCAAATCAATGGAGGAATGTGAAGATGTGTGAGCGGGTACTACTGCTACATATGAGAAACTTAAAGCAGTCCCTAGCTTGTACTACATGACTCGATGTTGTAGCTGGCTGCTGCGGTGTGCAAGGACATGGATGAGAGCACATAGGGATAACTGAGCTCACGTACGGCTTAGCCGTAGGCTGTAGCATGCGTGGAGGCTGTAAATTTGTGTGGTCCGAGCGGCAGGTGAAACAGCCGATCGCAGAGAGCTGTGCCGAGCCTGAATGCTCACCAACGCCTGGACCATGCATGTAATGCATACGAATTGACGAGCTCATGCTTATGTACATGTCCTACTCGGCTACTCGTGTGTGCCTCATCCTATGTTACTCCTTTGCCTATGACTGGGTGACCGCATTGTGCCCACATTTGGGGGTCCATCCACTATAATCATGTCTTCATGTGTTCCTTTGCGCAACTGGTCCATGCTAACAGTGGAGAAATGACAAGTTGGAAGTTAGTTTGTAAAATATCTAACAAAGACTCCGTGGCCCAATGGATAAGGCGCTGGTCTACGGAACCAGAGATTCTGGGTTCGATCCCCAGCGGAGTCGGTTTTATCTTTTTCCCATACTGCTATTATAATACTCCAGACCAAGAAGTTACAAATGTTCAGTTCAGCAGATGAACATCAGAAGCGGAGTCGGTTTTATCTTTTTCCCATCTTAACTGCTATTATAATGATTCACACGTTAACCAATAAGTTTTGGCCTTTTGGAACCTAGCTCTCCATTTGTTATGCTAAAAGAGAAACTCCAGACCAAGAAGTTACAATTGTTCAGTTCAGCAGATGAACATCAGAACATGGATGTTACCGAAGCACCCAGAATTAAGTCGTGACAGCTTGGTCCGAATCTAATGTGCTTGCGCGTTCGAAAATATTTTTCGAGAGGTACTTATCTGAATATCCGACTCTACAAAAGTAGTGCTTAAATTTCTTCGTTAGTCCATATTATTTTAATCCCTTAACTTAGAGGATACGCTCAGTTGAATTCATGTACTCTAATACGTAAGTTGCCAACATAATTTGAACGTCTAAACTTATCAAAAAGGCCTATTTTGGTCCAAAATACGCTTAGCTGCCACCGGTCTATTTTGGTCCAAAGCGTGTTTTGTTAGAACCTTCTGTCATTGACGGATCCAACGGTAGCACGGGTGGGCCTTGGCCCACCGTAAGAAAAAGCTCACTGCATTACCACAACCCGACAGTCAAGACGTACTGATCAGAGCTGTTGTCTTTTGATCGCTGCGTACAAGCCATGAAACAAAAACACCGATCGGTGATTGCTCGGTTTTCCACTACCGACGTGGTGACGGCCGACAGCACACAGCGGCTGTTGTTCCCAACGGCGCACCGCGCACGGCAAGCAGGGACTTGCGCTGGGCAGCGGCGCATGGGTTTTGGCGACGGGCGCCAGGACAACAGGGTAGGTGGAGGCGCGTCGCAAGCGGCGACACAGAGCTCGGCACGGCATCTGGCAGGTAGGGGCGGCAACGAGCGCCAGATGCAGGCGGCTGGCCACCAAGCTAAGAGGGCATACGTTGATGAACAAGGCAAGGAACTTTAATTAGGTCGATCGCTAACTTCCATGGTAGAATGTGGCAGTGACTCGAACGCGGGGATGCGTTGATGACAAGGTGAGGTACATATTTGTTCGATAGCTGCTTGATGAGTCAATACATGTATTGTTTATTGCGTACAATTTTGTACACTAGTATGCTACTCTGCTACTCACTGTATGTTTGATCATGGCATGTTGTTCACATCGCTGTTTGATGAATCAATTGCATGTTTGATTTCTCACCGCATGCAAGTATAATCAATGCTGTAAAGAACTTATTAAATTAATTACCATGTCTTACTCTTATAGTATAAGTTTTTTAATGTAAATTTTAGACTTAATTATTGATTCTAAGATGTTCGCAAGAACTTGTTAATCTATTAATAGTGTTTTTAGTAAATTATATTTTTGTACGTTGTCATCTCACATAGTCGCTCACGCCCTGCTCATAATTCTAGGTCCGCCACGGCCTTCTATCCGCGTGACATCTGTCATGCATGTCATCGCTTTCCCCTCTTTCATATTCTCGCTCCTGTTCTCTCCTCTCTTCTCAATCTCTCCTTCCTCTGTCACTGAGCTCCGTCACCGCCGTGGCTCCTCCTCTCTCGCCCCCGCCCCTCCACCTCTCTACGCATGGATGATGCGAAGATCAGCGGGGCCAAGGTGCTCCGTTTCGTCTTCCTTGAATTCGCACCGGTGCTCGCCATGGATCTCGATGGAGAGTGCATCAACCGATTCCTACAAACCCTTAGCCCACGTCACACTGGTGGGTACATCCGCCACCAGCAAGGAGACACACACACACGAGATAAGCAAGTTTACAAGCATGCATGTTCACAGCATCCATAGCATATAGAAAGAAGAAAACCCCAAACGCACGGTTGCAAACAACCAAACGAACCAAATCGGCAGCGCTTCCGTGAGCGGATTCCAAAGCAGAGAGGAAATTAAGCCCTGCAAGTCAACCAAAAACCACTGGATTTTTACATTTCACGGGGAAGAAATAGAGCTAATGTTTCAATAAAGGTGAGGAATGGAGGTGCTGCTGGTGGTGCTCTTGTTCCGCGACAACCAACGGCAAGGTGGATGGGGAAGAAATAGAGCTAATGTTTCAATAAAGGTGAGGAATGGAGGTGCTGCTGGTGGTGCTCTTGTTCCGCGACAACCAACGGCAAGGTGGATGGTGTAGTGGTGTGGCTGTGATAGTGGTGCGCGTGAGCTCGCCGGCCTCGGCAGTTCGTCGACGAGCACGTCAGAAGATGGGAAGTGCTGCCGGATGTGGAGAGGAAGAGAGAGGAAAGAGTGATCGACAGATTGTGGAGAGAGAGAAAGGGGGAACGTCACCGTGGCATACTGAACGCACCGCGTCAGCGATTGTAGCCAGTTAAGCACGTTTTAGACTAAAGTGAAACCACTTCAACAAGTTTAGAGGGCTGAATGCGCGTTTTCAGTGTATATTGACTAAACTGAGCACATCACGCAAACGCAAGTTAAGGTACTATGGACGCATTTTAATTACTCTTATTCTTACAAATCCGTTTGAACATTATTTGACTATATGGAATAATTAGATCATGACCACCGCGAAACATCTCAAGTTAATAGACTGATTAGAAAGAGCATTTCTAAAGACCCTTGAAACAGCGACTTCAGCCGTCTGACCGTCTCTACAACTTTGCAGGAGGTGGTACTGCTGTCGTCGTGTAGAGGGATTTCAGCTGCCTGTGTATAAGCTTGCTGTCATACACAGCTAGCTGCAGCTCCATCCCATCTGACCACCATTGCTGCAGTCCATGCGCTTCCATGAACTTCTGTGGGCCTTTCGACGTCACAAAGAGCTTTGCGACGACATCGCCAGCAATCTCGCTTGCCTTGCGTTGCTGCTGTTGCTCATCTGAAGTGCCATCGACTGCGGTGGAAGAGCAGGAGGAGCATTGTAGTGGCAGCAGATGTAGTCACTGTTGTTTACATACAAGTGTGGCACCCATTTCTTCTCTGTGCGTAATTTCCTCTTGTTACTCCCCTCCTCTTTTGCGCTGTCAAGTGATGCTTCTCCCTTCAATGGCAGACTTGCCTTAACTTTTTGCCACAGATAGCTAGCCTTCTCGCTCATGCTCCTTAGGCTCATGGCAAGTGAAACAGAAGGTGGATTAAACAGATGACAGTCCACGAAGACTCCTTGCTTGGCAAGATCTTTGCATACTTGAAGGGCAAAACCGGCTCCCAAGGAGTGCCCAGCGACACAGACATTTGCGCTCCCAAATCTCTCAACTGCAGCCTTTAGTGCATCTAAAGCGCCAATGTATCTGACCGAACCTTTAAGCTCTCCCAAACCAGGAATCGGAGATCGTCTTGCAGGTCCCTCTTGATGGTAGGCTTCTGCAGCAATGTTCCCCGGAGAGCTAACACAGCCCTTGGTGCACCACTTGGTCTTAAGAGGATAAGATCAGACAAAGCAGAAGACCGATCCCACTCAAGGACAGCGCCGTATATGGAACCATCTCTCTCATCCACCAATGTCTGTGTCACCTTGTACTTGAAGGGCTTCCACCATTTTGGAGCAAGGCCATCCTCTTCTTTCTGATCTTGCCTGTCCATTTCAAGCAGATAGACTGCCTGAATGAAGCATGCCATTACCATCCTTTTGTAATTTGGATCCTTCCTGCAAATCAGGCATTAGAAGAAAAGCTTATATATACATCATGTGGGTATGTCAAAGTAGAGTTGGCGTTCCAGAGTTCAGAACCTCATAAATTACGAGAGAAGGAACATATACATACATACATACATACATACATACATACATACATACATATATATATATATATATATATATATATATATATATATATATATTGAAATGGCCACTTTAACATTGCTATCAGTCCAGGCATGAAATATATACTCGCTATAGAAACTGTAATCCATAACGACATATTACCAACAGGGAACACATGTCACAAATTTATGTGCACTTGGTTAAGCTGCTCTACCTTGCAATAACCTACTGAAATCATACTCCTCATGGTTAACCAGCGGCAAAGCACATAGACTTTATCTTGAAGCAAAACCTAAAGGCCAGAAGATCCTAAATTGCCATAAAAACCAGAGTCATACAGCTAAACACAGAAAGCCAAAGGTTGGACATGTGCACTTCCATAGCTCACGGAACAGAAAACCAAATGGAGGGCAATCCTTTGTTTCTAGTAATCATAACCTTTACTTGTAGGAATAGTAGAGCAACCTAATGACCCCTTCATCCCAAGCACGGCAAATCACCAGATCACCACACAACTCTTTACATATCCCCTTGTAGAAGGAACAGACTCGCAGCTTTCCATCTCTCCAAACTTGTACAACATACCACGCCGTACTGCATATGCAGTGTAGTACTAGCTAGCAACTTGAAAGACCAATAATTTGGTCGGATTATTTAATCCAGCAAAGCCGGCACTTTTCGTCTGAAACTGATAAATTCCCGGCATTTCAATTCGCAGGACCCGAACGGATCAGCATTGCAATTAGACGGCACTTCATAAAGCCAATCCTCTTGCCGGTCTCAACACAAACCAAGAGGCTCGTGCTCCAAACCGGCAAACGTCAAGGCCGCAGCTCCGACGAACCCACAGATACCATACACAATACATACATACACCCCATCTCAATCCCACAAAGCACAAGGAAACTGCAAGACCTGGAACGAAAGAGCAAGAGCGACGGATTACCAGCTCGATCTGATGATCTCCCTCCAGTTGGGCGGCGGCAGGTTGCGCGGCCCGGACACATGGAAATCGTAGGGATGCCCCTCCACCTCCGCGTCCGCCGCGGCCACCACCACGGTCTCGCCGCCGCACCCTCCTCCGCCCTCCTCCTTCACCACCACCACCCCCTCCTCCTTAATCGCCTTCACCTCCACCTCCTCCACCGCCGCAGCCGTAGCCAGTGGCACCAGGTCCATCGCCATGGACACACGAACCAAACGCCCCGGCCGCTCGTGCTCGCAGCGCGGCGTGGGCAAGCGGGGAGTGAGTGGGCCAATAATCGGCAACGGTCGAGCCGGCGTGGGCACGGGAGGAAACGAGAATGTCGAGGGGGAGACGCGGTGTGCGAACGCGAAGATTCGTGGGGACCGAGCGCTATGAGAGGAGCGTCGTCGTCGTCGAGGCGGTGGAAGCAGTGTATCTGGGATCTCAGGGGGGCAGCGCCCAACGGTCATGTTTGGAAACGGGAGCAGCAACTTGGGGTTTTAATGATGGGAAGGTATGTGTGTTAGGGAAGTGGGGAACTGGTATGCTTTCCTTGTGGGGTTTCCTCCTCGGCCCTTTCAGTTCCAGGTGTTTCCGGGGGATCCATTTTGTCGGGAAACCGGCCCACGTAGAGGTCGCCGGTGTAGGGGTTTGTTACCATCAATTATCTATCACCACATAGATGATTTATAAAAAGAGATATAATCATTATTTATTTATATATTTAAGATTTTATATTTATAAGAACCAAACTAACAAAAGATATAGTATCACTCCTACATCTTTGTGTTTCCTTTACTTTTAGTATGATTTTATTGATCTACTACTCATCCTACAACCATCACATCACAAAATTACTACTCTGGGTCTATGAATTAGACTACCTTTACATCGTTTTAAAAAAGATAATCATCACAATGATGATCGTCAATTTAGTAGATTAACTTCAATGTTTCGATTGCTTTTGTTGCCAGCCGCTTTCTACATTGAATTCCAACTTATTATTTGTGGTGTTCTCAATAAACTGGAGATCAATCTAGTTTGACCTAACGGACGCCACATGTCAGTCACGAAGCATTGATCGGTGGAGCTAGAATGATTATCAGTCTTGCATGCAGGCGGGAACCGCACGTAGCCGATACAATACCGGGACAATGCCAACATGGCACACGCGCACGCGTTGCTCTAGCCACGCTTGCCAACTGCGCGGGTCAGGCGGGTAGGCAGGCCATGCCGTATGTGCACATGCGGACCCAGTCACGCACTCACGCTTGCCGACCGTGCAGGTCTGGCAGGTGAGCGGGCTCCAGCGCTACCGCATGCCGGCTAGCCATGCTTGCTGGCCACGCGGGCCTGGCGGGCGGGCACAATGCGTGCCACCGTCCAACCAAGCCACATAGGCCTAGCGGGTGCAACGCGTGTAGCCGTGCGGCCTAGCCACGTTTACCGACCACGCGGCTTGGTGGGCGAGTGGTCGCGACGTGCACGAGTCGCGCAGCCCATGCCGCGCTTGCCAGCCGAGCGGGCAGGCGGGCAGGCTGTGATGTGCACGAGCTGCACAACCCATGCCGCACTTGCTGGCCACGTGGGCGGGCGGGCCGTGAGAACTTTGTGAATAAAACCCCCAAAATTTTACATTTCACATTTAATTCACACGTATTATTTGTTGTTTGACTTATTGTTTATTTCCTTCACTTATACTATATAATTGCTTAGGAAAGTGCTGGAATTACTCGAGAAATTTTATACCATTATGAATGCACATCACTCATGTGTTTTCTAGAAGTGAAACTTATGAATCTCATGAATAAATATACATAATGTCTAGTTCATCAAACAAGAAGTTTGCCAACCATGCTTAACACGCTCCGCATCATGACAATAGCAAGGACAAGCATGAAGCTAAACCAAAACCAAGGCATAGTTCATTGCCAAGCTTAGAAGGGGCGTGGAAAAACCAGAGAAGGCGAGATGCCATATGATTTGCACGATTAGATTTGCTATGTATGTGGCCTTTGGGAACATTGGTCCAAATGAGTGTGCTAGACTCCTAGGTACATTGTTGATGCCTTCTGTGCTAAGAACGGATGGCAAAGAAAACATAACTTGTTGTGTACAAGCCAAATGAAAAAGAGCATGCAGCTCCAAAAGCCCCTTTGCACTTCAATGATGATTTTGTCCTCATTGACATGTTCTCTTGAATGTACATGAAGTTGCTTTCTTGGATCAATTGAGGATGTGAAACTCACTGAAGAAGAGATTGACACCAAGCTTGATTCATACCTTGCTGAATTAGTTTAGTGATTCATACCTTGCCGAATTAGTTTAGTGCCTTATATGTACTAAGAGCATTACCAGACATTTTTTGTTATTAGGATTTTTATAATGGTTGTAAGCTCTAATATGAGAAACCTTTCTTGAGCATTATATGTGCATGTAAATATACACTTTTCAGCATATTATAAGTCAAGTTCTATTGTTAAAGTATTTCCCATGCTGCATCTTCCTCTGTCGCATGTTTACTAAATTCAATACTTTAAAATACATAACTCGTGTGGCATCCCAAAACGATTGAAAGAGAACATTGTCTCGTAGAGCAGCGGCACCACCAATATCATTTTAAAAGAGTCAAAATATTTTTATTCTATCACGAAGAAGATTGGAAATATTCTAACCATAGAGAACATTGTCTCGTAGACAGCGGCACCACCAATAACATTTTAAAAGAGTCAAAATATTTTCATTCTATCACGAAGAAGATTGGAAATATTCTAACCATAGCGGGAAGTAACCTGTATATTATAGGTTCAAGAAGAGCCATTGTCACTCTACTCATGGGTATTACATTAGTCTTAGAAGACACTCTGTTGTACCCCGAATCAACGAAGACTCGTGTTAGCTTTAAAGACATCCGAGCAAATGGGTTTCATGTAGAAACCGAGGATGACTCTGGCAAAGAATACCTCCTCATCACATAGCGTGAGGGGTGAAAAGCTAGTGGCTGAAAACTCGCTTTCTTCACATCCGGGTTATACTAAACTTGAAAATAACCACATGAAGTGTACATAGCTCTAATAACAACCTTCAGAAGCTCAGAATTATTCCGTCTCTAGCATGACAGACTGGGCCATCTAGGTCTAGGAATGATGAGTAAAATTATAAACAATGCAATTGGTCATAGTTTTAGCATTAAGAACTTCCTGAATCAAGAAGATTTTGTGTGTGCGCTGCATGTGCACAAGGGAAACTAATTACCATATCTTCTGCACTAAAAGTAAGAGATGAAAAGGAATGAATCCAGGGAGATATCCACGGTCCTATTCGACCCATTGCTGGGGCCGTTTAGCTGCTTCATGGTACTAGTAGATGCATCCACTAAATGGTCACATGTATGTTTGCTCTCAACGAGGAATCACGCTTCCACAAAGCTGGTTACCCAGATCATTCAATTAAAGGTCAATTTCCTTGATCTCCACACTAAATCCATCAGAATGGATAATGCTAGAGAATTCACTTCAAAAGCATTCGATGATTATTGCATGATGATGGGAATTAATGTAGAGCATTTTGTACCACACGTTCATTCGCAAAACAGACTCGCAGAGGCACTGATCAAGAGGATCAAATTCGTTGCTAGACCCCTCCTGCAGAATTGCAAAACATCTTGCTAGGGACACGTAGTCTTACAAGTAGCAGCTCTCATCAACCTTAGACCACTTGCATAGAATACCACGCCGCCTCGTGAACTAGTATGAGGAATGCAACCACAAGTTTCCCATATTTGAAGATTTAGGTGCAATGTGTATGTAGCCACCCCACCACCACAGTGAATCATTATGGGCCCACATAGGAAGTCTAGGATATACGTCGGTTTTAAATTGGCATCCATTATTCAGTACTTAGACCCTCTAACAAGGGACTTGCATACCATTCGGTTCACTAATTGTATCTTCGATGAAGATTTATTCCCAACATTGGGGAGAGGAAATCAAACCCTTGATATGGAAAATGTCGAGAAATCCAGTGGGAAGCCACGGGGATCCACACTTTGGACCCATGCACTAATGAGGCAAACGCTGAAGTTTAAAGAATAATTGATTTGCAAGCATTAGTGAATCAACTGTCTGATTGCTTTACTAATCATAAAGGCATTACAAAGTTGCATAAACCCATAACAAATGTACTAGAGAGAGTAGAGGTTGCACCTCAAGTTGGCAATTGAACCCATGGATCCGGGTACCCATGGGTATCCGACCCGCTAAGAACGGGTATGGGTTCTGTTCTTAGCCCATGGGTAAAATCCATGGATAACCCGATTACTCGTGGGTCGGATACGGGTATGATTTTATACCCGTGGGTTACCCATGGGTTACCCGATTAATACATGTGGGCCTTAGAGGCTTAGACCATTGGCCCACCGAAATTCCTGCAGGCCACAACCCGCAAACCAACCCAACACTACCGCAACCCTAGCAGCCGCTGGCCCGCTGCAGCCCTATCCCTAACTCCCCAACTAGGCAACTACCCAAGTGCCCGCAACCCTAGCAGCCGCTGCAGCCCCATCCCCAAATCCCCAATTCACCTCATAGTCAGATCCCGCCGCCACGCCGCCGCCACAGCTCTTGCTGCCTTCAGTCCTCCGCCTCCTCCCGTCCTCTGTCGCTTGAGTGAGGCGGAGCGTCGGCGGCCACCCGAGTAAGGCGGAGTGGCGACGGCCAGCCTAGCAAGGCGGAGTGGCGAGACGGAGCGGCGACGGCCTACAGCGGAGGGAGGTGGAGCGGCAAGGTGGGGCGCCGGTGGTGAGGCAAGGCGGAGCAGCAAGGGAGGCGGCGTAGCGAGGCGAGGTGCTCAGGCCGAGCAACGAAGGGAGGCGACGAGGCGGAGCATCGGCAGCGAGCGGAGCAAGGGCAGCGGCGGCCGACCACGGGCGGAGCAAGGGAGGCCAGCCATGGTGGAGTAAGGGAGGCCGACTAGGGGCGGCGCCAACGTGGTCTAGGGCCCATCTTCATCACTCGGCCGAATCAATCCACGAGCAGGGTACCAAATCAAACCCAAGACGTTCTTGTTGATTTTCTTTACATTGCAGTGCTATTCTAATTCACTTGTAGTGATAAATTTGCCTACTTAGCTTCCATTTTTTCATGTGAAGTATATGGAATAGCTCATGTGAACGTCACTTAGTAGTTCTTGTATTATTGTAGATTATTGTTGTCTTGAATGGCGTCTCCAGATAATAGCTCACAGGCAGCACAAAGCTCTTTTGTGGCTGGACATGTGAACTCAATAACTCCACAAGCATCACAAGGTACTGGTGGTGCAGAGACATCTCAAGGTTCACAACCTCAACAAATAGATCAAGTTAGAGTTGGTAGTAAGAGGAAGCTAACCTCAGAAGTATGGAATGAATTTAGTAGACAATTTGTTGCAGGCAAATGGCTAGCTGAGTGCATGTATTGTCACAAATGACTTAGTGCAGCAAGTACTAGTGGCACCTCACACTTAAATAATCATTTGAAAACTTGTCCCGCTCGGAGTGCACCATTAGGCCTAAAGCAACAAAAATTAAGGTTGTCAAAGGGTGAGGATGGGAAAGTTATTGTGGAGAATCATATTTTTGACCAAGAAATTGCTAGAAAAGAGCTTGCATTAATGATCTGTGTTCATGAGTACCCTTTATCTATGGTTGTTTCGAAGATTTTGTTCTTTATTGCAACCAATGTTCAAGATGGTGTCAAGAAATACTATTAGGAAGGATATATTTGGTATGCATGAATTCCAAAAAGGATAAGATGGTAAATTACTTTGCAAATTTTAAAAAACCGAGTAGCCATCACTACAGACTTGTGGACCGCAGGCCATCAAAAGAGAGGCTACATGGCAGTGACGGCACATTTTATTGATGAATCTTGGAACTTAAAGAGCTTCCTTTTGAGGTAAAAATCACATTGTTGTGATTGTTCTCAAACTGAAATGTCTCTTTAACCTACATGTTTTTCTTATGTCTTAGGTTCGTTTATGTGCCATGTCCTCACACATCTGAGGTTATATGTCAAGCTCTACATGAATGTCTTGTTGATTGGCATCTCGAAAGGAAGGTATCTACAGTTACCCTAGACAACTGCACATCAAATGATAAGGCTATTGAATATTTGTCAGATAAGTTGGATTCTAGATCTCTTATGTTGAAGGGTAAATTTTTGCATATGCGTTGTTGTGCACATATACTGAATCTTATTGTCAAAGATGGAATGAGTATAATGGAGAATGGTATTGGTAGGGTCCGTGATAGTGTTGCATTTTGGTCAGCCACACCTAAAAGGCATGAGAAGTTTGAAAAGATGGCACACACTTTAAACATTGGATACACTAAAAGACTTAATCTTGATTGCAAAACTAGGTGGAATTCAACCTACACAATGTTAAGCATTGCATTGAGATACACGGAGATTTTTGAAAAGCTAAGCTCACGTGACAAACTATTTACTTGTTGTCCAACCCAAGATGATTGGAAATTTGCAAAGGAACTTTGTGATAGGCTAAAATGTTCTTTGACATCACTGAGCTATTCTCGGGCACCAAATATGTTACATCAAATCTCTTCTTTCCTAAAATATGTGGCATTCGTTTAGCAATATGGAAATGGGCTGCTAGTGACAATAACCTTGTACAAGAAATGTCCGAGGAAATGAAAAGGAAATTTGAGAAGTATTGGAAAGATGTCCATGGTCTTATGGCTGTTGCAACTGTTCTTGATCCAAGATATAAGATGCATATGCTGCAGGCTCTTTTTGGTTCTCTTTATGGATTTGAACATGCAACTAGGGAAGTTGGAAAAATTAGGAATTTGATGGTTGATTTGCTGGAGCAATATCAAGAAGATTGTGAGGTTGTGGGTACATCAGAGATTGCTAGCACCACTGCCCAAGGTGATGGAGTAGATGAAGTGTTTGATATATTTGATCAATATATGTCCTCGCAGCCTGTTATTAGTGGTTCTCAAGTGCGGACAGAACTGGACTTATACTTGGAAGAGCGCACCCTCCCTAGAACACAAGACCTAGACATCATCAATTGGTGGAAGTTTGGAGGTATCAAGTATCCTTTATTGCAAAGAATTGCTCATGATATATTGCCTATCCCTGTAACAACCATGGCGTTGGAGTCTGCCTTTAGTACTAGCGGGAGAATACTTAGCCCACATCGTAGTCGACTTGCACCAAATATGGCTGAAGCTCTTATGTGTATGCAAGCTTGGTCTCGTGCGGACATGTTAGGTAATCCTTTGCTTGATCCTTGTATCTTATTTATTTATTTACTAACCATTGCTAAATTACTTTATTTCTCCATTAGGAGATAGCAATTCCAGTCTCTTTGCAGCATTTCAGACTGTTCTTGAGGATGAAGAAGAAATGATGGTACCACATTCTGCTCTTAGAACTTATTCCTTGAGGCTGCCATGATTGTTCTTTCCATTTTCGGGATTCTAATTCTTGTTCTTTTCATTTCCAGGATGAGAATGATTCTATCATTACTGAGCCGCGAGCTGCAAGGACATCAATTGCTGCTACTAACTAATTGATTTTCTAAATTGTTGTGTTGTTATTGTGTTGTAATAATCAGACTTGCAAGCTAGGAGCATGGGAGCTCCTAATTCATATGCAGGGTGGCTTCATTAGCTTTATCAACACCTGTGTTGGCTTTAGGTGCAGCATTGTTACCTCATGCTTCAAAGGTAATGGTTGTTCTTTTAAGTAATATGTATTTGATATGCCTCCCAAATACAAAATGCACTTGTCAATTAAGCTTTGATTAAGTACAGCATTACTCCGTAACTGATTCAATTAGAGATCCAGTTCTTTGTGAAGATTTTGGCATGTAGAGTATATATGTTTGCTACTCTTCTTTTTCATTAGAGACAACCTATACTTCCTTGTCATGCTGATGATAGTGCAGTCCACCATTTTCAAATATTAGAAGAATATATGGCTCTCTCACTTATGGCTTATCTTTTTTAGCCCTTTGCTCCAGTCTATCATGTGTGATCTATAGTTCCTCAAATGCCTGAGAAATAATACTTTAGCTTTCTGTGAACCATATATACTGCACCTACTGATTTCCTTTATTTAAGATACTACACTAAGAGGAATATTTACTCTCGATTTGTATACGATCTGTTACCCGTCATTAGCTACATTAAAACAACCCACATTTCTCTTGAATATTTCTGACAATGATATCTCTAAAACTTTCCAGGTGTTGACAGGTGGTGAAGATGCATATTTTACTGCATTTGTAGTGTTGAACTTGTGAGCTGTTGGAGTGTTGGACCTGATTTGTGAATTGTGATGTGCTAAACCGCTATTCCTTTTCAACTTTAATTCCTTTCAATTACTGTGTGTTAAGTAAAGTTGATTCTTGAGTGTGCTGTGTAATTTGTAACTAGTGACTTGAGTGTGCTGATGTGGTGTTGAGCTTGTGTGCTGCTGTGTTGTAATTTTTTTATGCAATTATAAGATTTTGTTGGACCCGATGGGTATCCGTCGGGTATGGGTATGGGTATAGTCCTGGACCCATGGGTTTTTTCGTGGGTGGGTCGCGGGTATACTCGTGGGTTCGGGTGTGGGTTTGATAAGAGTCAACCCGGAAAGACCCAACCCGATTGCCACCTCGCACCTCCTACCATCCCCGTCGAAAGGCCTACTTATTCCAATAAGAGGATGAGGACTCCGTCATCCCAAACCCCTAATACTTGGAGATGTCTAGGGAAAATGGGGCAAAGAGACTTGCCTGTTCAGGTCACTAAAGTATCCCAAAGAAAGAATAAGAAGCGGAGCCAATTGAGACCTGGTATCAAATACAGAGCCAAAAGCAAATGACATTTCAGGTTTGAAACTCCCTATGGAGGATGGAACCGGCGAAGATGTATGCGCACACATCAGTGTCGGGAGACTAAAAGATCATGTACTCATAAAGGAAAATAATGGGACTCAAGATGAGCACAACGAAGAAGCTCCTCACGAAGAGATTTCCATCAATTATATTAACACAGGAAAAACTTTTATCTAAGCGAAAACAAGTATAAATAACTTCTTTGCTACAAAAATTGCCACAATCATAAATCACGATCCAGAACCTGCATCTCTTGCAAAGTGCAAATAAAGATCAAATTGGGAAGATTGAGAGAAGGCAATGTAAGCTAGATTACAATCACTTTATAAAAGGGAAGGGAAGTATTTGGGCAAGTAGCTCGTACCCCTCCTCACGTATATCCTGTGGGATATAAGTGGGTATTCGTTTGCAAGAGGAACCAATAGAACTAGGTAGTAAGATATAAAGCGAGAATTGTTGCTCAAGACCCAAAGGAAAGAGATTGATTATCAAGAAAGATATCTCCGGCCATGGGTGGAATTGCCTTTGAATTTTTAATCTCAATAACAGTAAACATGAACTTAAAAATCATATTAATGAATGTGTTTACGACATATTTGTATGGCAATCTTGATTAAGATACATATACGAAGGTACCTGAAGCTGTATCACTACTGAATCAAGACAGAACTTGTCGAGGCTTGTATAACATAAAACTTCAAAAATTGACATACGGGTTAAAGCAATCTGGAAGGATGTGGTATAATCACTTGAGCGACTTTCTATGCAAGAAAGGCTACACGAACAACAAGGATTGTCCTTGTGTATTTATACGAAAATCATAGAACGGTTTTCCGTACAATATTTGTACATGTTGATGATTTGAACATTATTGGGACACCGGAAGATATAGAGGAAGTGAGCTTATACTTGAAGCCTGAGTTCGAGATGAAAGATTTAGATAAAACCAAGTTCTGTCTAGGCTTATAGCTTGAGCATATCCATGTAGTGATATTGGTGTACCAGTTTGCATACCCAGAAATTATTCTGGAGATTTAATTATGAAAATTCTTATCCAGCAAAACCCCCTATAATAGTAAGGACATGTTTGGTTGGGTTGCGGCTGTTGACAAATCTCATGTTGGCTGGCTGTGGAAAAGTGAACATATGGCTTTTGGTTGATCCAAACCATCTACAATATTTTGGAAAATGAGCACTGGAGTTTCAGCACATTGTAAAAAGTTGGTAAAAGGTAGCTTTTCTAAATAGCTGAATTTGCACTGCAAAGTCCACAGCTAACGTTGGCAAAAGCTGCTGAAAAACTAGTTGTTTGGTTGAGTTGTAGCTTTTCCAGTGAAAAGCTGCTGAAAAGCTTAACCAAACACCCCTTAAGCTCCTTACAGCAAGAAAAGGACCCCTTTAGACCCAAGGAAGAGGGAAAGGAAGTTCTGGGTCCCGAACCCATACGTAAGTGCAATTGGAGCATTTATGTACCTAGCAAACTGCATTAGGCTGGATATTGCATCTTTTGTAAACCTATTAGAAAATTACAATGCTAAACCCACTAAGAGGCATTGGAATGGGGTCAAGAACATCCTCCGCTATCTTCAGGGGATCTTGGGCTATTTTATAGAAAGAACCAAGACCTTACTATCACAGGGTATGTAGATGATGGTTTTCTCTCAGACCCACACAATGCAAGGTCTCAAACATGATTCATGTTTCTAAGAGGAGGGACTGCCATATCCTAGAAATCGTTAAAACAAAGCCTTGTGGCTACATCGATGAACCACTCAACAATAATTACACTATTTGAGAACACATGAGAATGTGTATGGCTTCGACGGATGACGAACCACATATAACAATCATGTGGGTTGAACATCATCCAAACCCAAATTATTATCTACGAAGATAATGATGCATGTGTCGCACAAATCAAGATGGGTTTTGTGTAGAGTAATGTCACCAAACATATCAATCCCAAGTACTTCTTTGTTCATAAATTATAGAAATGAATGAATACAAAGTTTTGCATACTAAGTCATACAAAAATCTTACAGATTTTTTCAATAAATCATTACCTATACCTACCTTTGAAAGGTGTGCTCGTGGAATAGGAATGAATTATAAGTGTAGGCTTCAGGAGGAGATTCTACTCAGAATCTCTAAACCATCTCGGTATGATCATGAAGATCAATGAGTTGCATTCTTTTCCATTAGCGAGTTTTTATTGAATTTTCTTTATTAAAGGTTTCTAATGAGGCTCTTGCAACACACTAGGCGTATGCCATATACTCTTTCCCTATTGTTTTCCTTACAAAGAGGTTTTTCTAGAGTTTTAATGAGGCATGGGAATTTCATGGTAATTGCCGAAATGGGGTGTTGGGAAACCGGCCCACCTAGGAGGTGACTGGTGCACCCGCATGGGGTGCCCCCAAGAGGCCCACTTATGGTCAATTATCTAAATCCTAACTATTACATAGATGGTTTATAAATAGAGGAGGTAATCATTGTTTATTTACACTGTTGAGACCTTATACTCGTGAGAACCATCTAATAAAGAGAAGAGCACCACCCCTACATCCTTGTGTCACCTTTATTTTTTACATTATGATTGTGATAGATCTACTACTTAGTGTACGGTCATTGGATTACACGTTTTGACGTTAATTTTATAGCACACTTGGCTTAGTTGGTTTGAGGTTGTTTTTGGGGTTGTGTCATCCAAGAGTGGGTGTTAACATTTGGTCGAGGGTGTGTTTGGATGCGAGGTTTTTGGGAGAGAGGGTGCTAGGCATGTTTCGTAGGAAAGTTTTTATGGCTATTGTTGGACCAGCTGTCTTGATTTGTTGATATGTAGATTCTGGAAAGTCTAGCTATCATAGTGTGTTGTGAGTAATTGTGGAACTAGGTTGTATTTATTGTGAGTAGCTTTGTCTACAGAAATTTGGTTTTAAGTTTTGCACAAGGCTTCGTGACATGTATCAATGACGAGTATAACCAATTATGTTTTCTTAGATATCGTAGACCTACACGAAAAGATAAAATATTACCGGAGAATCACAACACGACATGACACGACATATTGTCCTATCTGTTTTTTATGCATATCGTAGTGGGTTATTATACAAATGTGTTTCGTGACATTAGAGACACATAATGTCCAGAAGGAAGGTTCGAAACTTTATCTCGTGACATCTAGAGAGTACTTCGTGCATGCATAACATGAGACTAGATTGAGATTAGGCTCTTTCGTACATGTAACTTATGGATATTAATGATCACGT
This sequence comes from Stipa capillata, assembly GCA_019208055.1. Classification (NCBI taxonomy): domain Eukaryota; kingdom Viridiplantae; phylum Streptophyta; class Magnoliopsida; order Poales; family Poaceae; genus Stipa; species Stipa capillata. Next base: position 838,996 of record JAGXJF010004472.1, read on the forward strand.
TGTGCTAGTGTACTACTTTTAGAGAGCACGTTATACTTCCATGTGTTACTCGAGAGTATGTTTCCATAAGGTACCTACTCCAAATTATAGAAAGAGATTAAAGGCCTAACTAAACAATGTCTTTCTTTTTTTGGGACACTTCTGTATTTCTTTCAGACCATGTTTGTATGGGTCAAGATCCCCTCATCCAATCCACGCGAAAACACCACATGGCTTAGCTTCCCCGGCCCTGCGTACATGCTTGTTTGGACGAGACCAGCAAGGGGAAGGAGAAAAATAGTCTGTCAGGAAGGGAAAAAAGACTACCCATCAAGTGATGTCGCTTCCTACCTCCATACACATTTCCTCCGAGAACAATGGCATTCTCCACACCAGTGCGTGAACGTTTATCTCCACACAGCTAACTCACCTCGTTACCCCTATCTCTGCACATGGCTGTCCTGGGCAGCCAAAGTCAACATGAAGTGGACTATGATGACAAGCCGCGAAGACTGTAGCCGTAGCGTGCGAATAAAGAAAAATGCGTTCTCTGAAGAGGATAAGATTTATTTTCGTCGGACATTGTAGGAAGGAAAAGTTATGTATATTGGACTCTGTGGACTTTCTCGTATCATATAAATCAAATAATATGTGCGATTTTTCGGTTTCTCTCTCTGGATTGCACGGAAATCGCACCGAGAGGACTTCGCGCATCCAATACGACCCTGGCTTGTAGGCCCCTCCTTTTCTCCCGATGCGAGTGGAGCCCATCCCACTTGGTTCTCAGAACATGGGCCCAGCAGACCACATCCATGACCAGCCCAACAGGCCTATTCCAGTGGACTCTGCTGTCTGCGCTCCCAAGACGCGTCGCACCCTCCGCCTTCCGCCCCGTCGTCGACCATGGTGTCTCCGAGCTCGCCGTCTGCCTGCGCCGCCGCACGGGCCTGCCCAAGAACGTACTCTCCATCCGCTCCCTCACCGTGGTCTCCCTCGACACCTGCGCCGTGCCGCGCGTGCCCTCCGTCGCTTGCCCCCGCCTCTGGACGCTCAAGCTCCAATGCGTCTTGATCAACCAGGAGATCCTCACCGCTGTCCTCGCCGGCGCGCCCGGGCTCGACACGCTGGAGATGGTGTTCTGCACGGGCTTCGGCGGCGGATGCACGGTGGAGTCGTTGACGGTGAGGAGCTTCTTGTTTAGGCCGGCGCTGGAGTAGCGGGAGGTCACGCTGAGGGCGACGGGGCTGAGGCCAATCACGCTGTACACGCGACCGAGGACGCGGAGGGTGCAGCCGGCGCCTGTGCCGGAGGTCAGGAAGGCATACCTGCACGTCTCCAAGTTTCGTGACACGATTTCAGGATCCGGCCGTTCTTGGATGCTGGCACGGGGTTAGCTTGCCTCCCGCTCAGAGGCTTCGCCATGACGGTGAGCTCTCTTGCATCGCATGGTTTATTTATTAGTTGCTGCAATGTGTTTCCCACAATGTTAATTTGTCTAGATCTGAAGTAGGTTGCTGTTCATGATACAGTACTGGTAATATATATAAGTATATACTTAGTCCTTAGATTAGATGCCATCCGATGAGTGGAAAGCCTCAACAAGGCTACATGTTCCTTGGAAATGTTTTTAAATGTGTGCTTGTCTTGTCTGATCACAAGCCAATGAGCCGTACCATTCAAACTGCGAAATCAATCAAACACCATAAAGTAGTATAAACTCTAATGGAAAACTTGATTTTAGGAAGGAGATGGTAGTTTGGCCTTAAGCTTTGTGGTAGGATCGTCATATCTGATAATTTTGTAGCTGCAGTGGAATTACTTATGATGAATTGATTCTTATGTGCTGTCGAAATGCACGATGCTGATAAGATGAGTCACTGGTTCATTTAGATATGAGAAGAGAACTCAAGTATTAAGCTTATGCAGCAATATGTAGATTTCAGGAAAACAGGGAGCTGTTTAAGTCAGAAGATAACAAGTGGCTGAAGTCACACAGTACTTAACACTTCTATCTCGACATGGGTCTTACATGAACAATTGAACACGCATAACTTTATTTTATCCCATCTGCAGATTTGCTATCTCATTTGCATAATTATGTCTCATCTTTGTGTAGTTGTTATCTGATGAATATGAAGATACTCCAAAGTTGCCAATTACATTTCAAGACTTGAGGATACTGTCAGTGAGCTTGGATTTCTTATGTGAATCTTGTTTTCCTGGTGAAGCTGCTTGAGAGCTGCCCTAGCCTACAACAGTTGACTATTTCGGTATGTATCTTACCATGCCTGAGATTGTCGAGAGGTTTATTATTAACACACCTTCTTTCCCATGCTAGGCTGTTGAAAATAACAAGGAGGACGCGTCGCTAAGTTTTGCTGATTACAAGGAGAGGCTGGCAAAGGTATCATGCCTAACTGAGAGCTTGGCGCAGTTCAACTTTCTCGGATTCAGGCCTCAACAATATCAGCAGGAACTCATAATTTTCCTACTAAATCAAACAAAGAAACTGAAGAAGATGGGGGTGCAGTTTCCACAGAACGAAGAATCTGCTGTGAGGTGGATTTTGTCAGTGAGGAGAGCTCCAATTGAGAGAAGATCTACTCTGTACAACCATTACCACCTGGAGTTGGAGTATCCCTGATAGTCTATACATAGGTAGTCGGGTTTGCGCGACGCCACGTGATAGGGCTTTTGCTGCACATGCATTCGTTTTGTAGTTTTTCTTTCTCTTGAATGGTTGCATTCTTTACATAACTAGATGAAATTAGAACACAGGAGAAATTTCTCGATAGGTAGGATAAATATCATTGCATGATTTTGAGATATATGAAAAGAGCCGAGCCGAGGAAAATCTAGGGCGTCTTGCTGTTAGTGGGGATCAATTGTATAAAAATAAAGGATTTGCTATTCAGATGAGCTTACCTTGAGTGTCTCCAGTGTGTAATCAAACCTCAGATGCTTTATTGCTTCATGTATCATGTATAGTTTTCCATAGTTCGTACAATGTTATACATAGGCAGTATATCAGCACTCAAACATGCATGCCACACACTGAAACAATTATGTCCTTATCAGAAAGGGATGCTGATCCCTGTCGCCGAGCTGCAAAGGCTGGAATCTGTGTGCAATTATTCTGAAGATTTGGCATAGACCGTGTGCTCGTATTTGCCGCTCCACCTGCACATTATTGATGTATGAAAGCATAAATAATCTAGACTAGATGCCCGAATGGTGAGAAAGATTTGGACTCACTCACCTGTTGGAATCATCAGATGGAACTTGGAGCTCATGTTCTGAGCTGAATGGTTGGAAAACACGGTCGATGTCCTCATTCTTCACGTCCTCGAGGGTGGTAGGATTCCACTGCGTTTGAGATAAAAAAAATTAAGAACAAATGTGTGAGAAAACTCTATGAGAGAGAGAGAGAGAGAGAGAGAGAGAGAGAGAGAGAGAGAGAGAGAGAGAGAGAGACCTTAGGGGCATTGTCTTTGTCGATACTCAGAGCTCTAATACCCTGCCATGGAACCAAATTAAAATTGGCAAGATGCAAGCAGAAGACCCATTTCTTTTGAGATAATTATTGATCATTGTATGGTCGCAGTACCTCGTATACATCGCCAGTAACGACAGATCGGAGAATATTCATTGTAAGTCTGAATTCCTTCTTCAAGCATTCAGGCAGACTCTGCCCCCGACCTTCTCTAACCTGAAGTGTTCAAAAGAAATCATGAGAGGACTGGAAGAATCACGACGAACGTCCACCGTATTGTAGACATAAATTCCTGAATGTAGTACTCTACACAATAATAAAGAAATATTTAATGACTAATGTGACTGTTAGCGTTAACCTTCTAAAAGGAGCAAACTAACTGTGACGAGGGAAGTGTTACAAGGAAGCACATATTTACACAAAAACGAATATGAAGCCATCAACAACAACAACAGATCAATGAATGGTGTGCCAGTTCTACCGATCGCAGTGTAATCTTCAATGCAGTAGGAGATGATCTCCTCATACTCTTTAGGACTGATGCCATCCATTGGTTTCCATCGATGCTCGCTTCTGATTCCTACAACCAAGAAAATAGTGCTTTACGATACGCAGACAGAAAAATTGATCGTCTCGTAAAAGGGCAGTGATCTATGGATGATTTGATGTTAGAGGCATGAGAAGACTAGTAAGTGTATCATTTCTTGCTTCCTGCTATGTATGAGAACCAGCATCATAAACCAATAATAGCATTTTCCTAGAGCTGAATGGTTTAGAGCAGTATAATTTGGGGGCACTAAGTGAATAATCTGAATATCTTATTGTTTAGAATTTTAGTGTGAGACGAAGATGTGAAAATCATCACAGCAAAGTGGCAAGTCAGGGCTCCAAGGGATCCATTGACATCTAATAGAATGTAGAATAAGCAATAGCTGCAGATACATACTGAACAGCAGATCAAGAAAATTGACATATTATATTAACTTGAGAGAAGCTATAAGGTGAAAATTTCACATCATAAGTTCTGAAGCCTTACAAGTGCTTTCAAGATCTCCTCGACAGTCTCTGCTGAGAAACATTTGTTGATAGTTGGAAGCCTATCAAAGATTGACATGCCAGTGTCAGGTTGTTTTCAATAAATAGAATAAGTACTACTATTTTACTCAAGAAAACATTTTTTCGAACGAGTAAACCCATATTCCATTCAATGAACAACAGACTTGTTACATTCCGCAAGAAAATATATATGTAACGAGATCCATTTGGAAATAATCATCCTTAACTTGTTTAAAATACTCTCTTGATCAGGTTGAACATCCACAGAGAATTCTTCAATGACAGCTCGGACCACAGACTCATCGCCTGTGTCCAGATTCAGTAAATGTTTTTCGAGTTCTTCCAATTTCTGTCATACACATCACAATCTAGTTAAACTATAGACAAACCAATCAGCAAGTCTATTGATTAATTAAGCTACATGAACAATATCAACTATTTGTGCTTGCAATCAAGTACAAAATAATGCAAAGAAACAATACAATATAGAAATGCTAACTGTTCAATGCCTTACTTCAGAAAGTACAAAATGAGTAGCAAGACCAGCAGCAATCATTTCCTTCGCATTCAATCTAGCACCAGTCAAAGCCAGGTACTCCCCTAAAAGTAAGAAGAAAATAAGCAGGTCAGAACTGATATCCCTGTGTGAAGTGGTGCATCATAGCACCATATTGCCCTAATTTATGTTTAATTTTCCGTGACAAATTTTTCTGATGCCTAAATAAATTCATGCAATTTGTCTCAAAGGGACAATACACCTGTACGTAAGCCATGCAAATTATCCACTAGGGACCTCTGAGTGAAAAGTTCAATTAAACACTTACCTAAATATCCGGGGAGTCGAGAATGGATATAAGAAAAACTGCAATCTGTGTGTAATCCAACACTTGCCTCGGGGGTGGCAAAAACCTACACAAATAATGACGATCCTTATGAGAAACTCCGAAGAAATATACAACCACACTGGAGTAGTATTCAAGTAATTGAGTGGATCTCCTTTCAAAATTGTGCGAGTATTATTTTTTTATCCAACGTTCATATGCTATTATAGAACAATAGATCAACTGAAAAGGCATCAAAGTTTACAGATTTGCTATATGATCGTAAGAATTTTAAGAAGGTAATACATGTAGGCAAACATTTGTGAAATCTGTAAACAAATACACAAATAGTAAGCCATAAGTGAGGCATAATAAATTGGAATGGTGTCTCGTACTGTTTTCTCCGTGACAACTGCGAACTTCAGTGGAGCAACCATGGCTGCACCTCCACCCATGGCAAGTCCATTAACAAGAGCCACCTGCATGAATGTAGAACTGCATATTCTCAGAACAGAATTTTTCCAGCAACATAAATAGTGTTCCTCTAACAAACATGTAAGAGGGCATCACCGTGGCTTTCTTATATGTATGAATGTGATAGCAGAGCCAGTACATCCTATACACAACCTCGAGGCAGGAATCATCTGCAAATGAGTCATATAATATCTCCAAACAGCCATAGTTTATTATATGCAAATGTAAATTGTGGATGATGGAAATCAAACTATACAGTAGGACCGAAGGAAGAATTTGAGTGCATGTGGTGTAACTGTTAGGCTGTGACAGTCATACCTGATCTTCCTTCATAGAACATCTTCAGGTCTCCACCAGCAGAAAATGCACGTCCAGCGCCCTGATAATCATCAAACATCACATTCATGTACTTGTGACAATTGCTGAATATTACAACAGTCGTGACAAATTCTTCTGTCACATGACACCGAATTTCAACACCATATTCTACTAAACTTAAAGAACAGAACATTTGCTACTTGTTCAGATTAGCATGACATACATACTGTACACTGGGTATAGTTCAAACTTTTTTTTTAGCTTCCCCCTCCTATGGCAAAACATAATAGTAATTTTCTAAACTAAGCACCAGCTCTGACCTGATTGATTCCGTCCTAGAGCAGTATAGCAGCTTAAAGACTGGAACGTTATCGTGGAATGTTGGTAGGCTGCCTAGTTTTATCTGTACATTGATAGTGCGTACGCACCTTGAAGATGACCAGCTTGGCATCATCATCTTTCTCCCATTTCTCCAAGAACTGGGCTAGGATATAGACCTACAAGCAGAAAACCCAAATACAAACAGAACAATCATTGTTAGCAATCCACAGGCTCTCCACAGCAAACCAGTTGCTAGCTAATTAACAGCTTCCGAACCAAGAAGTCCGAGAAACGCAAGAAAGCGCACCACTCTATCGGAGATGCCGTTCAGCTGGCGCGGACGGTTGAGGGTGACCACCCTCGCGCCGTTGATCTCCTGCCCGAGGACGACCTACGCAAAGAGCCACATTCCACGGTCCTCCTTCGGTGAGCTGATCGAATCGCAACGGAAAACGAAGCCAAGAATCGTACTAGATCATAGTTACCTCCTCGGGATTCGCTCGTTCCTGAGCCATGAGGAATCGGGAGCTGGGGATCTCTTTGGTGCGTACCAGCTAGCGAGGCGAGGCGAATGCCGAATGGGGGTTGGTGAAGGAACCATGGGTGTGGAAAGAAGGAAGGTCAGGGGAGCGGGACGGTTGGTAAGGCGAGTGTGGAAAGTGAGGTCGCGGATCGCGACCGGGCGTGGTGGGTTAGGTGCGACGTGTTGAAGATTGGGAACTGAGTGAGATGCGTTCTTGCAGATTTCTCCTCCGGTTGTTCGACGCTAGGAGTGAAAAGGGAAAGTATTATCTCTTCTCGTAAAAAATATTATGGCATCTTATCATACATTTTGTATAACTTATACATAAAAAAATTTCTCACACTTTTTAAATGGTAACTCATGCACAAAAAACTTTAGACATGGAGAAAATTACTAGAGATGCTCACAAATAAAAAATAGAGGCACTCTTTCCCAACCGGTCAAAAGGGTATATATACCCAAACACTTGAAATCTAGCCGTTGGAGAAAGCTGGCAGGGTGGCCGGTTTAAACCGCCCTCAGGTTGGCTTAAACCACCCCCAGCCAACGGTCGAAAAATGGTCATTTTTCCACTTCCAGACTCTAGACCCGGAGAGTCTGGATGGGGGTCCGAATTGCTACTAGAAAGCCTGGACCTCCACCCCAAGAATCCAGATTTTGCACACCCGGACTATCCGGATCCATCCCAAAGGGTCAGGTCGGCTTCAGACGAGGAACTGATCGGAACCAAGCCAGTCAGACTGCCCTTGCTAGTCAAGCCAGGAAACCCTTGGTTTGCTACACCTTTCTCCCAGGAAAACAACAACTCTCGACACTAGGACTTTCACCTTAGTCCATACACTCCAGAAATTGACCTTCCGGAGTCCGTGAACCTAGGTTGAACACTTCGACCATAAAGGTCAAGAAGCAACCACACATGCCGAGACACACAATCAAGGGCAAACTCACACGACCACAAAAACGGTCCGAAGCCTTCGAGCACTCACAGCTCGGAATCTCCGGACACGCTGAACCCAAAGCTCTAGCACAACCTACAAATAGCAACATGATGAAATGCAAAAAATGTAAGGACTTGAGCACTCCACACATAATGTGGAAGCAAATCATCTGATGGCCTCTTAATACTACGGCTATCTAACCTATAATCTGATCCCTCTTTAAACATCTAGAGACCAGTTAAATAGGAAACCCTCATTAGGCATACCTTTGCCTTGAGCTTTCCTCTCGAGCTTGATGACGATCGCCACCCTTGCTCCAAGCCGGAAAGTATCTTGATTATACTTGTCTCTAAACGTCTTGCATGTAGTCCCCTCCCCCCCCCCTCCACAAAGATTCTTACGGGAGACTTTCTCTTACATTCATCTTCACTTGTCCATCTTCATTAGATGGACAGCAAGATTCCAAGCTTATATATTCTCATGATATATATCTTGGAGCTTGCTCTTCTTATCTTAATGTCATCCTTACATGGATTCCATTAGCTTGGCTTTTCATTTTATGATCACGAATAGCACCTAACCCGCACAAACACTCTTTCACATAGAGATATCTTGGGTTAGTTCATAAGAGGTAATATGCATATATCACACCATAGTCACTTGATCATACTGTTCAAGTGACATATTCCTTTTTCCTCATGTGTGGACCGTCTTAAGTCCACTGCTTGGACTAGTATCTTGATCAACCTCTTTTCTTCAACATCTTTATACATGTTTTTTGACTTGATAGTATTCTTCTCGAATCTCTCTAATATTCTTCATGCATCACCATGACCACTTGTCTACACAATCTCAAGTGGTACACTCTTCATGTTCATGTGTTGACCATACTCAATCTATCCTTGGATTTGCACCATGGTCAACCTTATTCTCCTTTTGAGCTTTGGTATCTTGATGCATATCTTTGATTTGCAGCATTCTTCTCAAACCCATTCAATGTTCTTCATACATCCCATATAGACATAACCTTATATCTAATCTTCATGAAACATGTTAGTCTATAGATATTGTCATCAATTATCAAAACCACACTTGGAGGTTAGATGAAAAGGTTGCCGGCGAGTGTTGGTCTGCCATCATCGGAGTCATAGCCATCGACATTGAAAAAGCTTCCAACTTCTACTCAAGAACTAGTAGCTTTCAACCCAAAAAGTTACACAAATTTTGACCCATATTTGTCAAGTTCTCTACTCAAATACTAAAAAATTTATACTCAAAAGCCAGTAGCTTTCAACCCAAACAATACAACCTAGCATCCACATGCACCAAAAATCGTACCTTTCAACTCATTCAACTAGAACTTTCAACTCAACTTTTGTAGAAATTTTTTCCAAAAGAAATCAAACAAGGATCAGATTTGGAAAGTTCCCAAACCCTACTTGCCTGCTTGCCATTGAGAATGGAAACGGCAGTGAGGGACTCCCCCATTGTTGTGAAGCTCCAAGAGAAGGGAGGGCGACAGGAATGGCGCGATGGTGACGGAGCCAGTGACGACAGCCACGACCCCGACCCTTAGCTGCAGCCACGACAACTGAAGAGACCTACAACATGATGAGGGCTGTGAGAGCGTGAGGTGACAATGACCTGCTGTTTGCCGTCGACGAGACGTGATTGAAGAGAGAATGAGAGACAAAGGTGTGAAGAATACCAAAGGCTGAAGAGGTCGGGAAGAAAGAGAAATGGAGAACAAGATCATGAGAATGGACCGATGGAGACCGAACGTGTCACTTATGCCTGATCGACCACAGAGCCAGTAATTATGAGTTTGGCAAGTCTAGTTTTGAATCTACATGTTCAAAATGGTTTCAATCCACGTGGCACGTAATATGTTCATGCTTGGCTCTAGATGTTGCATCAGGTGATGTGGTTGAGAAATGATGTCCATTTCAGCCAAAACCAGAATGGATGGATGGTTAAATGTGGCTGGCTTTGATACTTGAAACACTAGCTAGATACCCATGATTTGCTACTAATAAAAGTATATATAACCAATTATGTCAACCCGTTATCATCAGCTCTACATCTCGGCTGCAGTTGCACTCGTCCAAGTTCTGCCTAGGCCAGCTTCACGCATTCGTATTCATGGTTGGCCTACAGCCTTACATTATGCCCTCGACTCCATAGCCCCGTCGAGTTGTGCTTCTTTGTGACATGCTTCATTTTCGTTAGAGATTTTTTAGAAGGTAGTTAAGCTAATTTGTTAAGGGAGCTTTATTGTGTTCAAGTTAGTTTGTTTGTTATTCTTAAAGATCTTTTGATAAGATGTGAAAGAAAAGTGGGAAACATGAATGATCCACTACCAACATTTATCTATATAATAGTAAATATTTGACATAGCTTGAGAAACAGCTATTCACCCTTATATTTGGCATAGCTTGAGAAACAGCTATTCACCCTTTAATATGGTGCACGGTGCACAGCGTTCGAGCGAGAATCCGAGAGTCTATTACTCTTGGAGGACACCGACTCCTAGATGGCTTGGTGGTGGTAGTTTGGTGATCTCCTCAAGAAGCTTGTGAGGAGGCCTGGGAGATTATGAAGGGGTTGTGGAGCTCGCCATCTCTGGGAGTGGCGGCAAGAGCTAACCATAGTGATCGAGAGACTCTGAAGAGTCCTCGGGAGGAATTGACTTGAAAGAAAGCCCCCCTTTGATCAAGCGTGATCGGGTCCTGAAATGGAGATGTAGGATATTGGTGGATATCCAAACTTAGGGTCATACATCGTTTGGTGTTGTCTCCTTTACTTATCGCAGTCCATACTTGTACTAGATTGCTTATATATCTCTTGTTGAAGTTGTTTATCACCCTTGTATTCATAACATTAATATATTCACATAGAGTGTTTATGCTCTTAGAAAATACTAGCATATTAGGATTTGAGCTTGCGATAATCCGATTAGTATACTTCCGCATTAGGATTAAGCCAAATTCGTAAGAGATTTTAAAAGCTTATTCACCCCCCTCTAGGCGACATCTTAGTCATTAAGGTCCTTTCAGCTGGCTACGACTGGAGATGGCAAAGGAGAGAGGATAAAAAGGAGAATCAAGAAAGGAGATTTTGCTCACTCCCTCATATAGGTTGCTCATACGGGCTTTCCAACAGCTACAATAGTGCTGCCAGAAAGTGATCATCCGCGCTCATGCGGACCTCTTTCCAACAGCTACAATAGTGCCACCAGAAAGTGATCATCCATGTGGACAACTGTAAATTACCGATCCCCCATAAACTTATGACATAGTTCAAGGTTAAAAATACAACTTTAGTCGAGGTTACGCAGAACCTAGATGGTCGGTTACCTTTTTCCTAGCAAATATGACTTTTTGGAGAGGCAAAATAGACAATTGGGGTTTGTTCTCCTAGATATAAGGATCCATGCTACCCGCCTCCTTAGCTAATGCATGTGCCACACAATTCGCCTCTCGGGACAGTGTGGAGGGGTCGCTTTAGCTAAATACACCACCAGAAGCTTTATCACTGTTGTGAAACCAACGTCGGGAGGAGTGATCCGATGGCCGGCATAGTAGTAGATTAAACATAAGCACACATGCGGAAAGTAAATTTACACATGGATGTAGGGGTGAGTGCTCTTTCTCTTTATTAGATTGGATCTCATGAGTACAAAGTCACCAACTGTCTAAATAAACAACGGCCACCTCTCCTATTTATAAACCATCTACATGACAATTAGGGTTTTGGTAAGTGCCCACATGGGCCCCTAGAGGGACACGGTGCACCAACTGGCCCAACCAGGGTGGCCCAGTTTTGTAACACTCCCCCTTGGACAATTATCGTGAAGTGCACATGCCTCATTAAAACTCCGCAAAACCTAGTGGGAACATTTGGAGAAAGAGTGCATTGCATCTGCTATTTATATTACATTAGTTGCCTCATTAAAATTTCTTTGAAAACTCATCAAAGAAAAAAGAGTACAACCATTTGAGTTTGATTAAGATAAAATTGATGATCTTTCTACTATATCTTCTAGTTATGTTTAGATTCTGGGATTGTAAATGATCAGGATGTCAGCCTAGAAGGGAGAGGTGAATAGGTGACTCGACAATCTTAACCAAATTTTAATTATTCTTGCAACTGTGCAAAATTAAAGATTGTATTAATCAAGAAAAATATGAACATAAATATGATATGAATATAACACTAGCAACTTCAATATAGCAATTTAAGCAAAACTTATGAGAAGTAAATGCGTGAAGAAATAACCAAAAAGAGACACGAGATTTGTTGCCGAAGTCTGGATTCTTGGGGGAATCATACATCTCCGTTGGGGATCTCGATCACACGTGATCAAGAACCGGCTTCCTCTCAAGCCTTGTATCTCTTGAGGACGGACTTGTGTCTCCTCGACTTCTTTCCTCGCAGAGGTGAATCCCGACCTTCACAAACTTCTTGAGACTCACCACAAAGGATGGGAGCTTTCAAGGACTCATAACCGTCTAGGAGACCCCAATATCCAAGAGAAATGAGCTTGATAAATACTTAGAGATGAACTCAATGCTTTACTTAGAATGCATCTCAAATCGCTCAAACATTTCTCTTCCTCACAAGGATTCTCTCTTGGTGCTTGAAGAAGTGGAGGAGTGCTCTTGAGTATGTAGGAAATGAGTTTGGCAAAGAGTTTCCCTTGTTTGGAGCAACAGGGCTTATATAGGAGGCCCCTCAAAGCTAGCCGTGTTAGGTAATCTACCTAAATCCGGAATGTCCGGATTTGGGTCGGACTCTCCAGATTTTGAAATCCAACGACTATTTGCTGAGGTGGCAGAGGCTACTCACTGTCCGGACAGGGCGAAGATACCCGGACTGTTCGGGTCTGTGAGGACCCTAGTCCCGGGATAGTCGGCAGAGGCGTGAGGTGAAGGTCAGGTGTGCTGCTGAGTTGACCCGATTCTATCGAGCTACGTCGAGAGTTAGAGAGAGAGGGGGGACTTTGTTATGCATTTGCATTATTCATGGCATTCATCTCGAATACATCATACCCATGTTCATGAAATTGAAATTTAAAACTTTATTGAATAGGTGAATAATACAAGTGTTACAATACAACATTGTTACAATGAATGAAAGAGGAAGAAAGAAAAATTACATGTCGGAATTCTACCTATACAAAAATCTAACCCCAATCTTCGACCTTCCGAGTCTTCGAGTCTTGAGCTATAGTGGAGAAGCACCGAGAGTCGGAGGGGGAAGATTCTTTGGAAATGTAGGCGGCATCCGAGGCCGTCGAGTATATGCACTCGAGACTGTTGGATTTTCGCCGTTGCTATAGGAGGCAGGTTTTCGAAAATGGAGTCTTGAAATATAAGTGGCCACCGGCACAGTTCCGTCGACATCCGCAGATTTAACTGCGGGGGCAAAAAAGTGCCGATGACCTAAATAGTTTTAGTTTTGAAAAATAGTTTTTGAAAAAAAATTTGTTTTTGAAAATGTCTGAGGGCCACATGGCTAAGACCCTCATCGAACAAATCTAATACTTTGTATAGGGATAAAAGAGGTGAGAGGTAGCAAAATAATTTAATTTTCCTATACTAAAATGCCTCCATATTTTGTTTTAAAAAGAATTTATAAAACTCAAAAATCTGAGATAAATATCAACCCAACCAAAGTCACCCATCGGTACTCACAATTTGGACTTTAGCCAAATTTTTTCCTTAGCTCTCAAGGCAGCTTAAGCAAACCAGGAAAAGCAGCCATGTATCAAGCCAATATGAGATAGAAAAATAATTCCACCAGAGAAGCCTAGGAAGGCTCGGTACAAGTAGTGCTCAAGCAGCCAAATTGAGCCATTTCCTAGAGTAGTCGCCACCAGAGCTAGCTTAGAGCAACTGAGAAACAAGCTTTAGGAAACCTGAGCTCAAGAACTCCAAGGACAGCAAGGTGCTAGGAGGAGAAGGCCACCCAGCCAGCGAAAAGCAACAAGGTGGAGGAGGATCAGCTGAAGAGAAGAAAGGTCATTAGGACCAAAAGAGTAAGGCGAGGAGGGATAGCAAGAACCAGGAGGAGTAGGGAAGAAAGTACCAAACCTGCCATTGTCCAACTGAGACAAGGTAAACATTTCGGAAATCACAAACTCACATATACATGCATAAGAGTTTAGCATGTTTTAATAGGACCCTAGAGTCCATTTTCCATCACAGGAAGTTGTAGGAGACCTTGGCAGTGTCTATTCTTATCAGTTAACACTACGAGTTTCTCAAACAAAACCTCAGCTAAAGATTCATCGTTGGGTCTTTCAGTTAGGCAGCAAAGGGTAACATAATCTGTTCTTATCAGTAATACCTTCTCTAAATCCTTTTTAGACAAAGAATCATTGTAGACAAAGACCAAGTTTTGCATCTGTTCTTATCAGGAAATAAACTGATATACACATATTCATGAAGAAAGCAAGAAAATGCTAATATCAAGTAAAGCATCTCAATGTGTGTGTTAAGGCTACCGAATAGGCATAACATGAACTCATGTTTCAGATGTAAAGGCATCTAAATAGGTTAACCAAGACCAAGTATGAGACTCTGTCCTTTCAGTTTAGGTAAACCAATATATGTGCAGAAAAGGAATTAAGAATCATAAGCATTTAGCTCAGCAAAAACTAAGTGCAGTGAAAGACTCTTTAGTTGAATGGCTGATGCTTATGAATATGCAAGAAATAGGAAGAGGCTAAGGACTAGTTAGTATCTGTTACCTTTTTCAGTTTGAACAATTGATGCAGATTATGCTAATGACCGAAAGCAGATAGTAATTAGGATCAAGATGAGTGTTCTGTTTTAGCAAAAGTGCTATAGGATGGATTACAGACCAAATAAAATATCCAAGTGACTTTTCCCAAACATTCTCAGTTTTAATCATCACCATAATGGCCTAAGGATTTAGCATAGTATCCATTCTTTCAGTCCAGGGAACTAATACACCTATATATATATGCTTATCTGGACATGGTGTTTCGGATGCAAAGCATCGTCGCAACTAGCTAAAGACCAAATGTAAAATCTGTTCACTTCAGTTGATTAAACTGATATGGGGTTAAGAAAAACGTTCTTAAGGTCCAGAGGCACCGCATAACAATATACCAGATCGGGTCCAGATCATAAGCATAGCTACTTAACTAAGAGCAGAGTAGCATCTGATCATATCGGTTTTTAGAGCGCATAAAGATCAACATAACCACTTTAGAATCGCTGATCAAACAACAGTTGCCCTTGTCAAATTTCTCTTACATTTCTTATTCTTTTCTCTGAAATCATCATCTTAGAATGAGCATAGCATCCAAGCTCTAGCTGAGATTACCAAAATCCCCAAACCAAACCAGCAAGTGAAGAACCCTAGAACTGAGCCACGGTAGAGAAAGAGAAATTAGGGATTTTGGTTGAGAAGACTTACCTGTGGAGGAGGCCGGAAACGTGAGCGACCTCATCCCGCCACCGGCGAGGGGCGAACCCGGCGGAGCACCGCCGGAGACGAGCTACGACATCGGGTCGTGACAGCCTTGGGCGGCGAGGCAAGGACCACCTAAGGAACCGAGCGAGGGGGCGCTGAGGGCAGCGACTGGGAAGGAGCCAACTGAGATGGTCGGGGCGACGCTGTGGGAGAAATTGAGGCAGCACCGAAGGGAGCGAGCCCACCTCCAGGAAGAGACTAGGCCGGCGGCAGGGAGGCCCGGAGAGCCTAGGGCGACAGCGGTGAAACCCAAACCAGGGAGCCGAGCCGAGGGCCATGGCGACAGCACCCGAGGGGAGGGCAACGCATCCTCGGGCGGAGCCAGGCTAGGGCGCCCATGGAAGACCGGAGGGCCGGCAGCGACCGAGAAGCCGGCCACGGCGGCGACAAGGGGAAAAGAGGAGGCATCGGCGGTGGAGTGAATAGAGGGGAAAGAGGAATTAGGGATTTAGGTAATAAATGTGAGAGAGTGAGAGAGAGAGAGAGACTTGGGTAGGTTAGGGTAGTTTAGGTTTTGGGCCATTTGGGCCTGGTTTAAAAATGAATAAAAAATGGAGATTTAAAATGTATTATCACTGTTTTCTTTAAAACTGAAAATAAAGAGAAGTAAAATGATGAAAAACAGACGTATATATATGTGTGTGTGTGTGTATATATATGAGAATTTCTTAAACTTAAATAATTTCTTCCTTCTTAAAAAGGAAGTAAAGAACATCTCAAAATTATAAATTATTTCTAATTAGGTTAAACATAATAGTTCTTTTGAAAGAAGAATTAAACACTAAGTTTACTTCTAAAATATTGATTGAAAGGAAATGTTACACTTTAGGCAAAGAAAACCAATGGCTAAATTTGAATATTCTCTTAAATAATTCTAAATCTTCAAAAGAATGACTAAAAGAATCATCTTATATTCCTCGGAACATTTTAATACACTTAGCATCTTATGCACTCAAATGCCATCTCATTTGCATTCATACTTTGAATCTTTTGGATAAGTCCTTATCGAACTTTATTATCTTTTTATCAGAGACCGGAGTTCCACAACCTACTCGCTATCAGGCAAGTCCAGTTTCTTGTTCATGTCCGTTGAGAATGATCTACAATTTCCCTCTTGTCTATAACCTGCACAAAATGGAAATCTACTTTCTAAAGATGAATCAACTGTTGTTTTATTTTCGATCATCAGTTCTTGGGCGATGACATGGTGGGTGGTGAAATCCTGGAAAGGTGCCGAAGGCACATCGGAAGACGGATTTCATCACACGGGTGTGTTTCACATAAGGTTAATGCAAACAATGATCGATTGTGCTTAAGCGTCGTAGCGATCGCGCAAACCACATACTCTATATGGGCGGGGCTGAGCCAAAATACCTTTGCCATAGGTCATACTCTCCCGGGAAAGGAAGACCTCAACAGTTGGATCCGGAGTATCAACTGTTGGGAAGGTGGTATTAGCCGTTGGCTATCCACAAGGCGTTGGACCTGTAGTGTCAACGTGAGACCGGTAGTCTCAGGCCTGTTGTGCGGGACTACAACGCGGGGTATGACTGAGCGGGCGGTGAAATGGCTTTGTGACCATAGGAGTGTAGATGAGGTTTGGCCACCTCAGATGCATGACTGTCGTCGTTTGTGGGTACAGTTGCACACCTCTGCAGAGTATAAAGAATTGTGGCTGAGTCACTCCATGTTCCTGGTTGGAACTGCGAACGCGGTAGGAAAGGGATCTATCGGAGATCCTAGCAGCCTGTAAGACATGAGATCGTAGTCTCTTAAATTAAAACTTGACTCTCTTACCCTTCGGAACTGCATTGCTTTTGGAGAACGTTGCCGTTCTCAGTAGATAGTGCATCAAACACCTCTTTGCTATTCCTGGACTTGTTGAGTACCTTCTGTACTCATCCCTCTATTCTAATTCCTTTAATTAGACTGTGAGCCGACGGCGGAGATGGAAGTGGTATACATTGAAGTCGACGAGGAAGTTCCCGAAGAACAAGTACCGAAGAAGGAGGACGAAGGCATCGACTACTATGTCGAATTCCGCGATGAGAACAATGCTGAATAGAATAATAGGTTGGGTAAGTCGAGAGTGGTAGGAAAGACTTTTGCTGTAGCCAGACGATAAACGGTTTTAAATTCCCCGTATTTTTTGGAATCAGTTTGTAAGACTTTGTATTTTGTTGCAAGTTGTAACTTCAGTTTGTAATATATGGACCGCTGCGATGCTCCTGTTGCGCCACTCTGTGACAAGGTCTAGGGTCCAGGTAGTCCTGTAGCAATCCAAACCCTCATCCAGACTGTCCAAGCTGAGGTCCAGACTCCTGTGGATTGGTCGGACCCTCGGCTGTACTATCCGGGCTGAGGTCCAAATTTCCCCAGAACAACAAGAATAGGGTTTTTCTTTAGATTTTGGGCGACAATGGATCTGCACTTAGCATTGAGCCTTCTCATGACATGTTCATCGAACCCCTCTTAATAGTATGGTGTTCCTATACTCAAGGTGATTTGTATCACTAAAACTTAGGAAATCTATCCGCCTTGAGATTTCACCGACTTCTTTTCTCTTTTTCTTTTGAGGGGTCGTCGATGATTATCTTTAGAGATTTCTCGTGACTAAACCTGTTCATATACTTAAATGAGATCATTAGTCCCTTAATTTTTGTCATTAGCCACCAAAATTCATTTAGGGGTCTAGATGCACTTTCAGATTGCTCCCCCTGAATTATGCACACATACAAGCTAATTTCAATTCAAGCATTGATATTTCAATCTACATTCTAGATTTTGGAATATATGGTGAGGAATGATATAAATTTATATTTTTCTTGAGTAAATCAAAATCATGAACTTTTCATAGCTCAAGCATGATAACTAAAGCTCTCCTTTTGTATTTACTCATCCTCAACGTAGCTCCCGTTAGAATCTTAGTGTTCTAACTCGTGTGTTTTCAGAGGAAACACTATGGGTAACATCATGTGTAGGGTAAACCTAACACACAATATATAATCTTCTTGATTGTTTTCTCATAATTAATTCTAAAAATTGTGATGACCCTTTCTTAGAGATTCCAGTGTACCTATATCACATCTCTCTATTCTTTCGAGACAAGGTGAGTGGTATTTTATGGGGTAATACAACTCACTAATGTGCAATCATAATCAAACTCAGTTGTGCAATGTAAGTTGTCATCTTCAATGAATAACATTAAGGGGTCAAGGTAGATGAGTGTATTATGCAAAGCTTTGTTCCTTTCCATATAGTTTTGTATGACTTAGTAGCAACCCAAGGGCGAATGTCCTTTATTAAACATTCTTACCTTCTTGTAAGTGCTTCTATCAATAAGTATGGAGTGATACTATTTCCTTTCATGGATATGTACAAGCTATAAACCTAAACAGATTTTGATTTTTCCGAAACCTTCATTTTGAACTCAGACTTCGAGTATAAGATTGTTTCCTCTATGTCCTCTGGTGTCTCAATGATATTCAAATCATCAATGTAAAAGGAGAGTATACATAAATTGTTCAATAATTCTTGTGTAGACACATAGGGACAATTTTCATTTGTTTCAAGTGATATACCACATCCTTTCGGATTATATTAATCTATATGGTGAATTATGAAATTTCACACTATACAAGTTTGATCTTGATTTGGAATTGGTATTTCTTCAGATACCTTCATAGAAATGTCCAAATCTAGATCTCATATAAATATCCTATAACCGCATCCACTAATACCATTTTTCTTAAAATTCAAGGTTATGCTGCCATTGAGACAAATATATCCAAAGGATAATTCATCAGTTACTAGAGAATAGGTTTCTTCACAACAAAATTTATTCTTTTGAGTGAAACCTTGAGCAACAAGCCATGTCTAAGTATCAGATTTATGTTCGAATAAACACCCATTTAAATCACGTAAAACGTGCATTGGGAGGAATATGTACTACTTGCCAAAGTACTTCTCTTTTGTAAATTGATTACAAAAATATTTGCGCTTTTTTTAGCTCGACTAAATTCTTCTCCGTGTCAATGTAATTGGTGGAAATCTCTTCCTAAGAAGCTTCTTCATGGTGGTTTTCCTATATACCACTATTTCCTTGTTTGTTGGTATAGGGTCCTTTAGCCTGCCAGCGCCAGTGTGTACGCACACATCTCCGCTGATTGCTCCCTTCATAGGGAGGTTTAAGTCTGGAAAACCATTCAATTTTGGCTCCATACTTGTACCAGATGTCAACTGGCTCCCCTTCTTTACCTTTTTCTAGGTACTTTATTAATTTGAGCAAGCAAGTCGCCTTGCCCCAATTTTCCCAGACGTCTCCGGGTACTAAGGGTTTTGGGAAGCCGGAGTCCCCGTCCTCTTACAAGAAGAAGGCTTTTGGACAAGGATGGTAGGGGGCGCACCCTCCACACTCTCCAGTGCATTTATAACAAGTATATGCAACTTTGCTATGCTTTATGATCAAATAAAGTATAAAATAATTGAGCAATTAATTTTCTAACTTCTTCTATTCTCGTCTTACTAGTGCATTTCCTGAGCATGGATCTCCGTGGCTCCCCACAAGATTTCCCAACATTCTTCATCAAGGATTTGATTTCCTCCCCCTAATGTCGGCAATCGATCTTTATCGAAGATATAAATCATATATGTTGATTCAAGTTGACAAAAATTCTCATTTTGTGTGGGAGTCAACTCTTCAAATATTATAGGGAAAATTTGGTGATTGCATCCCTTGCACTAAATGATGAGGTGATGTGGTATTATTTTCCAAATTTTGTCTAAGACGGATGAGAGTTGCTCGTGCAAGACTGCATATCTCTAAAGTAATGTCTAGTATTTTTCTTTATTCCGTAGGGAGAACCTGGCATTGTATTTGATCTTTGTGATCATTGCTTTTGCGAGCCCGTTGTTCAATTGAACATGTAATTTGGGGTAGAAAACGACCCTAGAAAGAGTCGAGTAGGACCGCATATGCTACATGAGTACTATATTAAAGTAATTTTTTTAATAAAATGTGATAGAATAAACAGAAAAACAAAACTATAATAATGGAACTTGACTTATCATAGAATACTAAAAATATATGTCTGCCTGCACACATCAAACTTAAGAATATCCGCTTACATAGAGCTTACACACCATTATTTATTATTCCTATGCAAATACCACTATAGAGATATCTAGATAAACAGCAAAGAACCTGTAGGTAATCAAATGGACTCAAAAGTATGAGTCAACCTCAGTTTGGATCTGCACATCTGTGGGCTCTCCTACAAGGGTGGGCACCGCCATAGGGGGTGTGGCTACCACCCCCTCAAGGGAGGCTGAGGCTACCTCGGCGTCTATGAAATCAACATCATCAATGTTCATGACAGTTCATGCCTTCTCTTCAATAGCATCTCCAAGGCCTAGTGCTTCATGCTCTATGTTCGTCTTCTCAATGATCGCGAATTGGTCTCCATCTTCTTTTGCTCCTCGTCTTCTGATGGAAAGCTTCGATGATGTGCTTTGGAATACGGCACGTCTTGGACCAATGTCCATAGATGCCACACCTAAAGCAAGTCTAATCCTGCAGACCATATGGCTTTTTGCCCTTCCGAGCCTTTCATTCCTCTTCTGTCCTTGAGGGTGGCACTTCATTGTATGAGCAATGATTTCCTTTCTTTTCCCACCCTTTTGAATACCGTAGAGTACAAGGGGTTTAAAGCAAGATTTCCTATATGGCAAAAATATCTGTGTGATTTGCCAAATCCTCGGGGGTTATATTGCAAAATTTTGAGTCCAACCGGGTCAAGACGCACGCGTGTGTTGTGGCCTCCTTGGCTTGCATAGCATGGTCCGCTTCGGCAGCCCACCTTGCGCATGGCCCGCTGTAACGTCCCGAAATTCCAAAACCCGAAGATTAGGGCTTTCAAAAACTTTTGGTTAGATAACGCTAACCGACGTGCATCGATAAAGCTTAATGTCAAAACCATTCGTCCTCGCGTCCCCGCCGCGACAGCCTGAAGCCGCCGTCGCAGCCAGTTTGCTCCGCCGCGTCAGCCCAAGACAGCCAATGCCGCTGCCACGCTCTTGCCACGGCAGCGACCACTGCCCGTTTCCTCTGCCGCGGCACGGCCGCTGCCACCGCCGTTGTTATTCTTTTCTGTCGCGACAAGCCATTCCTGTCGCGACAAGCTCCTACCGCGGCAAGTCTTTCTCCTACCGCGGCAACACCGCGTCGACATTTTCTCTGCCGCAACTCTACACGTATACGTGAGCATATCAGTGTTTTCCTCAAACCCTGACCTACCACGACCTCTTGTGTCCATTCTATCTGCGTCGCCACCCTATATGTGCTAGAACTCCAAGTGTATATGTACACACGCACTCCAGCCGATAAAACCCTGAATCGGTGAATATCTTAAAATGTCGCATGCACCGTATTCATCGGAGCACCTGCGGTACCTCACCACCAATCGACCCTAAGTCGAGATGGATAATCCACTGAGGATCCCGTATACCCTCCATCCCTTGCCGCACACCCGGAACCCCTTCCAGCCCTCGATCCCTCCCCGTCCCATTTAAACCATTAGGACTAAAATTAGCTTTTAGCTGCAAACCATTAAATTGATTTTCCAAAATTCCCGATAAATTACCACAACGATCCTTACATTTTCTAGAATTCATATATATAAAAACATGGGTATGCCTAGATCAAAAATCTGAGATGATCTTTATCGAGCGCTTTCGTTAAAATTACCGCGGCACATGAGATCTTGAATAAACTCCCAACCGATCGCGGTCAAAATCTAGGTAAAATGTTTTTACCACCCTCCCAACCTAGTCATCTCTTTTATTTCTCCTGGCAGCTCATGTCTCATCTCTCCTTGTTGATTTCCAAGGTTTACCAGGTCGGACGTCAAATCTTGCAGACGAATCCGATTCCTTCGGTGCCTAACTTCCCTATTCTTCCCAGTACATTTCCAGCACACCCTCCTCCTAGCTCCCTGTTCTGCACCATCGGCCTAGCTCCTCACTGAGCTGATCCATCCTGTCTCGCAGTACATGCAAGACGTGTGGGCAACCTCCAGAATTTCTGCCTAACCTGGCTGTCACTCCCTTGCCCTGTAGTCACAGCCAAGCTTGGACCCTGTCACTCGCCAACCTTGTAGCAGAGCAGCGTCACCCATCTTCTCCACGCCACCTGGTGCATCGGCCAGCTCGAGCTCCCTGGCCACGTTCCATCGCCGGCCCTGTAGGAGAACAGCCACCCCCGTCCTCCGCTGGCAACCGAGCTACACGCCGGTGACACCACCACTCAGCTGGCCCTAGCGCATCAGTTTCCTCACCTTCCCGTAGCCCCGTGTCACCTTTCTTGCGCCGCCTTGTCCCGTCGTTGAGCTAGTGGCGGAGCAGAGAACACCGCCCAGCTAGATCACCGTCGCCAGCCTATAAAAAGGGGACTCGGCCGAGCTCCATCCAGCACCCAAGCCCCATCCAGTTCCTCTTCCTCCAAGTTGAGCAGCTAACCGAGCTCTCCGCCTCAGTCCAGGCACCAGTTCGTCCCCCATTAGCTCAGTTCCAACACCATTTCCCCAAGCCGAACTCAAATCCCATTGCATCCCAGTCCGAATCCCCTTTCCCCTCCAAACCGAATAGTAGCTGAGAACTCACCTGAGAGCCGCCAAGGAAACCCTAGCTCGCCGGCCTCCAAACAGCTCTAACCCGAGCCCCTTCAACCCTCCCGAGCTTCACTACCGTTGCCATGGCTTGACCGAGATACCAGCTCAAACCACAGCACGAGACTCACCTGGAGCTGCCGCCAAATACCCTAGCTGCCGCTGGCTCCAGTCACTGAGCAAATCAAACTCCCAACCGCCGTAACCACCGCAGCTGCCGACCGTCGGACAGACCTAACTGCCGCCGCCCCAATTGCCTGTCCGAGCGGCCGACCGAGCGCTGGATCCCCTTCCCCACCAAGCCGACCACAGCCAGGCACTTAGAACCCGACGGGTGGGCCAAGGTAATTAAAGGGCGAGGCCCACGTTGGTAAGCCGCAGGCGCTGGGAGCATTTCCGCTTTCCCCTTTTGCTAATGCGTTTTAGCTCGATCGGAATCCCGTGCCCGCTGGTTGATAGCACATCTGCTGGTTCGTTCAGACCAAGCAACAGCACAGTAAATACAGCCGGGTAGCTCATTTATATCAGCAAAGCGGTTAGGAGCTTAATTTGTTGGTTAGAGTGTAGACCAGGTTGACTAATATCCAATCAATTTTTCCAGCACGCTAAAGTCAATCCCGAAAGTATTAAAAATATCCCAAACCTTTAACTCAAATATATTTCCAGATTTAAATCCTTTAGCATAGGAGCAGTACAAGTTTTAAAATCGAACTGCTATTCTTTCTTTAGGGTCTGCATGCACTGTTATACTAGTTTCCAAAGCTCTAAGTAAAATCTCCCTCATAGTTAATATACCTAAGTATTTTTTATGCATGTTAGTCCCTCTAGCCATTTCATCGTCATCGTATGTGATACACTTGCATATGCCTAGCTCTCGGAATGCTTAGTTCGCTCATAAACCTAAACCCTAGAACATCGGAACCGCCGCTTAGTTTAACAAACCCTTGGATTAAATGGGAATCGACCGTTCAAAGTCGTAAACCCTAACTCGACTCTTTGACCATGATTTCCTCTCGTGCATACATGTCATTTGGTTTTTATTGGAGTTATTCGGATTTCTCTCTTATTCGATGTTCTTTCGGCGCGTAGTTGACGGAGCGACGTACGTACGCCAGGAAGATCCGACTTCACCCCCGCGTCCGGAACAAGAGCAGGAACTGCCAGGCAAGCTTTCCCACTTTGATCATGTCGAAATCCCATATATGCAAAGTTATGAATATTTTGTTTACGAACTCTGCATGCTATGTGATTATAAATGATATTTTATGTAGAGGTAGTTATACCCATTAGTTGCAAGATACCTAGGTCCGAATATCCTTCCTTGTAACCCTAGGTATAGTCAGCGGTCGACTCTCGACCGTTGAATAATTAAGGTTATAGGTGTTAACCATGCTTAGCCCTGCTATAGTCAAACACCAAGTTTTAAACATCCCGTTGGGATATGGGAAAACAAACCCTCGGATAGCATATGCTGTCCAAGGTGACTTTCACAAATAAAGGTTTATCACAAATCAAAAGAAAAGAGGAGATGATTTGGATTCGGGTAGGAATGTTAAGTGATGTTCGGGGATGTAGAACATTGGTTGGAGCCATGATCGTCCGAGACGTCATGGGGTCGGGAAATGGAGTCCTACTCGAATCAGTTAAGGACCGAGCCTAAGTGCCGCTAAACCGGTTCCATTACCGTACGTCCACATGTCCTTTATGGGAAGGACTTGGCTTAGTACCCCGGCAAGTATTAGGGTTTGGACCCGTGGGAAGTAGGGAGTTAGTGCTAGGTGTTTTAAGTCCTAGAGGATCCACCTACGCCAGGCGGGAGGTGCTGATACGACACAAAGGTGGAGAGCCCCAAATTGATGTCCAGGACATGCAAACTTGGGTATTCACCTAGCGGGTCCAACTCTAGTATGGAAGCGGGCGAAGGTCTCGTTGTAGTAACCTTGGTAGTATACCTGGGCCCGGTATGCCCCGGGGTGACCTACATCTTGTGGGTAAAGCCGTACAACCTCTGCAGAGTGTTAAAAACTATTCGAATAGCCGCGTCCTCGGTTATGGACATGAACTGGCAAGGCCACACACTGGTTAGACTAAGTGTTGTTTGCGAAAGCATGGGAAAAAGGGATTAAGGACGTGGACATGATGTGTCCACAGAGGGCAATTTACGCTACAGGTTGGTAGCAAGGAATTGCCGGAGGAGTAGGCTAGCCGTGTGATTCGGGATACACGGGCTGAGCCAGGGGCACTCGCTGAGCTATCCAGGATAGTGTCAGTCAAGTGTGGTACCGAGAAGCTAGACATGTTGCCCAGGGTAATATGGTCTGAGCTGTCTCGAGGATTGTAAGGAGGTAGCCGGGTCTACCTCGGGAGGATTCGGTTCATTTTATTTTAAACAGTTTTACTAAATTGCTTTTGAATCTACTATTCAAGTAATTAAATTATGCACTTACTTTTCCGCACATTAAACAGCTTAGAGTAGAGCTATTCCTTGTTTATCCTCTGCATGAATTATTCCCGTATACTCCTTCCTGTGGGAATAGCTTGCGAGTACATTCAATGTACTCACCTGGCTTGTTGATTTGGCCAGACGAAGAAGACATCAGTTCTGAAGATAAGATTATAGACGCGAACGCTAGGGCGTAACCCCAGTCAGTTGCCTGTCGGGTATGGCATACTGATGGGCCACTTTCCGCTGAATTTCCGCTGCAAGATTTTAGCCATTGGGCTACAGGTATCAGATTACCGACCTTTACGGTCTACTTAATTATTTACGTATGTATGACAATGATATACAGGTTAACTCGTGTGTATCGGCTACTGATCCAGGGACCGGTACAGTGATCACGAGGAAGTTCCCGGCTTAAAAAGCGGGGGCGCCACACCCGCCTAGGCGGCCTAGTCAGCGCGGCGCGCTACGTGCGTGGCCTGCCTGAGCAGCTAGCCAGGAGTGGCCTGCCGCAAGGCCTGCCTGGCTGCGTGCTCGGCGAGGCCCATAGGGGTGCATGGCCCACCAGGAGTGGCAAGACTCGCTAGGCGCGGCCCGCTTCTATGGTGTCACTCGCTCGCTTGCGGCCCACTGTCGTGTGGTGCGCTGTGGCCCGCCTTGTGAAAGGCTCGCTCGGGCGGCCTCCTCGTGGCCACCCGAGCAGCCTGCCATGAGGCCATGGCCCATTACAGCATGGCCTGCCTACTACGAGGCCCGTTTGGGTGTAGCCTGTTGTCTTGTGGTGCGCCTTGCCCCACGTTGTGTGAGGCCTACTTGGGTAGCCTCCTTAGCGGCCCACTACGTACATGGCCCGCCTGAGTGGCCTGCCCAACCTGTTGCAAGGCCATCCTGCTGGGAGACCTGCTCGAGCATGGCTTCCTCAGGCTACCTAAGTTGCCTGCTTGGTGAAGCCTACTGTGGTGCGAGGTCCGCCAGGCATGGGAAGGCCCGCTAGGCGTGGCCTGCTTCCGTGGCCTACTTGGTGAAGCCTACTGTGGTGCGAGGTCCGCCAGGCATGGGAAGGCCCGCTAGGCGCGGCCTGCCTCCGTGGCGTGGCCCATTTTCCGTGCAACCTGTATAGCACGCGCAGCCCGCACGGCTTGCTTAGCATGGGGCCACGGCCTGCCCTATGCTCTGCAATGACATGCGGCGCGACAGCACTCAGCTGAGCCGCGTTGGCATGGTGGCGTGTGTCGCCAATGTTGCCCGCATAGGGCTCATGGCGGCTGACGTCAGCGTATCGCGTGGTATCACTCCTTGCAGTGTCGCGATCGGTGCCGCTATGTGCAACATGTCGGCGCGCGCTTGAGTGGGCGATGCCACCATGTGCAACAGAGGTGACGGAGTAGTCGTTGGCAGCGGTGCGATCGGTGGGATGCCGATGTCGTTCTACGAGGCATGAATCAGCGTGTGCCGCTTGTTGCGGTTTTGACAGTGTGCACAGTTGGCGGCCGCTTCGTGTGGCGTGAGGGCTCCACTCTGTGCGGTAGTTCATGGTGCAGTCATCGATGGCGCGCTCCATGTGGCGAGGATGTTTACTCCGTGTGACTGGAAAGCCAATGCCTCTCCGTACGGCATGCTGTACGTCGCTCCATGCAACGATCGTGCCAGTGGAGGCCGGCAATTATGTCGGTGATGGGGTCGGATGGAGTGGGCTCCGATCACGTGTTGCTGACAACACGCTATGATATACGATTGCGAACTCGGCCAACCGGTAGCACGTCATGGCAAGGTTTTGTGCCATAGCAAGTACCAGTTTCATACAGGTAAAATTTCGACTCCGTGTCAATTCTGATTCCGTCATGATGGTGTTTGTTAGAACATATTAGATTGATCTCCAATTACCAAGAGCATGGGTTAGAAATTCAATATAGAAAGCATAATTCGGTACAAGAAAAGGCAATCCAAACATTGAACTTAATCTACTGAATAATTAACAGCCATTGATTTGATGATTATCTTGAGAGCGATGTAAATTTAGTCTATTCCCAAGGCTCGCATAGTGTGTTATGCTAATAGAGTATTATGAAACCAATGTCGCAAGAAGCGATCGGCCGACAACATAGTAGATTAAACACAAGCACACATGCAAACAATAAATTGACAAGGATGTAGGGATGATTTTCTCTTTATTATATTAGATCTTACAAGTACAAACTTCTAACTGTCTAAATGAACAATGATCATCTCGTATTTGTAGACCATTTACATTACAGTTAATGTTTGGATAAATGTCCACATTGACCCCTGGAAGGAACAGTACACTGTCCGGACCACGTAGGAGGGCCAGTTTACCTCATAAACCACGACACCTGCTCCGTAAGTCCCGATGACATTATGCAAGATTTCCACCACTCAAACAATCAGACTTCGAAACAAACAAGCTAACGCAAAACCCCTTTGGTAGGTTGATAGATACGTAAGAGAGTGAACCTTTATTGCGAAAGTGTGATCGTGCTCCTATTATGTCGGAAGGACATGGACACAAACTAACTTTTTGTTCAAGAATCTCAATGGTTAACCTTCGGGCTGACAGTATAAGCGTGGTGGAAGAGTCAGGTTCTCATAGGTACTCTTAGGCCATGTACAATGCAGGGTGTTTATAGCCCAATACTTAAAGAGAGAGAGTAGCGTTGCGTCCTAAAAAAATATGTGACTTACAATGCAGAATGCTTCATATGGGTGCTTAAGTTGTTTTAATATTCGTGTAGCACCTACTCTAGCACCTGTTGTCTCCAATGCAGGGCTGCATTGTGTAGAGTACTATTTGTGCTTCTTAGAGTACTATTTGCTAGGCACCGATTGAAGCACCTGTCACCTGTGTCACCCTAAGCACCAACCTAACACCGGGTGCTTAACTTTGCTTCCGTCGCCCTTCCTAAGCACCTGTCTAAGCACCTCTCACAAAAAAAACCGGTTTTTTTTCCTGAGGCACCTGTCTAAGCACCTGCATTGTACAGGGTCTTATGTGCAGAGCAGAACCGAGTAGCAAAAATATTCTCTTCACTCTTTAGGAACTTCTATAGAAAATTTGCACGTGTACGTAACAGGTATTGCAATTTCACAGGACAAACAGATATTCCAACTGTGTTTCCTGTTCAGAACATTTTGATAGCGTGGATTAACAGCAGTAACAGAAAACATCAATAATTATATCAACTCTTCCAACATTCTTATTTTTCCTCGGAAGAACTTCACACAAAATCCCCGCATGAATTAACCACCAAGCAACTCGTTACTCAACAATAATTACAATAATGACAAAGAATTTACATCATATCAGATTTTCCAATGACAGAATCCTCCATTCGGCAGAGTAACAGCAAGCCATAATGCCCATTATAATAACATAATGCTCCATGGTTCCCTAAAAACTGTCATTTCGGACATTGACGGTCTTCAAAACTCAACTTTCACCCCACTACATCTAAGAAAAAGTCTACTTTACTCCTCTAAACTTTGAATTGCACACTTCCCCCATAAACTGTTTTTGTCTCATAAACTATTTATAAGGTAAATTGCTCCCAATTCAAATAGTTTAGGTGGTTAGGTGAGCACAAAAATAGCGGAAGTGAGCCAAACCAATAGTTTAGGAGAGGAAAGTGAACTTTTTCCTAATATCTATTGTAGTATATTTATAAAACCTAATGAAATTATATATTCTAAAAATACTTTTCAAAAGAAGTTTAGTCATATGGTTTTCAAGTATCTAAACTAAATATTTTAATTTATAATATTAATAGTTAAAGTTTCAAAAGATTGAGACTATCCATGTTCAAAACGACAGCTTTTATGGAAACGGAGGGAGTATCTCAGTCCACAAGTCAAATCAACAAACCCTAAAAATATTTCAATGATACTAATTGGAAAGGTAGTGAAAGTTGTACACAAACGAATGCATTAGATAAAAACATCATACATATAATAGATGTCGGTGAGGATGCCTACCATAGAACCAAGAAGGTCAATGAGCTCGAGCATCCAGGCAACTAATGATATAGGCAACAGGGAAAAAAAGGAAACCATACTGTAACTTGGTAACCTCGGCAAAGTTGCCTCAAAATCCAAATGATAAATTAGATCTACTGACAACCAGATGAGCAAAATTAACACCTAACAAAAATACCATATACTTTCTTCAATGTATAAGCAGAGTTTGAAACTCCCAAGTATATAGATGTTGGCGAGGATGCCTAACATAAACCTAAGAAGGTCAATGAGCTCGAGCAACCAAGCGACTAATGATATAGGCAACAGGGAAAAAGAGGAAACCAAACTATATCTTGGTAACCTCGGCAAAGTTGCCTCACAAAATCCATAAATGAGATCTAGTGATAAACCACATGAGCAAACTAAATTAATATTTTCGTAACAAAAGAACACAAGAATACATAAACTTCGCTCAAATATATAGGCAGAGTTTGGAACTCCCAAGTAAACAGATGTTGGCCAGTATGCCTACCATAAACCTAATAAGGTCAATGAGCTCTACGACCAAGCAACTAATGACATGAGCAACAGGGAAAAAGGGGAAACCAAACTATATCTTGGTAACCTCGGCAAAACTACCCCAAAAAACCATGAGATTATGAGCAGAAACCAATGATTGGGAATTTAGCAAGGAACTAAAAAAATTCAGAAGTTAAGATAAGTGAATATATCATGTTATTTTACAAAAAGTGTTGGCAAGGATGCTCATCCATTAAACCATCAGGTTAATGGAATTGAAAGTTGAAACATCCAACAGTTAGCTCAATATTGGCAACAGGGAAAAAGAGGGAACCAAATTAATTGTTGGTAACCTCGGCAAAGTTGCCCTCCTAACTACAGCTATGCTCCAAAGTGAAACATTTTCCAGAAGACAACTCAAAAATATCAATAGTGAAGTGTCACAGAATAATATCACTACTGATACAAGAATATGACTACTTACAATACACGATGATGCTAAATTCAACTGACAAAATTATTAGATCAAATAGTTTTCTTGCAGAAGAAAAGGAAGCAGACAGAGGGATGGAAGATATAGTAATAAACAAGTCTTCAGTGCTTTTGCATTTTAGGAAATAACGTTACTAATAAACAAAGACAAATTATGCCAATCAATGAGACTAGCACATAATTATGACACTTACATTCTGGAAAACGATTCAATTAGATCATTATGCTACTGAGTTGACAAATGGACAACCCCAGTCGTTACTGAACAAAACAAACAACATTTTAGATATTTTAAGTAAACTAACATTAAAGCAAAAGGCAGTTGATGTACCCCATATCAGGTATGAGATGATCACAAAAAGGTAAAAAGATATAACAAGAGAAGCCAAGACTAGAAAGGCCATTGCATGGATCTGCTATCTAGAACTTAGAAATAATAGGTTGCATATAGATGAAATTAATCTGAACTAGCAATACTTCATACTGGCCAGGCTTACAGATTAGGTAAGGATGACTCGGATCACATAAACAAGTTTGGCCTTGAAGCCTTGAGGGTCGTCTTCAGTTTCCTCGTTGGTGGCCTGACCTTCTGGGTAAGGATGACTCAGATCACATAAACAAGTTTGGCCTTGAAGCCTTGAAGGTCGTCTTCAGCTTCCTGGTTGGTGGCCTGACCTTCCGGTACACCAGCGGGAACCTGATGTCTGACTTGTGGAACTGTTTAGTATTATCACGCTTGCAGATGCTGAAGTGGACAGTAGCAGTCTTGATGATCTGGATGCAGGGGGATCTGACACGGTGGCGGGAAGCCATCTCGGTGTACATCTGCTCAACTGCGCCATTGAGGGTGGTGTCACGGTACTCCTTGTACATGTTGTGGTATCCAGTCCTGCTCTGGTAACGCAACCAGATACCGAAGTTCTTGATTGTGGTGGGGTTCTTCTCAAAAATCTAAGGATAGAACAATGGTAACACTATCAGACAAACAAATCCAAAAAAACATCTGCAATCAATGGTAACACTATCAGACAAACAAATCCAAAAAAACATCTGCAATCATAATCTAAAACGTAATTCCACAAAAAAGGCAGAATTAAAGCATCAGAGGCCTCCATCAATTAGTCCAACAACAAGAGCCCCACAACAACTAGATACCAGTTGGATAGACCACGTAGATGCAAACGTCCATAACAACAACAAACAAATAGCCCAAGTAACAAAAACAAGGCCACTACACATGGCAATGGATGAAGCACAGTTTCATATTTTCATCTCCCAAACAAGGAAACGTTCCTAAAAACCATTAAGATTATCGCATGATCCCAACTAAACTAACCAAAACGTACATTCTCGTAACTGGCAAGGCAAAAACGTGAACAACAACCTCGTAGTAGGGTATCTTCCTTAATGGCATTGACAGATTGGCACGGTTCAGCCACACAGACCAAACTGCAGATCGAAATGAAGAGGGGTAGAAGAAGAGCTCACCTCGTTGAAGGCGAGGATCTGGCCGTTGCTCTTCTTAACCTTCTTCAGCTTGCGGAGGAAGTACCTGCACGCAGCAAAATCCAGACGTCTAAGCAAAGCTCGAAGCGTGGCGCACTCGAGGGCGGGTATCGAATCCAGTCCTCACCAGAACTTGGACTTGGCGCGGACCTCGTTGGTGGCCCAGAGCTTCATGCGGTAGATCTTGGGCTGCTCCTCGGTCGGCGTCGGCAGGCCCCTCCCCACCACCTGGTACTGGTGGAACTGCACACGCACGCGCGCCAGAGGAAGCAAGCGTCAGATCAGATCCCAATCCTACCATGGGTAGCAGCGGAGTCGCGTGGGAAGGAAGAGGTGTAAGGGGGTGGGAGACGAGAGAGATGGTGCTCACCCTGAAGGCGACCATCGTCGCCGGAGCTGCCGAGTCGCTAGGCGGGGCCTGGGGCGACGGGGGGGCTGCGGTGCTCCGAGATGGCGGCGGCAGGGGAAGGTTTTGCGGGATCCGGAGATTTTATAGAGGAAGCGAGTACGATGAGGGCGAAGAGGTGCGCCGTGCGGACAGAGGAGATGTAAAAACCTAGTTGGCCGGGGATGGTGGCGTGTGGACCGGATATATAGGCCCAAAGCCCAGTATGCAATAACGGATGTACACCAAAAAAAAGCCCTTTATTGAGGATTTTCACTTTTCATTTTTGCAAATTTTAGTACTATCTCGATTTCTTTCTCTCTCTCTCTCTTTTCGAGAATCCTAAAAATTGGTTCCATGGACCAGGAGAAGGGTACAGTCGTCACAGTAGAAGACAAATTACCAAGGAACTCCAATGTAAGATTAAACCAAGTATACCATTTGTCCACTATCTGCCGCTTGTTTACATAGCACATAAATGAGCCGCCGTTTAGCAAACCGGCGGACAAACAAACTTTAAACTCAGGAGAAAAAAACTAATCAGTTCATCTGGTGCAGTCGGTGCTCGTTGTCAATCTCTACAACTTCCATAGGTTCAGCAAACATTGCGAATCAGTCTCAGTGATCAGCTTTGGATATTCCAATCCGCTCCTTCGTGCCATCACGACTTGCAAAAGCTTCAGCTGTTAGTGCATTCGCAATTTGACGTTACCACCTCGCACGCGCTGTGCAGAGCGTTCACGCAATTTCTCCTGCATCGAGTTCATCGTCCTGACTCCAGATCGACTAGCAAGTCTACATGCAAATATACATTGAACTGTCCTAGCCTCTGGAACGGCAGATAATCAGAGTATAAGCACATGTGGAAACCCTTTCTCCGATTCTCCATCATCCTGGGAAGCTTAAAGCTTTGCACATGCGCATCCAATCTCCGTCTTTAAGTTACTGCTAGCTAACCTGGAAAGAACACGATTTATTTGGTCAGTTTATTCTGTTCCCAAGAATATTTCATCACAATGCATTGGATACAAGATTGCTGTTCCGTGCTTGCAAGTTGCAACAGCTTTAACAAGCTGATAAAACAAAGGCTTCGTACTGCTAATGAAACAAGCCGTAGGGAAGTAGAAGATAGTTTAGTCGACCCTGAATCTTGAAAATTTACTTGATCTGAATATCGGATACTTTATAAGCACATCCTCAAATTTTGGAGTTACAGCTTAGAGGCATCACTCAAGTGCCAGAGCATAGGAACTACTCCGTTTAGCTGAACAACAACTCAATTAGTATAGTAATCCCGCTCTTATATAACCAAATAGTCTACCCAGTTACATAGTTTCAAAGTTATAATATCTCAAATTTATAACCTTCCCAATTTACCAAGCAATGGAAACAAATACAACATCAACAATAGAACACAAACGGACATAAGCTTCTAATACTTTCAACTGCTATGGGTTCCATCATAAAAAATGCATTGCATGACCAATCGAGACAAATCCATTACCCACATATGGACAAGCTTTGTGTAGCATGCTATTGTGTTAACGTTACAATTTACATGTACATGAAGTCATAAATCATAACAGCTTACGTAAAATTGTGCTTTACTTATGCTGCAAACAAATTGACCAAAGTTAAGAAATTTTTGCAAAAATGACAGTATCAACAAATTGCTTATTAATTAAGAGCTATTCTCAATAAAATAAACATACTACAACAATAAAATTCCAAAATCATTAAGATCAGTGCAAGGAAAATCTGAGTTTCTGAATTTTGGAGCTAGTAAAGAAGGCTATAGTTATGCTATTTTACAAAATTACTACTGGCGAAAGAACACATTGACATAAATTGCAGGTTTAAAGGTTACTTACGTTTCAAAATATGTTGTTTCCTCCGTTTTTTAATGCGCAACCGAGCAAAGCAGAAAGCAAAAATACATACAACAAAACCCAGCTCAATGACTATAGCCATTCTTAATCCTGCAAACAGGGCAATTCAAATCATATCAAGAATGCATATCCTGTTCCAGAAACAGCTACATCTAAATACGGCATTCTGAAGAGAGAGTACCTCTTAGCTTCTCGACAAGATCTTCTATGTCAAGTGTATGTTTACTGCTAAATACATTTGTATCATCTAAGTGTGCTACTGACAGTTCCCTACCACCATTGTCAGCCTCAACAATATCCTTTCTGTTCCTACATGTGTTCGGACAATGTATGCCACTTTCATACTCATCGCTTCCATCACAACAATCTATACGAACATAAAGACACTGTCAAAACTTCTGCAATTAACAAAAGGAAGTCATGTAGTAAACACAAACTAGTTGCAGATGATAAAGCAGGGAGGTCGCAAAATAAGGATAAATAAAATGCAAATTTCCTGAAATTAACTTCATAGTCTACAAAGAAACAGCATACCGCATATTTTATCATTCACAAACGAAGAGAACAAGAGACGAGGAGTATCTCCAATATTTCTACAGTAGAACTTGCCTTCTGGGCAAGCCGAAGTACCTGCGTAACGCAAATAATGTGAATGACAGCATTAATTTAGTCTAATCTGAATGCATTAGATTAGACTATTGACATAATGCAGTGCCACTAAAGTTTTGTGGCAGAGCATTCAGAATTTCACGAAAATGAACGATGGGGACTGCCGCACTTGTGTCAATAGTCTAATCTAATGCATATAGCTCTGCAGCAGTGAGGAGTTGGGTTAATAGTTCACTTGAGCTAAACTGCCGTAAAAATTAGCTATAAAGCCCTGAGGGAGTCAAACATTTTTCATTTTCACATCGTTTAGTGAACTAGAAAACCTCTACTAGCGCGATTATATCCTAAGAGATAATGTGACCTGCTTTGATCAATTCCAATATCCTACCGCGATATTTTCCCACCAGATCATGACATCAGCAAAATCGACGAGATCTCCACAATTTGGTACTTCGCAGTTAAGTTCGGGCAAATCCAAGAGAGATAGAGAAAAACCTGGCTCGTCGGTTCCATCGGCGCAGTCGCAGTACCCGTCGTTGAGCTGGCTCCTCGGGAAGGAGCCCGAGCCGTCCCTGCAGGCGATCACCTGCGGCGCGAAGTACGCCTCGTCTGCAGAAACGATTCAGTTATGAAGAGAGGAGAGACGAAGGGGTGGGCGCATAGGCAAGTGGCCCGTTTACCTTGGGGGGAAACGCCGACGAGCGGTGGCGCGGCGTCCGCGGCGCCGGCGAAGAGGAGGAGGAGTAGAGTGGCGGGAGCGGAGGAGGCGACCAGGGGACGACTTGATGGTGGGTTCGTCATCTGCCGTTGGATACGATCCCACTGCGTTACTTTTGTCCGGGTCTCAAGGAGTGCTGGGCCAACTCCATCGGGCGGAAATCGGAACGATCTTGCGCGTCCGTTTCAAATCAAAGCTCCAAACAAGTATAAACTCAAAAAAGAAAATCCAAACAATTGTATCATTTATTCCGCTTTGGAAAATTGGTGAGAAGTTTGATTCATGCTAAATTTAAAACTTGCTCCAAAAGGTGAGAAGTTTGATTCATGCTATATTTAAAACTTGCCGTGCCTTCGCGAGTAAACTCCTCATAGTAATTTCAGGCCATTCACCTTACTAAAATTCAGATATTTCATGATGGTTAAAAAGTGCCAGGAACAATATTTTTCACAATAAGGAACACATTTTTATTTAACAATGTGCTAGGTTGAAGCTACACCCACCAGGAGGAAGTTACATATATTTATATGTATTTCGAAAAGAGTAGACATGACACATCATGAACTTTCACGGATGACACATCATGAACTTTTACGGTTTCATCAAAGCCCCAAAACTATGAAAATGCACGTTTAAATATGGACATCAACTGAGTCACCCGAGGTCTAGCTAGACTAGCTAGACTCTGACCACCCTCGTGGTGCTTTGACCCAAGCTGGCAAGCCATGTCGAATGAGAGACTGCTCATCTCTATCTCTCTCCCCTCCGCTTCACTACTCTCTTCTCCTTCCAGCCGCCCTTTCCCCTCTTTTCCTTCCTCTCCAGCCGCCCTTACTCCTTTTTGCCTCTTCTCGCACGCTTCGTCCCCCTATTCCTCCTCTCCACACTCTCTCTGACTCTACCATTGGAGTTAATGAGCATCTATCGGTTAACACGACATGGAGTTCATGGTGCTTGGAGAGGCTCACTGGAACATCAGACCTGTGTGGAGGCCAAACGCCGAACTGCGGGAAGATGGCTTTGGTCCTGTTGATTTGGTGGGCCAGATGGTGGGGGAAGTATAGGGGAACGAAAGAGATAGCAACGCAAAGCCAATGGACTTCTTGCCATGGGTTCTATAGAGGGATATTTGGCCAAGCTCGACATCTAGAGAGAGAAAAGGAGACTGAGAGATAGACTAATCACTCTGGTCAAAACGCCAGACATGCGTTCAAAATATTCTGCTTTGATTAGGACCTCCGGTGACTACGGATCAAAACTGAGCATAGTCCAAAAATAAAATTTCGATAACTTGTGTGTACACGTAAACAATCATGGAGGTTGGTAAGTGACGGAGCATCCAAGTTGTCGATATCGACCAACTGCATGCACCCTCTAGTAGAATGGAAATAAATTGTTTATTTTAAGTTGCCTTAACATTTTTAGATCTCAGGCTCCATTTGGATTAAAAAAAACTTATGGAATTTTCATGATTTTTTAAAAACTGTAGTTTCAAATACTTTGAGGTGTTTAGTTACAAGAAAAACTCTAATCTTATAAATCGTGGTATAGCCAATACTGTAATTCTTTTAGAGTATTAAAAAAATCTACCTTTGACCTCTTTTTTAATGTAACGGACTCCGAAATCAGATATGATTAGGGGAACGGATCGTCGCCAAGGACCGAAGGACCAGTCGACCTGGTGGCACGGTACCTGCGCCGTACTCACCGAGGCGGAGTGACCCGACACCTGCCCAACACAAGCCGGCCGGAAGCGACAAAACTTCCCAAAGCCACATAAGATTTCAAAATTCTGTGAAGACTTAGAACCGTTCTCAAATCCACTAGGCAGAATAGAAGCGGAGGAGCCCGGTGAGTCCACCCTCAACCTAACCTAGCCCGAAAGCTAGTGGGTCACCCGAAGGCCCGGTGGAATACACCCACACCCTGCCTGGCCGGCATCGCATCTCAGCCAGCGGGTCACTCAACCGACAGCTACTCGACTCAGTGAAAGAAAGAACCGTTGTAATTCTTCACGGCATACCCAAGCACTTCATCACATACACGCATTGTACCTGGGCAGCTTTAGAAATAACTCGAATACCATCACAAAACTCTACATAAGAGGATTTAAAAGCATATAAGTTATCCATACCAAGGAAACATCCTAACTTCATTATTACATGACCTAAGGGTCATTTCAGCACACTTAAACTTCAAAAACAGCAGCGGAACTCCAATATAAACGTGGGAATGATTCACTAAAATCATTCCCCAAAAGCTATACAACCCTTCCGTAGACCAAGTTGGATAACCATGCAGTATTACTCAGTAAGAATTTCAGTTTCAGCATTGTAAAAGTCGTCGATACTAGGATCACCTGCAGGATTTGAATTCCGAGTGAGTACTTTCATACTCGCAAGTTGCATTTGCTTATTCCAAGTTAAACTTAAGCATATTGAACAATTAAATGACGGTAGAAGAAATACAATCCAATTTCAGCAAAAACAAACTAAGGACTACCATCCCTAGCCTTTGGTGCATGAATAACATAACATTGAACTTCATAATCAAGCTCTAACTTGACTTTTCCATCAAATTAAACACCATTCCAGATCTGAAGCTACACCAATAGCATCATATCATAAGCATCAAATAGTTACCAACAAGTAACCATCACCAAGATTTGCATTAGAATTGAGCTACTACTCAATTTGTGACTCCAATCACAGCAAATTACCACAACCAAATTCCTTTTATTCCCTCTAAGACCTACTAGCCATTAGAGGGATTCCGGAACACCTATCCCGGATCAAGTTTAGTCGAGGGAGATAACGACTATCACCTGCACCTCGAACGAAGGTACTTCGATACGGCCGAGGGTAATAGTTGGCCGACCATTACCCTTCTCTAACTCGCATCGAACATACCTTCGCCGGCTCAAGGATTGACCACTATGGTAAGATCATGCGAGCTACTACCCGTCAAGTCTTCCACGGGTCCGATCCCGTCACTCACAACTCCCCAGAGGGTTCAAGTTTGCGTTAAGGTGATTTAAATGACACATCCATGCCAAACACCCGCATGAGCAACCTACTCATGCTAGTAACGAAATATCACAGCCAACAATTAGAAGTATTCGTACTACACGACACAAATTGAACAAGCATGCATAAGAGTAACTGGAATTAATTCAACAAGCGTGCAAGCTTGCCTGACTGCTCGGGGTAGTCCTCCTGCTGCTGATCACACTCAATAGAATCCTCAGTACTCGGCTCTAGCAAATGGAACACCGCAATAAAAGGAATAGAAAGAAGCAAATAAGAATGCTGAAGCAATTTGAAACTAATGATATGCATGCCATGCCTCCTACACTACATGAGATGAGAATGTAGATTTGATGCTATTAAGTTGATCCAATTTGAAGTTGTGAACCTTAACCATGTATCTGAGAGTAGATTGAACTTTAAAATCTTTCATTCATAAGATTAACATGGCACTCATATGCAGGTTCCTATATGTATATATATGTCTACAGATTTATGCACTCTAGGAAAGACCAATTGTTTCATGAAGAATAAACCATTTTAAATAAACTAACCCAAGTTTGAAGTAATCCATCTATATACCATTAGTTGACTTCAGTTTTAGGACATTGTTTAGACTAGTATTATTTGTTAGCTACCAGCTTAATAATCAGTTTACATTGAACCCTTTTTGCTGTATTGAGGCATATTTATCTTAACGCTACATCTTGGCTTACTTACTAAATGTTATTTGGTGATTAGACCAATGGAAACTGTGCCTATTACAATGGTGGGTCAGTTTTAGTAACTAACAGCTAACCGGATGATTCCTGGGAGCAGCTATGCAGGTTAAGCTATGATTAAACAAGAAAGGCTAAGTACAACTTGTATCTAAATACCAATGGGTTAACATTACTTGCCAGCCAGTAGATACTAATGGTTTCATTGATTTTGGTTCGGATGAGGTTAAAGAAGTCCTAAGCACTACAATTTCATCCAGAATTCTTTGGTACTGAGGTACACAGGTGCTGGGAATTCCTCCATCTATCAACAGTTTCAGCATTGAATCAAAATACCAAATTTATATATAATCAGATGCATTTGGAGTGGTTACTTCTACTCCAAATTTTTGAACAAAGCATGCTGATTCTACCCTTTTTCTTATACAATTGCTGGAGATACCTGATTAATTACACTAATATGTAGGAGTAGCAATTAGCAAAACCGAAGAAGGCTGACTAGGAGATGACTGACCACTTAACAAGAAGAAATCGATTCTAAGTCTTGCATTTTGCTAATCCTCTATAATCTGATATATACTCATGCCTTAAATACTCCAAGCATTTGTAAAACAGTTTAGAACATAGATCAATTTGAGGGTGCTCATGCTGGATTAGTAACAACCCCATGCGCATAGGCATACCCCTAAATACCGAGTCAAGCTTTTTAGAGGAAGTTTTTATCACTATGCTTAGGTTAATGGCTGATACTTCTTAGAATCTAGAACATCAGCTACTTATGGCGTTAATGTCTGGGAAACCAAATCAAAAATCAAAGAACATGGATAATACTCTGGCTCACATATATTTGTTTTTCAGGTTTCCAAAGTTTGCTGCTTGCAATATTTGTAAAGAAGAGATTCAATTAACTCGGTTTGATGAATGGATTAATTAATTAACTATGAATACACTAATTAGTATGATTATAGAGGCTCCCCGAAAATATGAACTCATACGGCTACTGAACAATGCTTCCTAATACCTAATTCTATCTTCCACTCCTAATGCCCTAAACACTAATGCTCTCAAACATTAGTTAGTTGGTTATAGGATTCAATAATCCAAGAGGGAAAACAGGTTCCAACCGAGATGCTTGATCCCTAAAGCTGCTGAACCTAATAGTATGTTAGCTGAGTACTTAGCCGAGATTTTGCTAGATGCTTTGTGCCATTACTCAACAGATTTGCTTGAGAGGAATTGGTTAGCTGGGCTGCCGGACTAGGGTTCATGAAGGCAGGGTAGCGAGAGAGAGATTCAGAGGGGAAAGGGCTCACCTGAGAGAGAGAAGCTAGGGCCGGCGGCTTAGCTTGAAGAGGCACTAACAGCTGGTTGCAGGGGACAACGCCGATGCAATCAACCTTGCTGGAAACTGGAGTCAGTTGCCGTGGTGAGGAGCGGCCGGCACGGTGGATGAAGCCCCCGGCGGCCACCTGCAAGGTCACGGCGACTAAAAACATAAGAGAAACAGCGCCACCATGGGAGGGAAGGGAAGGAGCTGGGCGCAGTGATGGGGTAGAGAGGCTCGCCGGTGGAGCCTTCGTCGGAGTTGGGTGAGGATGACGACGCTCCGGCAGTCGGCGAAGAGCGGAGAAGCGGCGGCAAACCCAGGAGCAATAACCGGCGGGAAATCAGATGGAACCTTGGAACATCCGAGAGGTGAACTGTTTGCATGGAAAGGGAACGCAGGTGGATTTGCCGGTGGACGCGTGGCCAAGGCGTGGCAACAATTTCTGCAGTAGGGTCCCGCCCCTCAGCGGCAGAACGGCCAACAGGAACTAATGCCGGCGATGGATTGCACTGGAAGGGATTCAGCGAACACAAGAAGGGCAGGAAGAATGGGCCGGCGGCCCAGTGCAAGGAAAGGAAATTTCTGGTTTTCAAGTTTTGTACCCTGTTCCTTGAGTTTTCAACTGGTTTTGCTCATTCAAATGCTAAAGAAACAATAAGTCGAAATCTTTGAAATATTTGTGTGAGCTCCATCAGCTATGTTGTTCCTCTGGACTCGTATCAATTAAAGATTTAATTGCTTTTGGCTATAACGTGACCTTGGGATGATGAAGTTAATGAAAATGTTAGAGTTTAGGAGATGCACAAGGAAATCCTCAATTTCGGTGCAGACGCTAGGTCAAACCGGGGATGAAGATTAACTTGTTGAACCCACGGTTCCTAATTCACCAGGTCCGATTAAATGCAACCGTAGAACAACATTCTAGAATTTTAATTCGAAATGCAAATGCATGGATGTGTGCAGGGGATGGAAACCGGTTCTATAAGTCGATCAAAGATTAATTTCAACGAACCTAGTTATTTACAGCTGGATCTTTACATTTAATAACTGAGAAAGGGATAGCTCGTCTCCCTCGTTTTCTCGTGGGCGCGTTCCTTTGCTTGGCATGATTCCTGATCATTTTCTTAGCAGGGCTCGGGATCCCCTCTCTTGCTAGGGGCCTGTTTGGTTGGGTCATGGCTGTTGACAAAACTGTTGTTGGTTGACTGTTTTGAAAAGCTGTTGTGGCTGTGGAAAAGTGAATATATGGCTTTTTATTGATCCAAACCATCTACAACATTTTAAAAAATGAGCACTGAAGTGTCAGCACATTGCAAAAAGCTAACAGAAGGCAACTTTTCCAAACAGCTAAATTTGCACTGCAAAACCCACAGCTACCGTTGGCAAAAGCTGCTGAAAAGCTAGCTAGTTGGTTGGGTTGTAGCTTTTTCCAGTGAAAAGTTACTAAAAAGCACAACCAAACACCTCCTAGATTCGGTCAGCGAGGATTTATGAAGCTGTACATATCTTCAAGCTTTCACGTTTTCAAGCCGGACCTTGCAAATAGAGTGGATATATATATCTCTCCAACCTGTATCAGCTGTCAAAAGCGAGCTATTTGGAGCCCCCTGGTGTCAACTGTCCAGTCTCCTAATCCCACGTGACAGGTGCTTCTGGTTTAATTTGGAGCAAAAAGCCGCTTTTGGCCCCTTGCCGTTGGGCAATGCCAAAAAAAGCTCCCTATTGAACACAAAGCCAAAAAACTCACCACGGCCCGCT
Organism: Stipa capillata; assembly: GCA_019208055.1. NCBI lineage: Eukaryota > Viridiplantae > Streptophyta > Magnoliopsida > Poales > Poaceae > Stipa > Stipa capillata. The sequence goes on from JAGXJF010004472.1 coordinate 881,449, forward strand.
CACATGCTGACACGTGGTACGTCCTAAAGTCGACTTCTTGCCTTTAATTTGGTCATTCGTTTTTTCTCCTATCTGAGATGTGGGCCCTCTTCTTTATTTTTCAGATGATGGTTCGTGGTCGTCTCTGGACATATGTAGTTTCAGCGTTGCACTTCATATTGACATTCAGCTTTAGCTACTGAAAGAATAGGTATTAGTGCCTGCAATGCTTCAAACATTCAGTTATGATTTATGCAATTAAGGGCATGTTTGGTTGGGCTGTGGCTGTTGACAAAGCTGATGTTGGCTAGCTGTCTGGAAAAGCTGCTGTGGCTGTGAGAAAGTGAACATATGGCTTTTGGTTGATCCAAATCATCTACAATATTTTGGAAAATAAGCACTGAAGCTTCAACACATTGCAAAAAGCTGGTAGAAGGCAGCTTTTCCAAACATCTGAATTTGCACTGCAAAGCCCACAACTACTGTTGGCAAAAGCTGCTGAAAAGCTGGCCGTTTGGTTGGGTTGTAGCTTTTTCTAGTGAAAAGCTGCTGAAAAGCCCAACCAAACATCCCTTAATATCAAGCTCCAATATGTTTCCAGGACTGATATTTTTACTTTGCCCTTGTGCAACAGTCATTACCTTCTCAAGTAAAGGAAAGCACAGCCATGCATATGTTTCAGAGTGTAACAAAACACAGACCAGGTTCTGTCTGGGTGTGTTGTTTATGGAAGGACAAGAGAGGAAACTTATCTTTTGCTCAGGGAGAACCCCGGTACGTAAATTCTTCTAAAAGATCTATGAATCGACATTTTTTCCCAGAGAATATCACACTTGCTGTTCCAGCTCTCACACCTTGATCAATAATAAAAAAGACAGATCAGTTTTTATATGTACTGAAACTCCACATTGTCTGTATGGTGTGCCATATATCTATTGAGGTACATACCACGTACAAGGTGCAATAACCATGCGATTACAGTAGGCCACATGCTGGTGGTCATTACCCTCCACCACTTTTACCATTCCACCGCTTATGTCATGTACCCTTGCAGCAAAGTACCTTGCCATCTCTATTCTCTACGTTTGTGCGTTCTTAATTCAGGTCACAGAGAGTGCTAAGTTCAGCAGTGTTCAGTGGACATTAAAACAAATGCCTGATTGGGTTAAATGTTTATGATCTCCAAAAAAGAAGTTTTGTTCCTTGATATCAATTGGATTATAATTTGGGAGATCAGTGATGATTCCATCTTTTTGTCTCCCACCCTCTTTTGGAGATCTATTAAAGATCATAATGAATAGTTGGCACCAGTCTGCTATGATTACATGTTCACGTACTAGCGGCAAAGAAATATTTATATGGTGCCACGCTAATACCGTCACTTTACTGATATTCAAGAGAACCGTTCTAGAAAGATTCATAGATTTCGAATAACATTTTCTCTTCAACGAGAAACCGAAAACATGTAGAAAGACCTCCTTTAGAAATACACCATCGGTTTCACTCAATTTCTAATATCGCTTGACTTAGGTTTTTCACCTGATTTAATCCGTATTAACATGCTTTATCTATCTGCACAAACCAATGGACCATGCTTTTCCACATCATGAACATACCATCTATCTAAACCAATCAGCTAAGATCCATGGTTGTCTAAGACAAGTTCACTGTATTCTACATGCCTTCTCTCCCATTCCTTTGATGTGTCGGTTGATTCAGGTGGACCTCGTGCTAGACCATCTCTATCCTCCTGCCATATGTTTAATATTAGGTCCAATTCAGATTATTTTCTGAACGAATTTTTATGTATAAAGTCTCACTTCAAATCTGTTTCCATGAATTTCCTTCCTGTAGAGTTGTGATTACGTTAGAATAACTAGGCGGACGATTTAATTTTCTTCATGTTTGCTGCAGGTTAGATATTGGTGACGTGTCTACAAATTCTAGCCCGCTGACGAACTTCCCAGATTTAAGTTTCTTTGTATATTTGGTTCTATTTCTTCTAAGAAATCATAGTTTTCAGCATGCTAGGTTTAAGTTGTAGGGACCTGTGTAAATTCGATTCTATCCTTCTATAAGAAGATTGTGGTTTTCAGCAGACCTGAAATGTACCAAAGGTGGTGTGACATACTTCATGTCGAACCTTTTCTACTGTCATTCTTAAGTAGAAAGTCTCCTCCGTATTGTTGGTGTCTTTCAATGAAAATGTTCCACCAGCATTAGCCTCATACTGGTTCAAACAGAATCAGACACACAGAATCAGAGTCAACATTCAAACAGCGTAGCGAAGCACGCTACTCTGTCTAGTCACATTAAAGCACAGTTATAAAGCTAGCTAGACAAATACACCTAGGTAATCACGTGTATTGCCTGTATGCATGCAATCGAGTTGAAATATTTACATCGGTTAGTTAGAAGGCTTCAAAGCCTTCATGTTCAAATAAAATACTCTGCTAAATAATTTAGTATTGCCAAACACCTTTGGTTTTTGCGATATTGCAAAAAATGTAGTATTAGTAAACTGTTATTTCACGGCTATAACTTTAAAATCCACGGTTTTCAAACTGTAGTTTTCAAAATATTTTGCATATTCCACGGCTACAACTTTAAAATCTGCGGTTTTCAGTAACTGTAGTTTTCAAAGTACTTTGCATTTAAACATGTCCTCGGTCATCTTTCTAAGCATTTAGATCAACATCCGACCAACCTTATCTTTACCTCACTCTAAATAATAACGTTTTACTAAAATTATACATTTAAGATCGTAATTTTAAGCTAAGTAATGTGTAATTTTAGATAACTGAGATTTTTTTAAAAAAGAATATGGCAACCAAAAATTAGCAAAACTGAAATGTAAATTCATCCTCTCGAGAGATAAACAAAACCGCAAATGTGCTGATGAAGAAAACATATGTCTGCAGGAGGAAAGCGAGGAACACCCTGTCCGTCCAAATGCAGGTGCACACATGACACATCCTTGGGCCTTGACCCTTGACCGATCGTCAACAGAGTACGCAAAAAAGTCCAACCGAAAATTAGCAAAACTGAAATGTAAATTCATCCTCTCGAGAGATAAACAAAACCGCAAATGTGCTGATGAAGAAAATATATGTCTGCAGGAGGAAAGGGAGGAACACCCTGTCCGTCCAAATGCAGATGTGCACACATGACACACCCTTGGGCCTTGACCCTTGACCGATCGTCGACAAAGTAGGTAAAGAAGTCCAAAAGCAACTATTAAAAACGTTGTCGCCATGCCCTTCGCGAACAACACGAGGTTTCTGCCGCCGGGGCCAATGACTGCAACTCACTACTCCTACATCCTCCTTCAATGATGATTTTGACCACAGAAAAAAATTCCTTGGAAGTTTTCTTTTTTAAAACTTTAAACTCAAAAAAAGATCCTCAAAGATTAACTATAAAGCTTTATTTGGTTACTAGACAAAAAAAAACCAGGGCAGCAAACCCATGTCGCTTAGTCGCGAGGAGAGCCGTGGATTTTCTCCCCGACCTAGCAAGCGCGACGTTACTCCTTCTAAGAAAAGATGTGGATTGGGCCAAAAAACCCGCTCGAGTGGGTCACCAGATGCGCAGAAGGGCTGCCTCGTGCTAACAGACCGCATGTACTACGTGAAAAAAGACCAGAATTCTAGGTGAATTCGGAGCAACCAAACAAGCGTGCCAAATCCCAGCACGGCTCTGCAACAGAGCAACTCTGTTTTCTAGCTGCTTTCCGATGTTTTTCTTTGGCCTTCTGTGCTTGCCTTTCTCCCCAATAATTGAGACATTGAGACGGCGCCTGCGGCATAAAATGCGTCCACGCGCGCGGTCTCCACTCCGTCAATGTCCCGTGAGAAAAATCCAACTAAAAGCGATCGAGAATTCGAGACTGTCTTGCCGGAGAAGCTTTCCAGGCTAAATACACCAGGCGTACTTAGCAAACAACCCACCTGCCTACACGGCCATGTCTCTCTCACTGGGGCGCAGCAACGGCGCCGACCACCTTGCCACGCCCACGCCTCCGCCCGGAGCCGGTGCGCGCCCTCCACCGCCACGAGTGGGCGTGGGCATGGGCATCGACATGGACATGGACATAGACGTGTCCGTCTCACAGGCTGGTGCCGCCGCCCATGGCCAGTACCTCCCCCTCAACGAGAACGACTCCCTGGACATGGTCCTCTTCGACGTCCTCCGCGAGGCCTTTGCCGTGGCGGCCTCGCCCTCGTCGCCCCGGCTGGAGGCGCGAAGGGCCATCGCTGATCCCGCGCGCAAGGGCGTCAGCAGGGGTACGGTGGCGAGGGGCGCGGAGCGGCACTACCGCGGGGTGAGGAGGCGGCCGTGGGGAAAGTACGCGGCGGAGATCCGGGACCCGTCGCGGCACGGCGCGCGGCTGTGGCTCGGCACGTTCTGTACGGCCGAGGAGGCGGCTGCGGCGTACGACCGCGCCGCGTTCCGCCTGCGGGGCACCAAGGCTCTGCTCAATTTCCCGTCGGCCGTTGCCGTGGACGGGGCCCGTGCCGCCGGCACCGCGGCGGAGCAGGTCGGTAGCGGCGAGGTGAATGTGTGATGGATCGTGGCATGGCTTGTGTGTTTGCTCCCTGGCCGGTGGTGTGGTCAAAACAAGCAAGTTCTATAACCGTTCGTGGTGCATTTTTCTAAAATATTTTTTTTCCAAAATTGCAAAAATATTACCCATATCAAAAAATTTACAAAAATAGCTTCAACCGCCACACGGTGTTATCAGAAATCATATGACCAGGAACAAAAGCACTTTGATTGGAAGATATAATCTCAGGGAGAAGAGTTTTCAATCTGTTTGTGATTACTTTAGATATCACCTTATAGATCACGTTGCAGAGACTTATGGGATGCAGCTCTTTCATGCTTTCTGGATGGACAGTCTTTGGAGTTAAAACCACCATGGTGTCATTCCACCCTTCCGGCATAACTCCCCCCTTCAAAGTGCTTAAGACCTCTTTAGTGACTTGATCTCCCACTGTTTGAAAGAATCTTTTATAAAAAATTGCTGGCATATCATTTGGTCCCGGTGCCTTAAGGTCTCCTATACTGAACAATGCTGATTGCATCTCCTTTTCAGTGTATTCAGCGCAGAGGTGATCATTTATTTGAGTAGACACTCTCGGGCTAATTGCTCTTAGGATGCTTTCATTGCTAGACCCTGCTGCAGATGAGAAGAGGTTGGAAAAATAATCAGCAACATGCTCCTTTAGTTGTGCCACCCCTTCTATCCACACTCCATCTTCTCTTTTTAATTTTCTGATTGTATTCCTTTTCCTCCTTTCGGATGCAAAAGCATGAAAAAAAGCTGTATTTTTATCACCCACTTGAAGCCATTTGACATGAGCTCTTTGCCTCCAGAACACATCCTTTTGTTGATCTAATCTTTCCAACTTTTCTCTCAGGAGGAGCTCACGGGATACAACAGCTTGTACTATAGGTGCTCTTCTAACTTGCTCCAACTCCACTTTAATTGCTCTGATTCTCTTCTCCAGATCACCCAAGACATTATTATCCCACTCATGAAGGTCCCCTGCCACTCTCCTTAATCTTTGCGATAAGTCACATTCACCTCGTATAGTGGCAGCATTCCAAGCATTCTTAACCACCTCCTCACAATTTTCTTCCTGGAGCCATTTAGCTTCGAATCTAAAAACATTGATACCATTTCATTGACTCCAAGTATTAACTTCCCTTTCCAAAACTATGGTTATGAGGTGATGATCTGAGTGTCTTGGATCCCCTACCAGAATCTTATAGTAGGGAAATCTCGCACACCAACTGCGAGATCCCACAGCTCTATCAAGTCTTTCCTTGACAAAATTACTGGCATCATGACTGTTGTTTCTCCAAGTGTATTTATCGCCCACATATCCCAAGTCCCGAAGCCCACACTCAAGCAATGTCGTTCTAAAGCTCTCCATCTGATTTTGGGCCCGAGCCAATCCTCCCTGCTTCTCATGATCTCATTAAAGTCCCCAGCACAAACCCATAGAAGGTTTAGTTGTTGATTTAAGGTTCTCAAGAGCTTCCAGGTTATATTCCTCTTATTAGTTGCAGGTTCTCCATATATGCCAATAAATCTCCATTTGAAACCATCATGTTCCACAATCTCCACATCAATATGGTATCTTGAGTAATTGTGAAGTTCAACATTTACATACCTTTTCCACATAAGGGCCAAACCCCCGCTTCTACCCTCGCAATCCCTCACCACCATCCTTGACATGCCCAGTGAATACCTAAGCCACTGCATTCCCCTTGCGTCCATTTTGGTTTCAGACAGGAATAGAATGTTAGGGTCCTCCCCCTTCTGGAGATCCAGAAGACCACGAACTGCTGGGCCATTCCCCAAACCCCGGCAGTTCCAGGCCGAAATTCTCATTTTGACTCGCCAGGCTATACTCGCAGCCCGGCGTTTACTATTTCTGAAATGGTGTTTTCCTTCTGTTCACCAGACCCTTTAGCCTCATCCTCCGCATCCATTCTGGCCTTCTTAGAAAAATCTATCTCCGGGTCTAATTCCATCAGATCAACGTTTCTCTTTTTCAGTACAGTATCAGGAACCTGCTTCAACTTCTGGTGGCTCTCCTTAGACCTAGAAAAGTGTTTAAAGGTTCCACTTTTCATACATGTCCTTGATTTCTCTCCCTTGGATCCTTTCTTTTCATCATGCTTATCAACCTTCAGCTGGGACCCCTCCAACCCCTCTTGATCACTCTTCACAGCCTCTGAAGGAAGTCCACCCCTTACCTTATCTTTTACCAACTGCTTTAAAACCAGCGGTTCTTCACTCTTTTTGCAAGGATAGGAGTCCAAATTTATATTCCCCGTCACATCTGAAAGCTTGTTGTCTTCAAACATCAATCTCTTACCTTCTGCTGCCCCATCCAAATTGTCCTGAGCTGGCTTTAAAGGGCTAGTGACTTCATTATCTTCCCCATATTTTGGTTTTCCCTCCATCCTATCTGCTGGGAGACTCTTCCTCCAAGAGAGGCCATCACTTCCCTGATTACTCTCCTTGCTACCTGCATTGTGAGTGATCCAGAAGTCTCTCCGTTCACTTGAGCCTCTACTCTTCTCATCACTGGAACTTGCCTTATAAATAACTGCACGCAACCAGGGACCAAACTGCCTATCACCAACATTTCTGGATTTGGATGGACAAGCTCTCTCGGTGTGACCAATAATACCACAATTGTAACAAAAGTCTGGAAGGTGCTCATATTCAAAAGAAACAATTTTCTCCCTCTCCTTATCCACATTCTCCATCCCTACAACTCCCATCGTTAGCTCAGGATCTTGCCCCCTGGTCTTCTTCATCTTCTATTTCTAATGTTATAAACCTCATGATAGGGGCTGTTATATCCATTCTTACTTTAATTCTCATGAAAGCTCCCACTGCAATACCATTTTCATCCAAATCAACATCTAGAACTTCACCAATCTGGGCTCCCACTAGGTTCCCGTTTCCGTGCTCATCATCCCCATTGGGATTCCATAAGCCCTTACCCATATAGAAATGCATCTAAACTCATAATCATCAATAGTTTTACTTGGAACAAAGTCTCCATCACAAGCAAGTCTTTGTTAAACATCCAGGGACCACCCCACACAGCCTTACTCTTGCTCATCTCATCATGAAAAAGAAACAAGAAATGATTTCTGCCAAGATCTTTGCAATCTAATCTAGAGAAAGTGCACCAAACACCTCTTAAAGCTCTACTCAAATATTCTGCTTTAGCCGGTCTTTCAGATAGGAGCTTACCCACAGCCTGCAGTTTGCCAACCTCCAAAGAACAAGCATGTTTCTTTCCAATCTTGACACATTTCTTCTCTGCATCTGACAGCTTCAGGTTCCTTAATCTACCTTCCACACCATCCAGCACCGGAGCCTTCCCGGTCCCCATGGCCTCCACACTCACAGCACCAGGCCAGAGCCGGCCTGAAGTGCTGCCTTCAGCCCCGCCGCTGTTGCTTGCTTGGCTAGGGTTAGAGCAGATGAGAAATAAAGAAACCCCTAGTAATCACGGCAGACTTTGGGGTGGGATCTCTGAGATTTTGGAGCTTCCTCGCACACAAAAGAGAAAAGGGGATCTGGACTATGGGGGTTTCTCACCACCCCCTTAGCTTGATCTAGAAGCCCAAAGGGGAAAACCGGCGAGATCACTCACGCAGATGTGAAGGATTGGGGGAAGGCGGAGTAGGGGACTCGAAACTTTGGTGGATTTGAAGGCGAGTTGAGCGGCAAGGATTGCCGACGAGAAAGCGCGGAACCGGTCGCCTGGAAGTCGCCAGAAAGCGGCACACACCGTCACAAGCGGACGGACGCCAAGTGCATTGATGTTGAAACAAAGGCTCACAAATCCATACACATTTAAGCTAGCAGCATCATCCAATAAGGGATGGCCCATATATGTAGCAGGCAACCCATTTAATCTGCAAATTTCCTCCTCAAATGGTAGGATAGACAACACATGGTCCACAAAACTATGCAACTTCGAGAGCCTCCTTTCACCACCTTTCCAGGCCCAGAATGACGGTGCAACATAATGGACATGCAGAGGATTAGCAACCTTTTGATTATATCTACCTAGACAACAGAAATACTTCACCATGTTTTCTCATGAAATTAAATAAAAAATTAGCTTTTTCATCTCTAGCCTACTCCAACTTGCTTGGGACAAAAGGCTTAGTTATTGTTGTAAGAAAAAAATGTTTCCTCTCAAAGCCTTACATTTCAATTGCTTCAAAAGGCGAAAAGAGAACCCCTTTGAATCTACTGTAACTACAGCATGAAGCTGAAATAATACAGCAGCATCTACAGTCTCATCGATTTTCCTCTGCAAAACTAAAATGAGTATAGTCAACATTCAATTGTGTACAAACAGAACATGAGACAAACCAAAGATGCACCTTGACATTATATATGTGCGGCAGCAGTTCCCACAAACCCATTATAGCAATTTCTTCCATGGGAAAAAGTGAATGCAAGCCTTCCTTGCACATTAGTTCCCTGCATTGACAAAACAGACCGTTTAATGAGTAAATAAATGAATGATCAAATTTGCAACAAAAATGATGCAATCCAACTTGGAATTGGGCTTGGATTAAATTGCATAGCTGGAAAAGTAAAATGACACAACAACAGTGCTGAACTAATTATTACATGGCTATGTTGAGCACAAGAAAATTTAACCCACTTTGCATCCTAACAGAGACAATATAAAAGAGTACCTGACTGTAAACATCAACCCACTAGCATTTGATTAAGAAATATGTGCATATATCAACGAGATCACGCATAGCTGTATGACAATGACAACTCCGCAGCAATAGACCCCCCCATTTTGTTTTCTTATGATGGAGATAAAGAGGAGAATAGAATAAAGCAACTCTTCATGTTTATTCTCTCCTCTTCTGAAGAGAAGAAAGCTATACATGAAAGGTCGAGAGACTATTCTCTTTTCAGTTTTCTGAAGTGAGGTGTCAGACCAGAAAACCATTTGGTCCCCAATTTCTCTTTTCAGTTTTCTGAAGTGAGGTGTCAGACCAGAAAACCATTTGGTCCCCAATTTTCTTTCTTTTCTGTACATCCTCTCCAATATTGACAGATCACCTATTCCTAAAGGAGAACCACAAACTAGTATAACAAGAATCAGAAAAGGAAAGAATTCCCTGCCCTTGTCAAGAAATTCGATCTTTTTTTTATAAATATTATTTTAAAATAAAGAATTCGAGATCTATACGTCTGATTTCAGAAATTACAAAAGTATCACCCTGTCGTCCGACGGTTGGACGACAGGGGCCTTATCGTTCAACCGTCGGACGACAAGCCCCTGTCGTCCCACGGGACTCCGATAGCCCACCGAAAGCGCACGAAAAAGCGTAACAAGACGCCTGTCGTCCGACCGTTGGACAACAGGGGGCTTGTCGTCCGACGGTTGAATGATAAGCCCCTTGTCGTCCAATGGTTGAATGATAAGCCCCCTTGTCGTCCGATGGTTGAATGATAAGCCCCTTGTCGTCCGACGGTTGAATGATAAGCTCCATAGGCGTCCTTTCGGTCCACCGTGGGATGACAGGGGCTTGTCGTCCGACGGTTGGACGATAAGCCCCCTGTCGTCCAACGGTCGGACGACAGGGTGATACTTTTGTAATTTTTAAAACCGGACGTATAGATCTCGAATTCTTTGTTTTAAAAATAATATTTATAAAAAATCCCAAGAAATTCACTGGAACTCGAACTCCCTTCTCCATCCCCAGAGATTTGAACGTTTCAACCGTGTACAGATGGAACCTAATTCTATGTAGAATATAAATCTGAACGTCCAAACATTTTCGGAAGGAAATTAATAGGCGTCCAAAACTAAAACTGCCCAGCTATTTTTCTTCAACTCCAATTATCCAGACTGTATGAACATTTCTTGCATAACAGCAACCATAACTTTGCTATGTGGAACGAACATATATAAGTGCGCAATGCACCAATATACATGGACATGCAAAAAAAATAAAAAAATACGAAGTTAAAAGTTAATACGGAAATTGGTGGTCTCAATGCTATTTATTAAATGTTCAAGCTCAGACTATGACGCCCTAATACTTCGACAGCACAAAAAACTGAAACAAACGCGTAGGAAGAGGAGCGGAACCAGACCCGCCAACGCGAGAGAAGCAGACGGGTATGGGGGATGATGATGGGTAGTGCTACTACCGTATAAGGCCCGTCAAGTTCCTTACTGGGCCCCAGTGAAAAGATGTGGCCCAAAGGCCCGATCAGGAGGAAGCGTGGACCTCAAGTCGGTGAGTCCTGATCGAGATTGGAGTCCGACTCGTGTACTACGAGGACTCGAGACATGCTAACAGGAAGGAGTCCGACTCGTGTACTACGAGGACTCGAGACGAAATTACCGCCTTATTCCGCCTATATAAGGAGTACCAGATCCCTCCTGGAAGTGGAAGCCATACGCTTGATCCCATAGCCATAGTCGACTAGCCACCTTCAAGAGCCTTTAGCCTTGAAACCGATCTCGCCGGGTTCCTTACCCATCGAGTTCCCCCTGCAAGCCAATCTCGTCGAGTCCCCAACTCCCCGAGTTTCCCTTGTAATCATCTACTCGATATCGCATATTAATCCAATCAAAGCAGGACGTAGGGCTATTACCCAACTCGGGGGCTGAACCTGGGTAGATCGGTGTCGAAGTATCAAGCTGACCTGAGTTTCTGCCCCGCTACCGTACAAATACGTGCCGTACGAGTACCTCCCGTATACCATACATCAACAGCTGGCGCCCATCGTGGGGCCCTTATGTCAGCTTGAGTCTACTTCAGCAATTCTCGCTGACAAGATGGTGTACACGGGCTTCGACGACAAAAACTTCTACGATGTCTCGTCTGGATCCCGCAACAGCTGCACCAACCCCCCTTATCAAGCAGAAGCTCGCCGACTTCGGCGTCAACTCGCTATTGAAAGCAAGCAAGCTCTCCCTACGGCTCTACGAATCATCGCTACTCCACATGGCCGCACAAGCTTCAGCCCGTACTCTTCTGATCCACGCGATCTACGAAGCACAATTGTCTCAAGACATACCCGGCGCCAAATCACGCCCCGACAAGCTGCTGCCAGACTTGATCGTCATCAGATCGAGTTACATCCTGCCGACCTCAGACACCATCTGAACAGGAAGCGCCTCCGCTCTACTACGCGACAACACCATCGTAGAGTTTGAGGTAGCTTCCACCGGGACAACTCTCTTCGCAACAGTCAACAATCAAATATTCTGGACGATGCCTTCCCTGCAAATTGCTCGAGCGTTCGCTCAATCGCCACTCCAGAAAGTTTTGACTATGACTTCTCTCATGTTTACATGGCGGGAACAGAAACTACACCACGGGCAATTCGCCCTTCAACCGATGTCAACGCCTCTTCATCGGCTACCTCGATCTCTGAAGCCGGGAAGAAGGCCGCTCACTCGCGGGTCCTCGCCGCCTAGATCAAGCAAGCGTTATCTGATCGTTTCGATGATGCAACTCAACTCTACGAAGAACACGAGCGGGCACTTGCCGACATCCAATATGTTGCCGAGACCACGCATAACGAAGCTAGGGTCCTAATCAATTCTGATCTAGATGCTAACAACACTGATCCGAATGGCAAGCCACAAAGCCGCTCTGAGGAAAGACGAGATCAGCATACTGGCTCTAGACATCAGCGGGTTGAAGAGTCGGCCCGAACAGCACGAACCCGACAGCGCTCCCCAAAAAGAACCGAATTCGGTCACGATCAACTAGTCGTCGCCGCGACCGTAGCCGTGAGGATCGACACGACCACGACGACCGCCGCAGTCGTGGCAAAGCTCGCTTGGATGATCCAAGTTGGGAGGATCACCACCGCAACGACAAATGCCGTTCCCACGATCGTGACAATCGCCACCGCCGTCGCGAACACTACCTCGACTATTCATCAGAAGACGAAGGTTTGTCCCCGGTATCATCGCCGGTTGTCCCACGCTGTCTCCCAGACTACAAGGAGCGCGGATACCCAAACACGTACATTCCAGCAAGAACTTAGAGTACAACAGAAAAGGAGATCCGAAAGAGTTCCTCATCAGATTTACTCAAGACATCCTGACAACGGGGGGAGACACGACCTCAATGGCCAACCTCCTTCCCGTGTGCCTCGTCGAGGACGCAGCCGCTTGGATTCAGAATGTACCCGAGGGTTTCATCCATAGTTGGGCTCAGTTCCAAGACATGGTTATCAAGAGCTTCTCCACCACTCGCGACGCCTCCACCATGAGGTCCGAGTTCAAGCATATACGACAAGGAAGGGACGAAGGCCTTCGTGACTTCGTCACCAGGTTCAAAAGCAAAGTCAACATTGTCCCAGGACTTTCCTTCACCGAAGTACTCGAAACCTTCCAAGCTGCCGTCCGCGATGAAAGATGCCTGGACCACGTCTACACTGCCCAACCACGTAATACAGCGGAGCTCATGGAAATTCTCCGGGTACGAGCAAACTACGAGGACCAACGCCTTCACAACATAGAGATCAACCGAGGCCTCCACGGGTTGGATGACCATGAAAGACGGAAACGTTCCCCAGACAACAACTCGAGGCGCTCTCCCCGGGAAGGTCGGAAAGCGAAGAAGGGGAAACGGGACACCGAAGCTGTCCTAGCCGGTTTCCATGACAAAGAGACATCTGACAGCCGAGAAGACCGACCGAACAAGTGGAAAATGAGACACAAAAGGAACACCGCCGGCGAAATCTTGGATAAAAACTAGATACCAGAAGAACCGCGTACCCGGCACAACTGGTGTAAATACCACCGAAGCGGGTCCCACGGCCAGTCATAGTGCCGGGAACTCCTAAAAATACTTCAAGAAGAAAGCAGCGCTGAGGCAGCTAACAAACCCAACCCCCGAGTTCAAGACAACCCGAACCGGGAAGAGTATCCGGAGAACGAGGATATCCACGTCAACAACATCCGCCGAAGCAACGACATCCACTGGCTCGCGAACACACCAGACCTACATCAAGTCGAGGACACCGAGCAAGTCGACATTGTCGCCGACGCCCAGGTTAATCACATATGGGGCGGTTCGGCCACGTACGACTCCAAGCGACAAGCCAAGCAAATATCACGCGATGTTCTAGCCGTCCATCCACGTCCCATGCCTTCCAAGCTGAAGTGGGCTACAACCACCATCGTGTTCGACGCAACTGACTGCCCCAACAATTGCCCCTACCCAGGACGATACCCCCTAATCGTGTCACCCGGGTCCGCAACATCATGCTACACAAATTTTTGGTCGATGGAGGTAGCTCTTTCAGCCTTATTCCACTATCCACACTGGACAAGATGCAGGTTCCCCGCTCCACGATTAGGCCCGTTGTCAAGCGCTTCTACGGGATTGTTCCAGGATTAAAGCACGACTCGATCGGGCAAATTATGCTACACCTTACATTCGGAACTCGTGACAACTTCCGGACAGAAGAATGCATCTTTGAGGTCATCGACTTCGACATGGTCTACAACGCCATACTCAGATGACCTCAGCTGGTCCAATTCATGGTGATCCCTCATTATGCATACCCTATTATGAAGATTCCTGCGGCACACGGGGTCATTACAATCAAAGGATCACTTCCTTCAGCTGTCGAATGCGACATGCAGAACTACGGCCTCCGTGCTCGACAAGATGACAAAGAAGCTGGAACCTCCTCGCCCACGACTGACAACTCAGGACGGGACAAGTCGAAACTCAATCTATGGGTTCAACCGCATAGCGAAATCAAGCGAATTCCACTCCGCGAGGATGAACCCGAGAAGACAGTCAAAATTGGGTCCACCCTCGACCCAAAATAGGAACTCGCGCTCACCACCTTCCTCCGGGCAAACCCAGATGTCTTTGCCTGGAAGGCGTCCAATATGCCAGGAATCCCAATGGAGGTGGCTGAGCACAAGCTAGACATCGACCCGGCGATCAAGCCGGTCAAATAGAAACTTCGAAGGTTCAACCCGGAGCAGCGCAAAGTCATCGAGACGGAATTCAAAAAGCTAACCGATGCCAACTTCATCGAACCGATCAAGTACCCGACATGGCTAGCCAACCCTGTGCTAGCTAAAAAAGAAAACGGCCAGATGCGCATGTGCATCGATTACACGGATCTCAACAAAGCTTGCCCAAAGGATAACTTCCCGTTGCCTCGGATCGATCAGATTGTGGACTCGACCTCAGGCTACACCTACTTATGCCTACTCGACGCATACTCGGGCTATCATTAAATCCGTATGCGGGAATCAGATGTCCCTCATACTGGTTTCATTACCCCTTATGGCACTTTCTGTTACAAGACAATGCCATTCGGATTGAAGAACGCAGGCTGTACTTACCAGTGGACTATGCCGACAGCCTTCGCGGCGCAAATCGGGCGGAACATGGAAGTCTATATCGACGACTTGATGATTAAGTCGAAAGCAGAACAAGACCTCATCACCAACTTGTCAAAAACCTTCGACAATCTCCGGACAAACAAAATTATGCTGAACCCGGAAAAATGTGTATTCGGCGTCGAGGTTGGCAAAATTCTGGGTTTCATGGTTTCCCACGGGGCATTGGGGCTAACCCAAAGAAGATTGAAGCCATCCTCACTATGAAGCCACCTGCCAACATAAACCAAATCCAAAAGCTCGCCGGATCCATGGTTGCGCTTAGCAGATTTATCTCTCGCTTAGGGGACAAATGACTCCCCTTCTTTAAACTCCTGCGGCAACATCAAGGCTTCACATGGACAGAAGAAGCCGAGAAGGCCTTTCAATCACTCAAGACATATCTGGCCAACCCGCCAGTACTAGTCCCCCCAGAAACTGGCGAGACACGCCTGCTTTATGTCGCCTGCGGTCCTCGAGCACTCAGCACAGTACTCATTGTCGAACGAGAAGAAGTCAACAAGACTGAGAAAGTTCAACGACCAGTTTACTACATAAGCGAGATATTACACGGACCAAAGGAGCGGTACCCGGACGTCCAGAAGCTCGTATACGCTGTGCTCCTAGCTTCCCGCAAATTAAAACACTACTTCTAGGCCTACAAAATAGTTGTTTCGTCCGTCTACCCACTCGGCCCCGTCACCAAAAACAGAGAGATCACTGGCCGCATTGCTCAATGGGTGTCCGAGTTGGGCGCGTTCAACCTCGAGTTCACACTTCGCACAGCAATCAAGTCTCAGGCCCTTGCCGATTTCATCGCCGAATGGATAGACCCGGAACCCGAACCCGTAGACAACGATTACGCAAGTAAGGTCTGGACTCTATATTTTGATGGATTCCTTACCCTCACAGGCTTGGGTACTGGCGTCGTCATCACCGCGCCAACAGGAGAAACCCTCCAGTACGCCATCCAGCTACGCTTCCAGGCTACCAACAACGAGGCAGAGTACGAAGGTCTCCTCGCTGGACTCCGCCGCTCTCAGTATCCGTTACTTAACCGTGAAAGGCGACTCACAACTCGTCGTCCGACAAGCAAGCAAGGATTATCAAGCCGTTAATCCAATGATGGCCGCTTACTTAGCAGAAGTGCGGACTTGGGAGAAAAAATTCACCGGCCTGGAATTCCAACATGTACCCAGACGAGACAATTGCATCCCCGACACACTGGCTCGCGCCACCTCAAGTCGAACGACCCCCCAGCTGGCGTTTTCGTCGAACAACTCCTCAAACCATCCGTCAAAATCTTGATAGACGAAGATAGTACTCCCACCCCTTGCGACACTTATGAGCAAGACGGGACGTCTCAGCTCGACGCCCCCAAAGGGATTGCTGGCCAAGTAATCGCCCAACTCGACGAATGCACAGACTGGAGGGACCCAATATGCCAGTACTTGCTTAACCGACTCAAACCAGCAGAGGAAGAACAAGCCGAGAAGATCTCCCACAAGGCCAATGCAGTACACAATGATCGACGACACCTTCTACCGCAGGGGAGCTCTCGGCGTCCTCATGAAGTGCATACCTATCGACGAAGGCAAGCGGCTACTCGAGGAAATCCACACCGGGCTGTGTGGCGCGCACTCCGCGTATCGCACACTAGTCGGCAAGGCATTCCGACAAGGATTTTATTGGCCAACTGCGCTGCATGACGCGGCCGACTTGGTCCAAAAATGCGAGGCCTGTCAGTTCCACAAACGGCAAGCACACCAGCCAGCCCAAGCTCTTCAAACAATACCACTATCGTGGCCTTTCTCGACTTGGGGACTGGATCTCCTCGGGCCTTTTCCTCTAGGACGCGGGGATCATAAATTCTTAATAGTTGCCATTGACACATTTACCAAGTGGATTGAGGCAGAACCCCTCTCCAGCACCACGACGGCAGCGGCACAAAGATTCATGCAGTGGCACATTTTTACTCGCTTCGTAGTACCCAGCTTGATCATCACCGACAACGAACCACAATTCGGAGCAGCCGATTTCATCGCCTATTGCGAATCCTATGGCGCCAATGTTTGCTATGCCTCAGTAGCTCATCCCCAAAGCAACGGTCAAGTCGAACGTGCAAATGGCCTCATACTGGACGGGATCAAGAAGCGAGTATACGACACACTGTAACGTCACGCCAAGTCATGGGTGACCAAGTTGCCCAACGTCCTCTGGGTGCTTCGTACAACAACCAGCCGAGCGACCGTAGCAACCCCATTTTCTCTTGTCTATGGGGTGGAGGCGGTCCTCCCATGTGAGATCCGGATGAAGTCTCCCCGCGTAGAGCAACATTCCAAAAATGAAGCAGAGACACAGCGGGTCAACGATCTCAACCTCCTCGAGGAAATGCGTGACTGTGCATACCTGCGGGCAGCCAAGTATCAACAGGAATTACACCGGTACCACGAACGCAACGTCAAGCATCGACACCTGGAGATCAGCGACCTCGTCCTCCGATTGGTCCAGTCGACTCAGCACCGAAACTAATTATCCCCCAAGTGGGAACGACCCTACACCATCGTCGCCAACCCACGACCAGGTACTTTCAAACTCGCCGACAACGGCTCTGTATTACGCAACACATGGAACATTGATCAACTATCCAAGTACTATGTATAAGCTTCCCAGGAGCTCTAACCCAGAGGACTTCCCCTTTTACCCCGAACCTCTACGGATAAAGTATCTACATTTTTACTAAGTATCTCAGCATCCATCAGACAAATTACTGGTTTACTCATGGTACTCAAAAACACCTCTAACACGCTTTGCCAAAAGACTTAGGGGTTGGCACGTATACGAATCTACACCTCGTCTCGCCTCCCCAGGCCAAAGCACACAAGCGCTCGACAGCTCAGGGCACGGCACGAACACGAGG
Organism: Stipa capillata; assembly: GCA_019208055.1. Classification (NCBI taxonomy): domain Eukaryota; kingdom Viridiplantae; phylum Streptophyta; class Magnoliopsida; order Poales; family Poaceae; genus Stipa; species Stipa capillata. The sequence continues at coordinate 899,305 of JAGXJF010004472.1, forward strand.
TCGCACCTCATTCCGCCTCCTAGAGTTTGGTCGCCGTATAACCGCCTCGTATGCGCTCGAGGGCTGGCACGTACACGGGTTGGCGCCCCGTTCCGCCGCCCCGAGTCTGGACAGCTGTCTACCCCCTTGCCAAGATAAACCGAGGAACAAGGCAGAATAGGAGTTCCACAACTCCATCGCCCCCTCCGATCACGGCAACACCCCACGCCTTGCATATGTCGGAAGTATGGCATGTATACGATGTTTCTTAACTTGTTCCACCTCTTCACGACTGCAACAGCTGACAGCTACCTTGCATTTGCGCGGGGCTAGGCATGGCACGAGTTCCTCAATTCTTTTCGCCTCCTCGATTACGGCAACCTACCCTGAGGCACAAGTACACACCTCGCACAAACAGTCGAGGGCTACCACAGTGAAGTTTTTTCAGACTGTTCATCCGAGTTTCTGCTAACTTGCACAAACAGCTGAGGGCTACCACAGTGAAAGTTTTTTCAGACTGTTCATCCAAGTTCCTACTAATTCACACAAACAGTCGAGGGCTACCACAACGAAGTTTTTTCAGACTGTTCATTCGAGTCACACAAACAGTCGAGGGCTACCACAACGAAGTTTTTTCAGATTGTTCATTCGAGTCACACAAACAGTCGAGGGCTACCACAGCGAAGTTTTTTTAGACTGTTCATCCGAGTTCCTGCTAACTCGCACAAACAGCCGAGGGCTATCACAGCGAAATTTTTTCAGACCGTTCATCCGAGTTCCTGCTAACTCGCATAAACAGCCGAGGGCTACCACAGTGAAGTTTTTTCAGACTGTTCATCCGAGTTTCTGCTAACTCGCGCAAACAGCCCTCACAAACAGCCGAGGGCTACCACAACGAATTTTTTTCAGACTATTCGTCCGAGTTCCTGCTAACTCGCACAAACCAGTCGGGGGCTCAGAGGCATACAACACATTACGCAATCCTACGATAACACAGTTATGTAGAAGAACAAAGGAGCTTGTTACATCAAGCATAAGACGAAAAACAACCACAAAAGTAGATTGCATGAGTTAAAGTTCTTTACATCACAGAGACATACAACCAAGGGAGGAATGTCTAATCCTCCTTCCCGGCAGAATCACTGCCCCCAGATACATAAGCCCCCTCACTATCTTCAGACACGGCGGGAGCATCCTCCACTGCCTCAAAGCCGGCTTCACTGAGGAACTTTTCTACCGGCTCACGCTAGTAATCGAGCCGCGTGTCCTCCGCTCCGGGTCGTGGGGGAACAAACTCACCAAGCTCCAATTCTAGCAGATTCGAAGGAAGTTACGGCGCCAGGTCTTTAGCCAAAGCCAAAGCGTAGGATATGGCCGCATTAGCCATACTCTTCGCCCGCGCAGATGCATCCTCCTTGATGAAGCGCAGGAAGTCACTCAGGCATGCTTGGTACTCGGTCACGGCCTTCAGCAAGTCATCCGAAGAAAACTTCGTGAAGTCGGGATGGCCGGCGAACTTCAGACTCGCCATGACTTGGTCGAGGAGGGAGTATACATCCGTGGCAACCCGAGTCTGCACCTGCAAGCATTCCCAAGAAAGTTCTGCATTCTTCTTCACTCCCTCGAGTTCCTCACGGACTAGCTGGTGAAGATCAGTCGCTGATTTGGCCGCTGCGGCAGCCGTCTCCGCACGGATCGAGACCGCAATGAGCTGCTCCCTTAGCTCGACATTGGCGATCCGCAACGCCTCGAGTTCCTCGACCTGCCCAGCCCGAGCTTCGGCCTCCTCAACTCGACGAGTTGCCGCAGCAACTAGAGCGCCAGCTCGGCATTCGCCGCCTGCAGCCGCGAGATCTCCCCTTCACTCCCGCGGAGTTGACTAAGGAGTGTGTCCTCTCTAGCAGCCGCCGCACAAGTCGCGCGCTGCCAAAGGACACGCAGCAAGACAGACATTCAAGAAAGGCAACTATAGGAGCCGAGAAGTCAGAAGCCAAGAAAGATGTCACTCACTTTCATCCACGTCAGGGTGTAGTCGATGTACGTCCGGTACTCACTACGAGGCAATGGGCGTCTCGACTCGCCATCATCAACCTCCGGGACGGCTTCCGGACCAGCAATTCTGGGTTCCCTCACGCCAGTGGTAGAGTCCACCAAGTCCCAAGGCACTCCCACAGAAGGGCCACTACCGGAGGAGCCGGTGCCTACCTCCAAATGCCCCTCGACGTTGCTAGGCTCCGCCTCCGGAATCACCACGAGCTCCTGACACTCGATGCAGCGCGACGATGATGTAGTTGGAACAGGTGCAAGGCTAAAAGAGATCCAGAACTTAGAACCTGTCGGGACCAGGAATCGTACCTGACTTGACGTATGATACGCCGTCAAAGACCGAGTAACCGCTTAACGTGGATACACGTTACCTCGCGTGCATACACCGCTAAGGGTCTAACACCGAACCAGCACTGCATACGAACACCACCTGACCACCTGGTCGTATGTCTCACTGCTGGTCCAGTCGGCCAGAAACGGATACCATGCCGTAAGGCAAACATGATTCTGAAACCCTGTAGTGGGTTAATACTCAGCTTCCGCGATGAGAATCACAATCACAAGACGAGCCCAATGTTCGTGTCCACACCCTAACCCAATCGGCCATAGCACAGATCGGTGGGTCACCTGAAGGCCCGACACTGACATCCACACCCTGCCCAGCCAACAGTCGCATCATGGCTGGCGGGTCACTCAACTCGTGATCACGAACCTCGTACAGAAGATTCGTACCAACTCACTACCGTCCCTTCGCACACTTCAACCATACACGCATTGTATACGAAGAGCCGTGTTAAACAACTTCGCATATCATTGCACAAACTCTACAGGGAGGATTACCAGATAGATAGTGCACATTCCTTAAGTTTGGGCAATTACTTAATTTACAAACAGTTGGCTCGAAGGCCTTAAGTGCGAAAGATAAACAGCAAAAACATGCAATTTTACCCTAAGATACAAGCTAGTATCTCAATAGACCCAAAATACCCTACATCAGTCCACAAGTTCGAAAAGCTAAAGAGATAACCGATCAAGCGTCATCTTGGATGTGAGTCATGTGAGGATTTGACAATATTTGTGATGAATATTTTGCCACCATATGTGGAGTTGAATCTTTTGGTTGCATGAATTCGAACTTTGAATTACTTGTTGTGTGATTGATAAGTTTGAGTTTCTCAATTTGTCTCAAGGAAAAATTGAGTGGGTGAAAGATTTTTCTCGACTGACTTGAGTCAAGTTGAAAACTTGTGCTCGCAACGCTTTGCTTGGTCTATTGTGTGCAGGTGCGAGTTGGGTGCGACGATGGTTCGGCCATATGGACCGGCATGAGGCTTGGAGGGCTGAGATGCGGTCAAGGAGGTGGTGACGACATCGTGCGGCTTAAAAGCATATACGCGGAGGACAAGAAAGCGGGTGGAGGCGAGACGTGAAGACCAAGTCAGTGCGAGGGTGTTTTGGTAAAAACGCGAAAACTACCGAAGCATAACCAATAAACTGCGGCGGAGGCTGGGAAGCGGTTTAGGGTAGAAGGAAAGATGGATGGTGGATGAGTCACTTAGACGCTTTGCGATATGTGCTAAGTGCCCATGCCATCTAAGTGGGCTTAAGACCCAAGTGGTGGGAGGTATGCCTCCACCACTATAAAAGGAGGGGTAAGAGGTGCTTATCCCTTAACCCTTTTGTAAGCATTGTAAAAACTCCAGTTAGGGGCTGCTCAAGAGAGCTTTGGCCTAATCATGAGAGGCCTTTGAAACAGCAAGAAAACCCATGAAAATGCAATACAAAAAGATTTTCTCAATTCCTTTGTGTTCTTGAGTTATTTCCTTCATTAGCTCTTTCGGATTTTCGCTTTCTTGCTTCTCCTGTGGATTGATCCGTGGAATGGCAAGTAAGTGATGGGAAGATCATCTCTATACTGATCCCATCCAAGCGTACCCAAGGATTCAGCCTTTCCCTCCTCTATTTCGAGTTTTCCTCGAGAAAAGGGCAAGAAAAGTGATTTTCGTGATTGATCTTTGTAGAGGGGTTAATCCTATGGTTTGGGGCTTGGAATAGGTTGCTGAGACATGTGAGATGCCACTATATTGATTTCAGATCAAGATTCCTCACGGGCTTCCTTTTCTTCCAAAATTTCTCTTTTTCTCACTTCTAGGGCTGATTGGAGAAAAGAGGGTAAAGGTCTTGACTTGAGAAGTTTTTTATGGAGATCAACACTTGATTTAGACTCACAAGACCTTTCTACACCTCTCTGTCAAATTTGGTTTGATTTGGTTGGGTAGATTTTGAATTAGTTAAAAAATTGGATCGAAATCACAGTTCTGGACTAATCTGCCTGTCACACAACTGTGACGTAGCTGTGTCACTCAGCTGTGACACTCAGCTATGTCACACAGCTGTGACACAGGTGAGACACACAGCTATGTCACACAGCTGTGCCACAGGTGTGAGTTACTGCTGCTGCAATGTTTTGACCATAACTTTTGCGTCCGAACTCGGAATTCGGTGAACTTGGACTCGTTTCGAAGCTATCGACGAGCTCCACGTCACCAAGGACATTTGGAAATTTTTCCACCGAGCCAGCTGTGCCACCCAGCTGTGTGACACAGCTGTGTCACCGGTGTGAGACACTGCTGTTCTAGTTTTACAGTGTTTTGTCGAGTTATTTTCGCTGCGTCTTTTATGTCACTTACAGTAGCACCTCAGTTGCTATTTGTATTTGAATTTGAATAAGAATTGTAAGAAACCGACATTCACCCCCCTCTGTCAGAAGCCACCGATCCTACATTGAAAATAGTCGCCGAGGGAGGGTTCACCTGTTCCTAAGCATGCAATAACAACTACCAATGAGTACAAACGTACTCGCAAGTCTTATTAGTGCTTGGACATGAAGTTAACATGGTATTAACTGGGATAATAGCATCAGTTCTACTATGCTAGTGAACATCTTCATTCAACGAGAAAAACCCATAATATGACATAATCAAGTGAACATTCACTAATCCATAGCATGATCCAGTAGATCACATCATATATTCGACAGAAACTCGTGCGATGATCGAGTAGATCAACATCATATTCTCAACAGGATCTCATGAGAAGATTGAGTAAATCAACATCATGCAGTTCAATTTTTCAATCAAGGATACATTGGTTGCTCGTTAACCCATGAATCCTCTCATGGGATATCCCCACAGAGACTCAGATGGCCCATCACATAAGGGTAGCTAGTCCTCAGCGAGCGAGAACCAACCAGAGGACACCCGTGGTTTCCTCACAACCAACTATCTCACGGCTTATCAGGAAGCATCCCGTCAGGATCGCCGCTGTAACATCCGATGGCTCGATATCAGGCTCGAGCGACCAATCTCGATATCAGGCTCGAGCAACCGCATCGTTGTTACAGCCCATCCCACGACCATGCTCCCACGTCTCTCACCTCACTTATTAAGGGTTCAAGTTGATTAATCGTCAAGTTAAACCCTAGCATAACAATAGCATCACAAAGTATTCATCCGAGGTAAACAATTCATAACATGGCATGCGATAATAAAGTCAACGATAAAAGTAGCATGGCAATGTCGCAAGCTCAGCTTGCCTGGACTGGGGAATTCTTAGGATTTCGGGAAATCGGGTTGCTGAGGCTCCACTCCCTCATCGCCGGTTTCTAAGGTTTTGCAAATATGACGACGAAAAGAATGGAAACAAATAAATAAGCATTCAATATGACATTACATGAATTTGTATGGGATGCGTGATACTTAGCTAATCATTAGGGTTGAATACATTTGAAAATAAGGTTCGGGTCCTTTTGAGGCGAGGATTGAAAACCAGGGTTTTTAGCGATTTCCGTCGACCGATCAAACCCTAATTGATCATTCTTATTAATTAATTGATTTTCTGGACATCAAAATATTATGGAGTTATTTTTGAGTGATAGATACTGCTCTATTGGTCATGTTGGTAAATTTTTATGATTTTTGAGCAAAAAATGAATTTATAGGGATTTATACAAGTTTTAAGGCATTTTAATTAATTCTATAAATTTCCAGCACAATTATATAGCTAAAATCATTTTTAATGGATACTAAATGTTGCACTGGTTCCAAATATAAAATTTTCATAATTTTCTGAGTTCATATGAATTTTTGGTGAATTTTTGAAGTTTTCAGCCTTTTAATTGATTTTCTGCATTCCTAGATACAAAAATTAATCAAAATACTTTTTACACCTAGGTCAAACTAGCCTAAGTCACTGACCAGTGGGCCCTAGGGGTTTTATTTTTATTTTCTTTATTTTTATTTTTATTTTTTATTATTTTTTATTATTTTTTCTTTTTCTTTTCCTTTTTTTTATACACGGGCAATTACAGAACCCAAGCAGCAGCAAGGGGAAAAAGGAATTCGGAGCATAAGATAAGGGAGAACCCTACTTCGAGCTGAGCGAGACAGCCCTCTTCGCCAGTCTTTGCGAAGTCGTGGAACTAGAAGGCCGCTTGAGGGTATATCGCTATCAAGACAACATGAACCAAGGTCAAAGAATTCGAGCAAAGCAAGTCGATGCCAACTTCTCGAAAAAACGAAGCAAGAAAACTTACCGGGGCGACCTGACCCCTTCCGCTCGATGCCGCAGATGACTTCCTGCCCCTGGACGGCGGGGCCTTCCGGGTCCGGATCGCCCCAACGTGCGTCAACTCCTCCACGAAGACATCGGCGCCTTCCCACGGGCCGAGTCCCAAGAAGGGACGCTGAGTGTGAGCCAGAAAGAGCTAACACCATTATAATCAACTACTCGAAGACCAGAAGGAATAATCAAAGGGACACTATGAGGAAACGCTTACCGAGATGGTCGTGACTCTCGACATCTCATCCCGGTAGGCAAGCGACTCGATCTCCGGGTGAGCCCGGGACTCCCAAGGCGAAGCCCGGGCACCGTCGTCACCCCACTCGGCTTTGAAGAGGTCGTCAACTCGGCCCCGGACTTTCGCTGTTTCAGCACAGAAAGGCATAAGGACGTGAAAGAAAAAGAATTCTAATAACAATTCGAGTTGTCAAGGAGAAGAAGCAAAGAAACGTACCTTCATCCGCCAGTAAGAGGCCGACTTCATCCGACCACCCTGGAAGTCCTCGAGTTCCCAGCGGCGTGATGCGATGGGTAATGAAGTCGCTGACAACATGCACGGCGGTCAAGCCGTCCCGACGAAGCTCGGTGATGCGATCCTTCACGGCCCTACTCCTCCGCGTAAGTCGAGGACGGTCCTTCCACAAGTCCCGCAGGGTTGGGATTTCGCATCTTGTCGCTGGGTCATGGGTCGATCGGTGGCAGAAGGCCCAATTGGAGGCCCATTTCCCCCATGAGTCCTTCGGGGAGAAAGGGATGTAGTTCGCCTTGACATCATCCCGAAGAGAGAAGCGGCATGCACTGTGAACTTGGCCGGCCGTCGACACCTTGAGGGTATAAAAATACCTGAACGACTCGACGTCTGGAGACGTCCCGACAAAGGCTTCGCACAGATGGGCGAAGACAGCCAAAAAGAAAATCGAGCTGGGAGGAAGGTTTACCAACTCGATCTCGAAGAAGGAAAGGACATCATGCAGGAACTCGGACATTGGGAGTCCGAGCCCGCATTTGAAGAAATCGAGGAAGACGACCAGGTCCTCCTCCGGCGAGAATGGCTGACTCCGGTCAGTGAGAGCTCGAAAAGCCACCGAGTCGGGTAGCTCTCCGTCGCGCACCATCCGCGAGAGATCCTCCGGGGTAACCCGGGAGGTAGGTAAACCGGCCACCCCGAGGCTAGATCCTGTTCCGCCTCCCGCGGTGGTCGACGGCGCTGACGGTCGGGCTTGATGTGGATCTTCCGTCGCCGGCACTTTACCACAGGCTGGGTCCCACGCCGCCACGGTCGCCGACGAGGCCTCGCCCGCCGGAATCTCAATGACCTTTTCCGCAGGTCCCTCCGCCGTCATTGGTTCCATCGCCGCAGTATCACCGGAAGAAAGAACTCTCGCGTCGGGAGAAGATGGTGCAACGCCACACAGATGACGGAGAAACTTCAGGAACCGGCTACGCCGCCGCTCGCCACCCGAAAGAAAGAAGGAAGAAAGTAAGAAGACGAAGCGCGGTGAAGAATTGGGGACTATGAGCGAAGGGAAGATAGGAAAAGTAACTGGCGTCATTTAAACCAGCCCATACCGGGGTGCCGAAAGCGCACTAACCTGGGGGGCTATCTTAACTGATCCGACGCTTCGGCGCACTCCGCCTGGGAATCGCAACCAACACGGTGTACAAACCGGCGCAGTACGCAAATGACGTGGGATCATGACATTACCATCGGTGAATTCCGCCGGATAGGTTTAGATTACCATAAAGGGCAAAAAGCCCGCCAAGTTATATCACAGAGGAGCATCACTTGGGCCTATTTTGCTTGAATCTTGGCTTCGTCACGCATAATGATGGAGGGCTTGATGATGGATAGTGCTACTACCGTATAAGGCCCGTGAAGTTCCTTACTGGGCCCAGTGAAAAGATGTGGCCCAAAGGCCCGATCAGGAGGAAGCGTGGACCTCAAGTCGGTGAGTCTTGATCGAGATCTGAGTCCGACTCGTGTACTACGAGGACTCGAGACATGCCAATACTGCCTTATTCCGCCTATATAAGGAGTACCAGATCCCTCCTGGGAGTGGGAGCCAGAAGCTACGCTTGATTCCATAGTCATAGTCGACTAGCCACCTTCAAGAGCCTTTAGCCTTGAAACCGATCTCGCCGGGTTCCTTACCCGTCGAGTTCCCCCTGCAAGCCAATCTCGTCGAGTCCTCAACTCGTCGAGTTCCCCTTGTAATCATCTACTCGCTATCGCATATTAATCCAATCAAAGTAGGACGTAGGGCTATTACCCAACTCGGGGGCCTGAACCTGGGTAGATCGGTGTCGAAGTATCAAGCTGACCTGAGTTTCCGCCCCACTACCGTACAAGTACGTGCTATACGAGTACCCCCCGTATACCATACATCGACAGGGGAGATCATCCTGAGAGATGCCATGAGGCGCGAAGCGAGCGAGTCGCCGGAGACCTCGCCGGCGACAAGGAACACCCGAAGCTCGCCGTCCCGGGCCGCTGCATCCAACACCTTCCCGTAGGAATAAGCGCGCGTCTGTAGCCTCGCCAGCATCCCTCGCTGGCAACCGGCGGCTACGGTCCATCGCGATTGCATCAGGCACATCGGAAGAGAGCGGCGCCGGCGGGAGGGGAGACCGGGGAGGGCTGGCAAGGGTTACAAAGGATATAAAACCTTCCTCGGGGACTCGAGTATGCAAACTTTGATATATGCCATTTTCGAAGGTTGCAGCTTGTAGAAGAAATCCATATTTACTCTAGAATAAACTCCTAGTACACCAAGTTTAATTTAAAATTAAAAAAACACCTAACCTAACTTACAACATCTTGAAAATAGTAGCCAACAGAATGAGTTTGAGGCTGTTTGGTCGGATGCTCCAAATTAGCTTGCCGATGATTTGGCAAATGCCAGTAATTTTGCTTAGTAAGTGATATTAATCTAATTGGTCGTTAAATTTGTTGAGTTCGCCAATGTTTAGCGCTAATTTGGGGCTACCAATCAAGCATGCTCTTTAACTTTAACCCGTAGAACATAAGCTGCAGAAGTGTGCTTAAAAGAGTGAATGTCTTTGGAGAAAGGCGAAGACTTATTAAGCGGACATATTATTTTGCAAAAGAGCTACTTTTTTATTGTGAGAATATTCCAATGCATATATATCAGTGTTAGAAAAACAGATCAAACAATGAACCCACGACAAAATGCGTATTTAAACTGGGAATTGCTAATTGGTACTTGAATATCTTTACATTGTAAATACTTAAATTTTCTTTTATTTAAATTTCTATTATAAGACGATAAAAGGAAGATAGAGATTTAACAAATGATAATTTAAGGGCTCAAAATTTAAGCACTTTTCAAAGGGAAAAAACAATCAAACGCTGCAAAAAAAGTTACGATTGCCACGTATACTTGGAGCATCTCAAGAGCCTCCTCATACTTTTATATGGAGAGCTCTTTAAAAAATTTAATTTCCCGTATTTCTTTGCTCTCCAACAAATTTTTTAAATTTGTCTCATCATATTCATCTCCGCCACTCCCCTACTACACCCCTGCCCCCCGCTCACCTCTCCTCCCTTCTGCCTCGGGCTCCCTCTGCGTGGGCTCAACCTCCCTCCGCGCAAGCTGCTCCATCTCGGCCTCAGCCTCCTCCTGGCTGCACTTGCCTGCTACCCCTTTGCCTCCCACCTCGACCTTACCCTCTGTCCGTATGTCCTCGACACCGTCCTCTCCGCACTTGCTGCTGCCTGTCGCGGGCTCATCGACCTCAGTGACGCGGCCTCCCTCTCTACTCTTGAGCTTGCCCTCGCGAGCTACCACCCCCTTCCTATTTCTCTCTATTCGGCACTCTAGATCCACTGCCCCATCCTCAAGATGACGGGAGGGAATGTTTTAGAGGCGTCGCTGGTCGATGGTGATGGACTGCCCCATCCTCAAGATGACGGGAGGGAATGTTTTAGAGGCGTCGCTGGTCGATGGTGATGGACGAGCCACGTATAGGAAGGCACTACTTCTGGTGAACGATGAGTCACGTATAGGAAGACATTACTTCTGGTGAACGATGAGCCACGGATACGAAGACGCTACTTCTGTTTGGAGACCTTCTTTTCCCTATGCTCGCTACAATTTAGCTCTGCTGGTGTTGCTCTTGGCACAGGAAATTTGGCGAAACAGAGAAGGAAGCGACCGAGCGCCGAGCGGGCCGTCAGCCCGTCAGACCCGAGCAAAACCCTGGAGCGGCTGCGTCTGCGGCCGCATGCTTCCACCTGACCGCGCAAAAGTCTCACACCACCCTTCCCCGCCGCCACGAACGCCATGGCCGCAGCGCTTCTGCTCCGCGGCCTCCGTTCGTCGGCGAGCCGGGCACGCTCTACCTTCCCCTCCCCAGCTTCGATCCCCCCGCCGTTCGCCTCCTCCCTCCTCCACCGCCTCTACTCATCCGCGGCTGCATCAACGGCCGCCTCTTCCGCTTTTGCGCATGGAGGCGTCACGGACCCGGCCCGCATCCGGAACGTGGCGGTGATAGCCCACGTAGACCACGGGAAGACGACGCTGATGGACCGGCTCCTGCGTCAGTGCGGCGCCGACATCCCCCACGAGCGCGCCATGGACTCCATCAGCCTCGAGCGTGAGCGCGGCATCACTATCGCCTCCAAGGTAACCCTCTCATAGTCGTTGGACTCGTGCTTGCGTGGCTACTGAGGCTAGACGAGGGGAATTCCCGCTCAGCATTTTGTCGAGCAAACTGCGTGCATCAGATGAGGGGTTAGAACACAGACATAGGAGAAGGAACTAAGATCCAGTTCAAAGGCCATAATCAAATTCGCGATTTTGTTGTCCCATGTGACTAGACACACGCTGACATATATTCCTGAACGACACTCCGCTAGACCACTGTGTGTATTTCTCTATGAATTTGAAATAGTGGGAGGATGGATGCCACGTCTGGTTCAACAACTGTGCTAAGGCTCACATTCTGTGCTCAGTGTGACAGTTCTACGGACTCTTTACGCGTGTTGCCATGAGAGCTGCAAGTAGCAGAAGTAACATTTAGCTCAATATGTTGTGCTCAAACTTACCTGTGCATTTTTCTACATCATTTTATCAAACACTGCACTCGTGCATATATTCAACTAGTTTGTATTTTTATTTTGTTATGGAATATGGACGTGACCAAAGCCCACAACAGAGTGGATCAGACTTTTGGACGATCTATTTTTGGGAAGGCTACTTGTTGTCAGGAAGCAAAACTGAAATGTCAGTATGACATTAAGCCACATCCTAGCAAGAAAAGCCACAAGTCTCCAATGTCGTACAAACAAACTTTTAAAAAAGTTGGTACTGCCTACTGGAAATACTACCATACATATAGTAGATTTGTGTGTAAGTTAGCTCTTGTTTATTTGTTCCTATTTTAAGACCAGGCACTGATTTAACTTATATTTTTATTGCTTTATTACTCCCTCTGTTTCTCTATATTCCCAATGGCCTCGGGTGTCTCCATATTTAAATGTTTGTTCATTGAAGGAGTTAAGAGTATAGTTATTGCAATGTTTTCACTCTATCCCTACTTAAATGCTTTAGAAAAGGTTAAGTGGTTGTTGTATGCCATCTAATAGGGGTATGCATGGTCATATGTTACTAGTTACTTTTTCTTTAGATTTAGTGCTTCCTTGGTCTATGGGCAAAGTGGGCTGTGGACAAAATAACAAAGTGGAGGGAGTATTTGCTTAGTATTATGTCGAAATAAATTCCTCAAGCAAATTTTGATTGCTAATTTGGACTTTTGATTACCATATTCGTAGGGCTAAAAGTCATAAACATTGGGATATGTTGTCTGCAATTTTTTGCATCTAATAATTACAAGGGCCGCATAATCAAAATAGTGCAAAAGTATTAATCGGCATTCAGGTTATGTAGTTCAGGATCTAATAAGCGCACCTAAGATTGTGTGCACCACATAATTTGCTATCTGCGAGTTCAAACCATGTCTTAATTTGCTTGATGAGTTCAGTTAACAACTGTAATGCTTACTTCCCTACCCTTGGTTGCATGTGAAAAATTCGAAAAGAAGAATAAGTCGAGCAATTTTTAAGGTAATCGTTGTTTAGCATTTCCCATAAATTTTAAGTGAATAAAGTGAAGTAAGACTAACACAAACTGCATACTATTTATATGTTTCTTATAAGATGTACTACCAGTCTGGCCCATTTTATGTGATATAAATTTGATATTTGAGTTAGCTAATGTAAGATCTCATGGACAGATATACCAATTTTATTGTGATACACCAATACTTGTTCTATGCCTATTTGACCGTGCTATGTGCAACATTCATGTCAACTAACATACTCACATAGGGTGGATGCTAATCATATAGCTCGGAAAAATCATCGTAGAAATCAGATTCCTGGGCTATTCAGTTTATCATTAAGTTTATAACTTTTTGTTGAACTCCTGAATTGATTGTTCTAGTGAAGTATTGTTGTATCAAAATGGCAGATGTTGACAAGCTTTTTGCCCTATAGGGCATGCTGTACAGCAATGTGCGTATCATTTCTTGTTTCCTTTTGGCTATATATTTAGGTCACTTCTGTCTCTTGGAAGGAGAATGAGCTCAACATGGTTGATACTCCTGGCCACGCTGATTTCGGTGGCGAAGTAAGCACTTCCCGTATAATTTGTTCACATGAGACTGAAATGGTGGTATTTGAGATGTTTATTGCTTTTTTGTAGGTTGAGCGAGTTGTTGGAATGGTGGAAGGGGCTGTCTTGGTTGTTGATGCTGGGGAGGGACCTTTAGCACAGACCAAATTTGTGCTTTCAAAGGCTTTGAAGTATGGCTTGCGCCCAATTCTCCTCCTCAACAAGGTTGATAGGCCTTCAGGTTTGCTCATTATCAGAAGTTCCACCCGTTAAAGGAATAACAACTTGTATATTCCATGGAGCTCTAGGCCAATATATAGTACATGTACAAGTGTTGTATAAGGAAAGCCTAAAACAACTATAATACGAATGCAATATATATCTAACACCCCCCTCAAAACTCATGGTGAATCAACGATATTGAGTTTAGAGAGATAAAAGTTGTGTTGTGCTCGAGTCTGTGCCTTTGTGAAAAAGTCTGCCAACTGAAGCTCCGAAGACACATATTGAAGAGCAATAACTTTATCATGCACCTGTGACAACATATAAGAAGCATCAACACCGATATGCTTGGTAAGCTCATGCTTCACCGGGTCTCGAGTAATGCTCATAGCATCTGTACTGTCAGACAAAAGAGGAGTGGGTGCAGAAACAGAAATACTAAAATCCTCAAGTAACCACCGTAGCCAAGTAACCTTCGTTGTCAAAAGAGCCATAGCTCATAACTCAGCCTTTGCACTCAAACAAGAAACTGTTGTCTGCTTCTTAGTCTTCCAAGCAATGAGAGAACCGCCTAGCAAAACATAGTAAGCAGAAAGAAACCGACGATCAGAATGATCATTAGCCTAGGTCGCGTCAAAATATGTCTGGAGCTGAAAAGATTTGAAGCATGGAAAGAAAAGACGGTGAGTGATAGTCCCACAAAAATAACGCAAGACACGAAGAAGGTGACTATAGTGGAGATGAGTGGGAATAGAGACGAACTGACTCAGGATATGCACCAGATACGAAATGTCAAGACGAGTGACATTGAGGTAAATAAGACTCCCAACAAGATGACGATAACGAGGGATCCTCAAGAGGCTCACTATTAGTGGGTAAAAGGTGAACATTGAGCTTCATGGGAGTTGCAGCAGTGAGCTGATCAGGTGAGAGAAGCTTGATCAAGAAGGTCTTGTATATACTTCTCTTGGAACAGGAAGAAGCCATTGGGCCTACAAGAAACCTTGATCCTAATGAAGTAACGAAGAGGACCTAGATCAGACATAAGAAAGTGCTAACTGAAACGTGCCTTCACAAAGGCAACATACTCAGAATCATCTCCAATAATGATCATGTCATCGACATACAGGAGAATAAGAGTCCAATCACAAGGCGAGGTGCAGACAAAGAGAGCAGGATCATGAGCGCTGGCAGAAAAATCAGCTACAACAACCATGGAATAAAAACGGTCAAACCAGGCACGAGGGGCCTACTTAAGCCCATAAAGAGAGCGATGGAGACGACAAACCACACCTCAAGAACAGAATACCCCGGTGATGGCTGCATGTATACCTCCTCACGTAGCTCAACATTAAAATGTCATTCTTGACATCAAGCTTGGAGATGGACCAAGACGAACAGTGGCCACGACAATAAGAGTGCGAATAGTGGTCATGTAAGCCACAGGAACAAAAGTCTCATCATAGTCGCGAGCATGCTCCTGTTGAAAACCATGAGCTATAAGACGAGCCTTGTAGCGCTCAAGAATATCATCACAGCGGGTCTTAACCTTATAGACCCATTTGCATGTGATGGGCCGGACACGTGAAAGAAGTGGGACAAGATCCCATGTGCATGTGTGCTCAAGTGCAACGATCTCCTCTGCCATGGCATGCTACCATTCCTGATGAACAACAACATCACGATAAGAGGTTGACTTGGCAAGAGCGACACCAACAAAACCAAGACGCTCAATAGGCAGACGCGAATGAGTGCGAAGGGCATAGCGAGGAGAATATGGCGCATCAGGAGTAGAAGATGGCTTGCCGGAAGAAGAAGGTGCATCCGAAGAAGATGGCTCATCAGGAAAAGTCGGCGCATCATGAGAAAGCACAACCGAAGAATCCTCAACTCATGAAAGACGAGTGTAGTAGAGAGGAAAAGAAGGAACATCATGAGAGGCCTCAGGAGGAGGTGCCGGGGGTAGAGACACCATAGGTGGAGGCACTAGCAGAGAAGGCTCCTTTAAACGAGGCACGAGCGGTGGAGACGCCACAGGAGAAGTCGATGGTGGTGAAGTCAAGGGAGGCACCACTGGAGAGGGTGCCGGGAGAGAAGGTGCCACTGGAGAAGGCAACAGGCGTGCTGGTGATACATATGTGATGGGAGTATTAAGAAAAGTCAGGAAAAAAAGTGGTTCAACAAGAGAAGCTAGAGAAGAACCAGCGGAAAGACGAGGGTAGAAGGGACGAGACTCATCAAAACTAACATCCAAGGAAACCAGCATTTGTTGGCCAACGGGATCCCAACAATGATATAGCCTAGAAAAATACACTCAACAGATTGAGCGGTCAACTTAGTGCGCTCACGAGGTGCAATAAGCACATAACACAAACAAGCAAAGAGGCGAAGGCTAGAATAATCAGGCGTGCTACCACAAACTCGATTGAGATCCCACCCTGAAGAGCAGAAGAAGGTTGAATATTAGTCAAATAAGTGGTAGTGGAAACAACCTTAACCCAAAAATGAGGTGGAACACCAGAACCAAGCATAAGAGCATGGGCGGTCTCAAGAAGATGACGATGCTTACGCTCAATAACACCATTTTGAGCATGAGAACCAGGACAAGAAAACTGAGAAAGAGTTCCCTGCTCAGCAAGAAAACGATGAAGGTGGCTGGATAAATACTCTCCAACAGAATCAACATAAAGGCACAAGTAGAGTGTCAAACAGAATAATCATGTTGGCAAAGTTCTTATAGGTATGTAAAACCTCATTACGAGAAGATATAAAATAAATCCAGGTGCGGCGAGAAAATCATCTATGAAAAGAACATAACAGCAATGACCCCCTTTTGGAGCAAAAGGAGTCGAACCCTAGACATTGAATGAACAACGTCAAACAGACATGGTGAGACGGACTCACTAGAGGGATAAGGGAGCTGTATCTGCTTACCAAGCTGACAACCATGACAATTAGCTAGAGTATCACTAGACACAGACCCTAAAGACCACGATGGACTAGGGAAGAGAGACACAAACCAAAGTGATGTCCCAAATGATGATGCCACAACAAACGACGAGGTAGAGGATGCAGCGGAGGCACTGGCAGTGGAGGAGACATGGAGACTAGCAGGTGCATCGGAAGGGAGACCAAGCCAGTCAAGCTCCCAAAGACGCTGTGAGTCACAGTGACGCGGACCGGTCCCAACCAAAAGACCTATATGACGGTCCTGAACACAGTAAGAGTCAAAATCAAGAATGACACGGTAGCCATGATCAGTGAGTTGCCGGCAGACATGAGCTGCATGGTTAGTTTGGGAACATGAGAAATAGCAGGAACATGAAAAGAGGAAGTCAAAAGAGTGCCTCGTCCCACGACAGAAAGAGAAGTACCGTCTGCGGTTTGAACAACGATAGGAACAACTAAGGGACTAAAAGAGGTAAGACCAGTGGAATCAGAAGTCATGTGAAAAATAGCACTGGAGTCAAGAATCCAAGGCGATATGTGTAAGGTGGGCTCTCATTACCAGAAGATTGAGCAACAACAGCATAACCAGCAGAACAGAAGTAGTAGAGCTCCAAGGAGAAGAAGAGCCAGCAGAAATCGACACAGCAGCTAGACGACGAAGCAACGCCTCTAGTGCTCGCGGTTGATTAGCCACGTCGACGCGCAAGGTTCCTCATCTTCGTGTAACAAAAAGGTTCCAGATGTCCAGCCTTGGCGCAGTAGGTGCAATGAAGACCACAACGCGCTCCACGAGGGACACCACCTTCTCCACCCACAGAAGAAAATGCCAATGACAAAGGCACTACTGCTGGAGGGGCAGGAGCAGAAGCTGTAGAAGTTGGAACACGAACGACAGATGACGGGGCGCGAATATGAATGGGACCAGCGAAGCACTAGAAGTCATTTGTGTACCTGCTTTTTTGGTTTTTTTTAAGCGAGTCTACTCTACACGGGTCGAACCCGTGCAAGCACCCGGCTACAAAACAGGGTAGCAAACGGAAGCCGAAGGTGGAGCACCAGCGGTGAGAAAGCGGACGAGAGGCAAGTGGCCAGAGACGGAAGGCGGCGCTTCGGCAAGGGCCGTGGTGGTGCTGAGCGGCGGCCGGCAGCGAGATCCGCCGGCCGCTGCTGATCCGGAGCGGCGACTCTCGACAGTCTTGGATGACAAGGGCGGCGGCGTCTAAGAAGAGTAGACCCAACGACGGCCTAGAATAGAGACCAGCAACGGGGAAGAAGCTGGTGGCGGACCTTGTGGCGATCAGTAGAGAATCGAAAACAGCAGGGGAATGAGGAGCGGCGACGACACAAGGATGAATGCAACAACAACGTTTTCGTATGAATTGAGCAACAAGTTGCTGGGGTTGCGCAAGTTGCGGTGCATGTTGTGGTAGGCGATGGCAGGCATGAGATCGAGCAGAGAGATCGAAACAAGATTGGGCGAAAAAACAATCGGAAAACCTTGAACTCAGCTCTTGATATCATGTTAGAGGAATAGCAACTTGTATATTCCTTGGGCTAGGCCAATATATAGTACATGTACATATGTTGTATAAGAAAAGTCTAAAATAGCTATAATACAAATACAATACTTATCTAACATTGCCCATTAAACAGTACTTTATGAGTGCAATGGATGAGTTTGGACAAAACAACAACAAAAAGCGATTTATCTACAAAGAGCAAAACCTTTTTGTTGTTCAACATATTAAGTTGTACTAGTTTGTTCAATTAAATGAGGTTATAGTTTGAATATGTTCATGGGGCTGAGTTTCCATAATAAGAATAAATGCAGACTAGTTGCATGTGAAGACCATTTTTTCAAAGAGTGGCTGTAATTTAGTAAAAGCAAGGGGAAGAAAACTATAGAGGTAGATACAATAGGATTTTGTCCAAAAGGATTGGTTACTGGCTAGTCGCTACTTTTGTTAAAGCAGTGACTAGCTACTACAAGGTTAAAAAAGGCGTTAGGCGCTAGGCAGGTGTTTTGCCAGTGTTGAGGCGGCCTAGAAATTGAATAGCGGCGGTAGGGGCGAGGGGCTGGATGTCGCGGTTGTAGCAGGGGAGGAGCTGGATGGCAAAGTCGCAGTAGGGGAGGCACTGGATGGTGAGGTCGTGGTAGGGGAGCTTGATATCGTGGGTCGCAACAGGGGATGGTTGGACGCCAAGGTTGCAACAGGCGGCGAAGCTCTATGACAGCAGAGAAGAAGATAGCCTCCTTGTTGAATAGAGGCACATGTGGCCTGTTAAGGCCCATCTAGAAACCCTAGTTCTTTCAACAAATCTAGATCGTCCACTCCTTATGAGTTGCTCCATCTCTCTATTAGTCCATCCGCAGGGACCACATCACTCTAGAAAGAATATCACCAACCTTTGGCCTCCAAACTTCAACACCAGCCATGGCAACTCGGCTCCAGTCAGCGGCGAGGAGCTCTAATCGGCGACGGTGCGAGCTCAGATCGGCGGCGGAGGAGCTTCTTCGACCTCACCACGCCGTTTTCCTCAACCTCAGCATGCTACCGCCTCTCTCACCCGCTCTCTCCTCCCGACCGCCTAGGGCCAAATCAGCGACGGTGCGAGCTTAGATCAGTGGCGGAGGAGCTTCTTCCACCTCACCACGCCGTTTTCCTCAACCTCAGCATGCTGCCGCCTCTCTCACTCGCTCTCTCTCCTCCGGACCGCCTAGGGCCTAATCGTTGCGTTCAGCCGCCGCGTAGCGCCTATGTGCACCTAGGTGAGCGCGGAATAACGCCTTTTTTTAACCTTGAGTTACTATAAACTGAGGCTATTTTGTTAATATCGGTAAACCCTAAACCATTGCTTTTTCCTATGATAACTGCTCATCGTTGGAAAGTTTGAAGATTGAATCACAAAATTTCTATTAGAAAGCCCTTCCTTTTAGAAAGGTTATGATTGAATATTGTAGTTTCCATAAAACTGAGAAAGTTAGCAAAAAAATTTATCCTGCTAGCCAATTATTTATTTGAAAATGAACTGCTGCAAGATATAAATCTTCCCCGGGAGGTAAAAAATGCCAATTGCAGACGGGATACACCTGCTTTAAAAATAGATAAAACAATGCTATTAATTTTTTTTGGCGTTTGTAGGTTTCTGGTATTTTATATTTGCTTAACTCTTTAATGGTACTCAACAGTTTCTGAAGAAACCTGCAACGAAGTAGAGAGCTTGGTCTTTGATCTTTTTGCAAATCTTGGTGCTACAGGTGAATTCCTAGCTCTTCAATTTGGTTTACCTTGAAGCTTTCTTCTCTTTTTTCTGTGACATCGTTTTGCTTGGATATTGCAGAAGAACAGTTAGATTTCCCAGTTCTTTATGCATCAGCTAAAGAAGGCTGGGCTTCCTTGAAATTCACCAAGTGTCCTCCTGATAGTGCAAAAAATATGTCTCCATTGCTTGATTCCATTTTACAGCATGTTCGTTCCCCAAAAGCTGACCTGGAGGCACCGTTCCAAATGTTGGTTAGTATACTAAAGAACATCGGAACTAGATATTTGTGAGATGAGAGCACATTTTTTATTTCTTTGTTATTCCCCAAGCCATCCCTGGTAAGATGTATGACTGGCCATTAGGGGGATTCCATTTATTTACAAGAGAATTCCACTTAAATTAGCAACTATGACAAGATTCCTACCTTCTTACTACTTACACAACATAACTGCACATCTAAGTGGTTGGTACCTTATTGGCTCGCCACAGGGAAGGCACAGTTCTTGGTCCAACGCTAATGACTGACACGGATTCTTTTCATGGAAATTTGGTTTGCTCAAGCTCCTGTAGACGTACAGTATGATTCTGAGATGTACCATGTTGGAAAGTGGTTTTGCATCTTAAACAGACCCAAGTAAGATCATACCAAGCCAGGTCACGGAACATCTTGAAAAAGAGCCAAACCAGATACAGTCTCCCGCTCAATTTGAACCAATAGACCTGGTTCGGGACCAGCCTGGATGGATAAGCTAATTGTGGTCTGTCAACCCGATATAAGCCTAGAGAAAAAATGCTGCTTTTACTCAAGCCAGCTGTGCACGGGGTAATGCAGACTAGTCTTGTGGGCCAAGGTAGACATTGCTTAGGTATAATCATGAGACATCTGAGTTCCCTTTTAGTATAATTTCAAGGGGGTTCTCCCTGACTGTTTCTTGCTTATAAGAATGAGTGACATCAATAAAAAAGGTATATGTATTTCTTTATTCTTTTTCTGTTTGGTCCTTGCTTTGTTCAACTAGCAAAAGAATCTTGGACGGTACAACCTTAACAACGGAATGTTGCATTCGTAAGTAGTGGTTGAAATGGGGCATGCTCATGGATCTTCCATGCTTCATGTTGATAGTTTTGTCTCTCAGTATGTCTCTTAAGCTGATGTATAAAATTTGGTCCTTATTGTGTTGAGGAAGGAGTATCAATTTGTTTCACTACTTTTTGCAGTATGATATCAACTTTTACATGGTCATATTTAGGATGACTGCATATCTTGTGATTTCATTGCTCAGTTGGTATATGCACGGGCACTTGGCAAGCATCTGCTTTCATTGCTT
Source organism: Stipa capillata (assembly GCA_019208055.1). Taxonomy (NCBI): domain Eukaryota; kingdom Viridiplantae; phylum Streptophyta; class Magnoliopsida; order Poales; family Poaceae; genus Stipa; species Stipa capillata. Next base: position 920,348 of record JAGXJF010004472.1, read on the forward strand.
ATAAGAGCATGGTTCAAGCTGTCATGTATGCAGTGCCATCTTCCTTTGATATACATCTTTGCCCCAGCAGCCATTATAAAAATCATGCATAATGTTAGATGTATAGTAGCTGTGCATGTATAGTAGGTGATATTTACTACTTTGCCATTGCTTTGTACATGTATAGTAGATGATCTCTTTTCTTGTTTCAAAATAAGTCATTTTTCGTTTTACGTGCAATTTCCTTTATATCCTTTCATCAGTTATTTTTCTATAATGCTCCACCTAGTTCTCCCTTCTTTTGAAACAGAAGGATTTAAATAAGATGCTCCACCTAGCATTTATCTCCATTTTGAAATGGAAAGACACAAATGAGTTTGTTATGGTCATTCTGAAGTAGAGGTAGTAAGTCATGGTCTTCTACAGGTTTCCATGATGGAGCGTGATTTTTATCTAGGACGAATACTCACTGGGCGTGTAACCTCTGGAGTCATCCGTGTTGGTGACAAAGTGCATGGTCTTCGCAGCACAGATGAAGGGGTTCAGAAGATTGAGGATGGAAAGGTTTGGCCGAACTTATTGTGCCTTTTCTCTTTAGTGCTGGGACAGGTTCTTTTATCGTTCAGTATGTTTTTACTATTGGGTTTGTTACAAGGCTCAAGGACCTTTGCATATCACATTAAAATAAATTTAGGTTGTCAAGCTCATGAAAAAGAAAGGCACAAGCATGGTAACAGTAGAGGCTGCAGGAGCTGGTGATATAATCTCAATGGCTGGATTGGCTGCTCCAGCAATTGGACACACTGTGGCGAATCCGGAGGTAGTGCTAACTCTTATGTTTTGATTGGGCTACTTGTTGCTGAAGCTGAACGTTTTCCCTTTTTCATTTGTCAGAAATTCCTTAGTATTTAGTATTTGATGGTTGTAATGTGTAGGTTTTGACTGCTCTGCCTACAGTTGAGTTGGACCCTCCCACAATATCTATGACTTTTGGTGTGAATGATTCACCACTTGCTGGTCGTGATGGCACTCATGTAAGTAGCAAATAACTGGCCTTTACATCAGTGAATGAGTTCCTCTTACTTTATCCTCTTTCTCTCTGAGCAAACCTGAGTGAATCTTTTCCATTTTACTGAGTATAAGAAAAAAATAGCGTGTACACATGCGAACAGGGGTACAAGATCTGAACATGAACTTGATTTTTATCTTTCGTATGGCACATGCACAAAAATTATAAATGGCAACAAGACATATAAATGATGCTGTAAAATTTATTATATCTGACCATGCGTGTTCTACTTTTGGCTTGTAATTTTATTGTACTCCCTCCGCCCCAAAATGTAAGGCATATTTTATTTGGTTAAGACAAGGCTTTGACCAACAATTATTCAAAAGTACTTACGTATAATTGTGACTTTGTATCACCTACTATACATGCACAGCTATAGCTAAAGACGTGCATGTCTTGAATTTGTTGAATAATTCAAGACATCAGCAACTGGTCACTTGGCTTGATGTTTAAAATTTTGCAGGTAACTGGAGCAAAGATAGGAAATCGTCTGATGGCAGAGGCTGAAACTAACTTGGCAATTAATGTTCTTCCTGGACCACTATCAGAATCTTATGAAGTTCAAGGAAGGGGGGAGCTTCAGTTAGGTCTGAAACATTGACAAAATCCCTCCTATTCTTTTGATAGATACTATCTAACTGAAATTTTGTTTAACTTGTTTGAAAGTGCCTCATGTCAATCTACTGTGCAATATAATGTGAAATTCAGTCATAAATACCATATGATGATCTGTGTGACTTCCAGGGATCTTAATTGAGAACATGCGGCGTGAAGGATTTGAGCTTTCAGTTTCACCCCCAAGAGTGATGTGAGTTCCGAAGCTCTGCATATTATGTCCTTTATATGCTTATATTTTCGTTTCGCATGCAACCCCTTTGTTTTCTTTTTGTGGCAAGCTAACTGTTTCTACACTCTAGCTAGATATCTACTTCTATAGCATGTTTATTTTATTGTTAAATTTTACGCATTCCTTTCTAAGAACTGGAACTCCATGTTGACCATTTGACTGCACTATGTCCACTTTGAGCTTGATTAGTTTTCTTCGTTGAATAGGTATAAAACAGAGCGTGGAGAAAGGTTAGAGCCTATTGAAGAAGTAACTGTCGAGGTAGAGATCAGGAAAGCCGTGTTTGAGCTTCTTTATCTTCTCATGTTCTAATCTTATATTTTCAATTTATGAATGAGATATTGTAGGTGGATGAAGAGCATGTGGGATTTGTGTTGGAAAACCCTTACACACAGGAAGGGTGAAGTAATGGACATGGGCCCTGTTCCTGGGACAACTGGAAGAACTCGGGTCTTCATGACCTGTCCATCTAGGTCAGTAGTTGGTACTGTTCTGCTGATTACTGGTTGCATCGTTGTCACCTTGAAAAGCATGTCCTACTTGATGATTGGTTAGCCATTTGTACTAAAATATAATGTGTCTATGCTTAAAATTACGCCTTGTGCTTTTATACTCAGCCAATTTCGTTCATCTTTGTATTGCAGAATGCCTTTTTACCTCATAAATCTGCTCCCAGTATGATTTACTGCAAAATCAATTGAACCTTATCATTTTTGGAATCTACTGATCCCTTTGCCTTATGTCTATGCATTTACCAGTTTTGGTTCTCATTATATCAAATGATCTATTATGGACGCAGGGGTTTGGTGGGTGTGAAAGGAATTTTCAACAGCTTTACACGTGGGACTGGATTTATGCACCGTGCTTTCCAGTGTATGATGCTATTTATAATTCATTGCTAGATAATGATTGAAGTCTGTAGCTCATACATGTCATTTTTTAGGTGAATAGGAAGCCACATAGGCGTGGCATGGATTTGTAGACTTAAAGTGCATAGATAATGATCAAAACTTGAATTCTTGTCTTCCAAATGTGGAGGCAAATTATAAACTCGTCTGTGCTGACTTTGCTCGACCCATAGGTTCCAAATATATGTCAGTGCTGTTAGTCCTTGATGTTCCTGCGATAAGTCAAAGGATCACAGCCAGTTCTGAAAGTGTTATTACCACCTCGTGCTGTTTAATTAGCTGGATGTTAGTGACCCTCCTATTTACAGACTGTATGGATGTGCTTGCGTACACTGCACACAATGGCCGCAGCCCATCAAAATCAAATTCATGATGCCGTGACATTAGAGAAAACTAGCAATCGCACACGTACAATGCATGTTTTTTAAAATATATGTTGTATAGAATATATTCCCACATATGTGAAAACTATTCGAAGGCAAAAGACCGTGCATCATGCATATGTTTTTGTTTGAATAAAATTAAAAATTTCTGAGCGAAGAAATAGCACACTAAAAGACAAATTATTTTAAACATGAAAAACAACAGTTATCATGTGTACAAATTGAACTTGGGAGTAAGTAGGAGGCAATAAATGTAATTAAGAGCCAATAAGTATAGAAGTGATTAGGGGAGGATCTTATCTTTGTCCACAACCATTGGATGGAGAATTATGAAATTTGAAGGCTCGGATCAACAGTATCCTATGCTAATTCATGCTTTTTATATTGTTATAGATATAGATTAACCACAGCAACGGTATACATTGTGCTCCCATTCATCTGAACAAATTTAATTCATTTGCACCTTCTGTCGTGTATAGCTGCATGAAAGTGCACTAATTTGTTTGCATGAGAGAATTAAATCTTCATAATTTTATGGATTTCAGCCTTGCATGACTAACTAGATTTCATAACTATTTGACCTATGGTTTCCCTATGGATGCAGCATATGCTAAATACAAGTAACTAGACTTCATTGTTATTTGACCTATGGTTTGCCTATGAATGCAGCATATGCTAAATACAGAGGTCAACTAGGCACTGTTAGAAAAGGAGTTCTGGTAAATCCATTTTCATCAGCTTCATAATCTTATGTTTCTCGTATTTGTTTATTTTAAAACATATGTTACATTGCTTGCAAATTTATTTTTGAAATCAGAAATTAATATTGATATTGGTTTTAGCAAAGAATTAACCATAACTTAACTAAAAGGGATTATGTTCAATATAACTAGGACTTATGACCTGTAGCCACGTGCTGCTTAACTCTACACATAAAAGTTAATTTTTCTCTATGTTCATATATAGGTATCTGTTGGAAAGGGATTTATCACTTCACATGCCCTTATGAGTTTAGAAGCTCGTGGGACTCTTTTTGTCTCTCCTGGGATGGAGGTAGCTACATTACTTCATTTTATTAATAACTACTGTCTAGGGGAAGGACATACCTTGATCCTCTTTCTTCCTCCTTTTTGAAAGACATATGAAGGCATGATAGTTGGCGAGCACTCGCGTGACAGTGATCTTGAGGTAAGTTGATTATTTACTTAGCATGAATTTGTCTCTCTCTTTTGACACATCCAAATAATGTTTGTTGGGCAGATCAATCCTGTGAGAACTAAAGAACTTACAAACATCCGAGCTCCAGGAAAGGATGAAAATGTCCGCCTGTCTCCACCTCGATTGGTATGTCCATTTCGCTTGTTTATCAAGACATCACGAGATATCGGCATTTTTTTTTCTGTATAAGATACATATACACTATACTACAAGATCTAGTTGAGAACTCAAGCATCCATTGCCAATAGATTAGCCTTGTAAACATCAAGGATATATCATGGCCCTAGAATATTAGGGTCGCACTCTCCCTCGGTTTTGGGAACTGAGGAGAATGGAGAAATTTAGGTAGGTGCTTTGTTTGTTTGCTAAAAAATGTAGCATTTTCCCTTTTTTTCCGCTTCATCTGAAATGCTCATCTAACCAGACACATTGATTCCTAGCTATGACATAATACTAACTAAAGTTGTTGAACCATGCAGATGAGTTTGGAAGAGGCAATTGGATATGTTGCTGCAGATGAACTTATTGAGGCAAGTTTGGTGTTAAGTTCTTCGAACAAAGAATTCATGCAAATTTTCTACTCGATTCTGTTTGTGCAAGGACTGAGGAGTGGGGCAAATGGAGATGAATATTTCATTCTTCTAAGAATCCGAAGTCTTATTCCAATTCTTGGTTCATTTGAAGTGCTTTAGTTCTAGATAGACTAGATAGAAAAATAGATATCCACCTGATGATATTGGATTTTGAAATGACTAACTGAGGACTGTTGTCAAAATAACTTGCTGATACTTTGGAGATAAGCTTCTATAGTCTAAACCAAATCGAGATCCTGCAGGCTGATAGTATGCAATGCTACTTCTATCAGATAAGGCATCAATCATGTTACAGTTATAAACAATAGTAAGAACAAAAACAATGCAAACAATCAAGAACCATCTGCCATGCAGTTTGGTATTAATAAGACTGGAGCATTTTTTTTCTTCTTCTTAAAAACTGTATCTGAATCAGGAGTGTGTACTCTGTGTAGGTCAAAAATAAGAATACAGCCTACAAGAATATTTTGTATGGTATACAATATTTGCAAGTCGGTGCACATTTAAATCCAAATTAGTTCTTCTACATGCATGCTGCTAACTTTGGTGATCTCTTGGGAGTGTGGATTAGTCCGAAGAGCAAATCTGATTTGTCAGAACAACAATCCCAACCTGTTATTAGAGAAAATGAGTTATCTTCTAACTGGATTTACATTTGTCCAAACTCAATACTCCAGTTTCTTTCCTTGAAGCATATTCTATTTTTGCATTATGCTGTTTTATGTTGAGTTATTGACATTTGAACCTGATCAGGTTACTCCCAAGGTCATACGGCTTCGGAAGAAATACCTGGATGCCAACAAACGTAAGATGATGAAAAATAAAATAGTGGATTGAAGCTCCAGTGACACCAAATGACATCTTGTACTGCTAGCGCTACTACTATTAAGCTATCATCCTATTTTGGAGTGTTACTAGCGTTCCTCGCCAAGACACAGATTTTGCATACGAGGTCCATTCAGGTTTTACAGACCGCAGTGGCATGATTGTTTCATTTGATGGTAACAACGAATAAGCCCAAGATTGGAGGCTTGAAGCTGCTGCTATAAGGAAACTGAGTGGGTGGAGTTACGATTCCCTCCGGAGGTCAATTAGACCTATCTATAGCTTTTTTTATAGTAAATCTTGAAACACATAAATGTTACCCTTAAAGGGTATAGTTTTCTTTGGTAGCTAAAGAAAGACAGGACAGGCACTTTGATTGAACTGGTGGCCTTTGTTGACACATTTACATGTGTTAGTGAGAAACTAATGCAAATAAGATTGTATACACTATAACAGTAGCATTTTTTATTTTATTTTATTTTTTGCGGGGTAAGTATAGCATTGACTATGACAGAAGGTTGTGAGTACATATATTTTTCATTGATAATCTGTTTTTAAACGCTTTCGCTCAAAATCATAGAGGTTTTCGTATGCATGATTAAGAGTATTATTCTGGCTTTTGGACGAAGTAATTGAAGCGCAATTCTAGACGCTTGAAGTCTTCTATAGCCACATCTATGTCAGTAACAGCCACTGCAATGTCCCACAATCTTGGGAATAAAGTGCACAGGAGGCCTGCAAGTATAATCGGTGTGTCAGTTTAGTCCTAATAGTACAAAATTGTATTTTGAAGTCTCAATAGTATATTGAATCTCTGGAGATCCTTGCCTTGCCTGCGCAGCGGATACAACTTTGTTCACGTGGCACGTTTGTGTGTTTTCCGACTAACGGGGCCAGCTTGTCAGTTCATCTCCAGTTGTGGCTGGCGATGGATGCACCGCGCGGCCGTCGGCATGGAGATGACGAACCCGATGCCTCCCCGCCCAGGATCTGGCCAACAGCGCCGCTGTCCCGTGCCGGAAATGGAGCTAGCACGAAGGGAGATGCACCGTGTTAACCTCCATTCGCCGGATCTGGCCAGAGACGATGAATACATGGTCACTCCCCATTCTCGCCGCCGCTAGCAATCGGCGAGCGGGAGGCCGTCCGGCTTTGATTCGGAGCTCCTGGAGCACCACCACGACGTGAGCAGCATGAGACGACGGCCTGTTGGACCTCTGGGCACCGCAACGGCACACCGTCCGGCCCCCGATTCCAGCTAACCGCTGTCGCCTTCTGATCCATGTCATGGCCGCCGGCAACGAACGGAGCCTCCTCGGCCCGAGCGACAACGTAGGTAGCTTAGGCACGACGTTGTTGATCCGTTTTTGCCATCGGCGGCCCCATTTTCGTGCTACCTCGCTGGCGAGCTCGACCTCAGCCATGGCCGACGCCCCTTGCGCCATTTCTGCGCTCGCTCTCTCTCTCTCTCTCTCTCTCTCTCTCTCTCTCTCTCTCTCTTCACAAGACTCGGCTGCCGTGCCTCCTTGGTGGTGCCATGGCAAGTAGGCGGAAGGATCTTACCCAGACCCATGTCCTCTTCACCTTTTCTGCCTCACTCGCGCCAGCAACCCCTGCCGCGGCAAGCAAGCATGTGAGACGGAGGAGCAAGAGGATAAAAAGGTGTTCGGGCTTTTCAGCCCAACCAAACCGCTAGTTTTTTAACAGTTTTTATTAATGATAGTTGTGGGTTTTATAGTATAAATTCAGCTATTTAGAAAAATTGTCTTCTACTAGTTTTTTGCAATGTGCTAAAACTTCTATGCTCATTTTCCAAAATGGTGTAGATGGTTTGGATCAACTAAGGGCATGTTTGGTTCGGCTGTGGCTATTGAAAAAGCTGATGTTGGCTGGCTGTCTGGAAAAACTGCTGCGGCTGTGGGAAAGTAAACATATGATTTTTGGTTGATCTAAACCATCTACACCATTTTGAAAAATGAGCACAGAAGCTTCAGCATATTACAAAAAACTGGCATAAGACAGCTTTTTCAAAAAACTGAATTTACATTGCAAAGCCCATAGCTACTGACAAAAGCTACTGAAAAACCCAACCAAACACCCCCTAAAAGCGATACGTTCACTTTTCCACAGCAATAATAACTTTTCCAAACAGCCAGCCAACAACAGCTTTTACAACAGCCACAACCCAACCAAACAGGCCCTAAGAGAGGAGTAGCAGGGGCGAAGAGGAGCAACGGGAGCAGAGATAAGTAGCGGAGCAGGGCCAGATCTGGAGCACGCAAGAAAGAGAGTGCAAAGGAAGAAGAATATGACGTGGGTCCATTTGGATTTAGGTGGGAAAAAGATAAAGGTGACTTGGAGTCTTATGACGCGGCGTTGATCACTGTCTACGCGTGTAGGTTAGAGGTCAGCTCTAGTGACTCACTTAATGTACTATTAGGACATAAACATGCACTTTATACTATCAAGATCAAACTGACATACCGGTAATACTTATAAGACTAGTGTATTTTACTCAAAGTTTGGCAATATTTTTCTATGATATATTTAGAATGGTATGATTGATTCAAAGCAGTGGCCCAAATTGCTGTAGTCGAAAGCGAGAAACGAGGAATCCTGCCCTCCTGGGAAGAAAGTGCAACCGCCGCTGTCGACTCAACCAAGATGATGTAGGAAGCATTTGGTTCTGGACTTCTGGTCTTCTCGTGTTGTAGGACTGAGATGGATGATGCCTTCCGAGAGTATTTTGGCGTTGCAGGGGACATCATAAACTAGAGCCAGGACTTAGTTTTAACACTAAGCTAAATCCTGTCCCTACTCGATCGCTACAGAAGCCTTCAGATGATAACCTAGCTAGTGCCAGTGCAGATCAGCTTGATATGCACGTTGGTATGAGCTCACCAGTAGAAGTATGACCTTACATCCACCTCGTGTTTAATAAAGCCGCAGTAGAAGGGCGATCGAACGAGTAGCCTCTCGTTGCACGGCCGCGCGATCTACTCATACGAGTCAATGAGGGGTTCACGCAGATTGGAAGCAATCACACTGCTTCGCGGCCAGGAGCAATGACAAACTAATCAACAAACCGACGCGTTTGTCAAGCGCAGGATCAGCAGGCAAAAGCCTGCACTGCTTCGCTCTCGCTCCGGCGCCGCACACGGCAACAGACGTAGACCAATATAACGCAGCTCAGTAACATACCTACCCTGGTGGTAAACTCGACCATGGCAGATAAGCTACTCGCAATCTCACATAGTAAACTCGACCATTGCAGATAAGCTAATCACTATCTTACATAGTAGAATCGCACGGAGCATGTTCGATATATCAGCTCCATCCTCTCAAACGCCACAGTTCAACAGTTACATTGATTTTGAGTGAAAGCAAATCTCGCATAAGCTGATCTTACTACATGTGCACCCTGCCAAGCTCAAGTTTACAGCAAGCGATGTCTACAGGATAACTTTACAGTTGGTCAATGCATAAGTTTATGGAAATATAGTAGAATAGAAACCCAGTTTAAAGATACTAGATGCATAAGAAATAAATATCCAGCCAACACAGCTCAGCTCATGCCTTCATGGTCCACAATTGTCAGAGTTATTTGCGAGCTTCAGTCTTCCTCTGCTCTTTGGCTGCCGAGAACAAAAAATATATATCAGGGCATACTTCATAATCTTCACAAACAAAAGATGAGGCGGCTTATAAATTCTTAGGAAAATGAAAATATTAACAATTTGTTCTGCTCCAAGAGGGGACAAAAATGATGTCCGTGCAAGGTACATACAGTATTAGTATCAAGAAAATGTAGGCAAAAATGTTTTTGGAGCTCCTAGCTAAACAGGCATTAAAATCCTTTTTGGAGCAAAACATCAAAGAAACAAAGTACTCTAACATTGAACTAACAGAAAAGGCAGAGGTCAAAGACACCATATTTGGATTGGATATGCAGGGCAACGATTGTGAATCTTAACACAAGAACGCCAAGACCATGAAGCAATATACTAATATCAAGGGATCAGGGATGTACCAGCTTTCTCCTCTTCGCGTTTCTTTGCAGCGTCTGCTCTTTGCTGTCTTATTAAAGCAAGACGTTCTGCATTTGCAAAACAATAGTTATGGCAATTTGCAATTCACAAGAATGCTTCAACATTGAAGGTAGGCAGCAGGGCACCACATCATATTAAAGCAAGAAGTTGCACTTCAAGATCTACATTTGGTGAGAAGACATCTTAGACGATTATTCTATAAGCTATAAACTCTATATTCTTGAAAACTAAATGCAAAAGAGTGTCTAACATTACGTGGTAGATGTGCATCCGAACATGTAAAATGGTTTTGTCTTCTTAGATCTAGAAAGTCCTTGTTAAACATAAGGCCAGAGGAAAAGTAAACACATTGCACTACTGCAGAACATCTAAGTCACCTAAGAGGGATATATTAGTTGATTTTCACGACAAAGTTCATCCTGAATGCAGCAGGCATTTTGGTATAAAAACAACACAGCAAATGCATCAACTTCATCTCCTAGACCTGGCATGCTTAAATTACCGATGAAGTCAATGCTGGAAAGTAGAAGATCATTGTAGAATTGTCTACGCATAAATTATTTTGAATATTTTATAGTAAAATCCTGCTATCAATATTGCACCAAGCTATCAATATTGCACCAACACAACTCGTGTACAGTGTAAGATCTAAGATGAAATGCTTAAACTAGTTGATGATTAAATGATTAAAGATGATTGGGCAACAGTCCTGAGCTATTTAGTGCTGCTGATACTGATTTTCATTCACTTTATGTTCATTCATGACAGGCTACTCCCTTTGTTGCAGTGTCTGTTCTTAATGTAGATTGAGCCAGTCTCGTCGCAATGTTGTGTCCATAGGAGCAAAGCCCACAGCACAGGTTGTGAACTGGTGATGGATGTTATAGAGGCATACATGCATAACCACAATCAGTAAGAAATGCCAAGAGAGGATAGAGGTAAACGCAACATAGAAAGAAAAATCTCACCCAAATCCTTCTTGGCCTGTTCTGTTTTCCCTTGCTCCTGAAGCTTCATATAGCGCTCATGAGATTTTTGTTTCTCAATCTCCTCTCTATAAAATAAACACAACAACAGCGTGGCAACAAAGCAGATGAAACTTAACTTTTTTGTATCATTGCATGGGTGCATGTCAGAAGCACAGATAAGCCGGTAGGAACTTCAACATAACAAATGATGAGTTCCTCCACTCACCCACCAACTCCTTTTTTTACGAAACAGTAAACCATTTATCATGAAGAACATGTTTACAAAAGGGTGAGTGCCAAGATAGTGACTAAACACATATAGATTCTAGGATAGGTCATCTACAGCATCTCATAAGCCTGTAACACCGGTTAACCCAGTGGTACTATGTCACATAAAAGTAATAATTCCACTACTATATTTTGTACCCGTTTGTAGGTTTTCTTTATCTACTGATTCATTCCATTACTTATTTTCCCATCCCCAGAGGTTTCAATAAACGTTTCTCTCTCATGCCAAATAAATATTGGCAGCAAGAGGTAGACATAAAAACAGTGTCTAAGTACTGGCATCACGAGGTATGACGCAAAACAGAGCGTAAATACGAAAAAACATGTAATAATTATCTTATTTCACACAAAAGAAAAATAACATGAGCTGATATAAGAAAAAGTACCTCTCACGCCTCGAGAGTTCAGTTGTCTTTCCAAGCTGTAGAGTGCAAACTTAGTTAGTTGGAGATATGCATGAAAATTATTTGGTATCAATGGAAAAAAACATTTAAATATAGCTAATAAAGAGTATGACAACATAAGCCAGCTCAAAAAATGAACCATAGGAACTAGTTTTCGGTGTAACAGTTTTGAAGGTCACTGCTAGCAAGATAAGATTACACCAAATCCTAGAATAACCTGAACCTTGTAGATAACTAGACACATCACAATATTCCTCACTTGATTTTTCCTGATTTAAAATAACAGAGCAACTCCATTTGTTTAACACCAAAGCTTAGACAACGGGGGAAAAGACAAGGGAACGTATATAAGCGCACCATTATGGCATAGCATTCTATGATGTTTAGCAACTAACAGCATACTCACATGAAGATGGGAAAAACACATAATGAATTCACATATGCTACTGATAGTCACCAACTTACATCAACTTCCTTGGCTTTTATATTCTTTGCTTTCACCAGATTTGGATTTTCAATCTGAATAATACCTTCAGTTCCTTTATGTTTCTGGGAATATTGTAAATTGAATCAGATTGGTAAACAATGAATCATGCACATGAACACATACTTGCAGGGGGGGAAGGACTTACAGCCTTCCCTTCAGAGTCATCTTCAGATTCTTCCTCTTCAGATTCCTCTATTTCTTCCTCTTCCTCTTCCGCTTCAGCTACATTCTATTTCATTTTTAATAGAAATCAATCGTCAAAAAAGAATGAGAAAATCACATTCGTGGGACACCTAAAATCTTTTATCAGTATGCACTTTAACTCCTGCTATCTCTATATTTAACCAGTAATTGATGTAATAGACTGTAATCATTGTAATTTCTTTTCTCCACAATCAGATCGGCAACTTGAATGTCACATCCCAATTGTTCTACAGTGGCATCAGAAATTCAGAATATAGATACAGCTAAACCATAAGGAGCCCAATACTATGTAGATTTAGTTAATTTAACTATTTTAATAGAATGTTCATACCCTCTTAAATGAGCGTGGGCGCCCTGAAGTTCCAGCAGCTGCATTTATTTGAATGGAGAAGTATCAGAAATAAGTCCAAAAATAAAAGAATTGCACATGGCAGGGTATAAAAAAGAAAACAGCGAAATACAGATGCTTAAATAGTAACAAAAAAGAATGACGAAATGATTTTTAGATGTATGCAAAAAATAAATAAATGTAGCATCTCCTGTATCCTGCCTCAAAGAACTTCTTTGTCTAAGACTAGATAAACATACAGGGTGCTATTGATTTCTCACTGCGTTTAAACTTCACAAAAAAACCTTTTCCGTGAAGATCTGATAGAGTGAAAGGGAATGGAAAATTGTTATCAAACCAAGAGCAGAAGAGAATCAAGCTGTTCTGCTGCATTATGGGACGGAGCAAGCATCTAAACCTTCCGAAATGATACGCAAATATGTGCAGACGAGCAGCGTCCAAACCAAAAACAACGTTAACAAAGAAGCTAAGACACCTATATTGGATCAACGAATCACCCCCAGCATGAACGACCCAAAACACCATGTAATCAAATCGCTGTATCATGCTAACCTGCGCTTCCTAGTAAATACAACCATCCTGACGTCACCACAAGCTACTCGTAGAGCCCTTATCACCCAAACCAAGCCAAAACCGCCTCGTCGCCGCAATAGCAGACAACGGCGGCAGACAGAGCTGCCGGGTTGTGTCACCAAATTTCACTAGAAACCGGACCGGATCGAAGAGGAGTGAGGGCGCGCGTCGTTACCGATCTCCTCGGGGGTGGAGAAGTTGCGGCGGCCGGTGGGTTTGCCCTTGAACTTGCCCCTGCCCATGATTGCGGCGGCGGCGGCGGACGACGAGTGAGACTGTGAGAGGGGGCGGGCGAGGCGTGTGGGAGGGAGAGCGAAGAGGAGGGTTCGCCTAAGCTGCACGCGGGGTGGGAATCGGGAAACCCTACTGCCGCGACCGCTTTTTACAGTGGTGGGCTGAGAATTTCAGCGGAGGAAATGGGGGAAGTTGGGATGGGGAATTCGGTGCGAGGTGCGACCGTGCGCTCCGGGGTTCAAACGCGGGTGGCTGGCACGTTGCACCGGATATGGTCTACTAGACCGAGGAGGCGCGCGTTGCGGCGCCCGTTGTTAAATAGATAAAGCATAGAAGGTATATATATATAACAACGGTTTATAAGTAAAAAGAGTTAGTTAAATTGATGTTACTTGGATTTAGCATGTTATTATCAAAGCAAAGAAGATAAGCTCAACTGTAAAGATCAAAAAAATATTTAAAAAAATTTAGAAAAAGGAAAGTGGACTGTTTAAGAAATTGTGACTGAAATGTAAAGTAGATAAATGCAGGAAATAGAAAGAGCAAATGGATGTAACACGGCATAATGCTAAGCAGTTTGATATATAATCAAGGTTCTACATTAGGATAGATTGCATAATTATTTTTTCATATGTTATATTGAAGGGGTAATGGGACAGCATGAAGGGTAGTGGCAAAAATGACAGCATTTAGGGAGCAGAGCTAGCATAACAAAACATTGGAGATCCTTATGCATGTTGATTGTTGCAGAGTAAATTGTTTTCCGTTAAGCATCTGAGAGTTGATCTGCAAGGGAAAATTTGTTTGTAAATGAACATTAGATTGGTGAAAAAAGGGAATAGAATGTGTTGATGAATGAGTAGAAACTGTATCTGGTAGAAATGGAAAGCAATTATGATCGTCATCATAATTTATAGAATATTTAAGCAATATATTATTAACTGTATAGTGGGTTTGTGTTGTAGGGAGCAAATAATGCAGCATGTTTAGTATAGATAAGAATTGGACAAAGTAAACAATCAAGGAATAGAGACTGTACTGGAGACATACATGCAGAAAAGTGATGATCGATAGTGTCATGAAATAAAACTATAGATGCTCTGATGCATTGCCGATTTTTTTGTGAGGTTTGCGTTTTATAAAGCATATTATATTTTATTGTAACTGTAGGCCGCAAATTCATCAAATAAAATATTTATTTTTGTGACATCAATTGTGTCGATGCTGTAGCATGGAAAAGTGCAAATTCAAGTGATTATGAAATTGTTTTTCTTTTGTTTTTTTAATGGACTTGTGATTTTGAAAGTGAGTACAATATAGAATCATATATGGTGCCAAACTGTGATTGTTTTGATTATTAATTATAGAACTAAATAATGGAGCTGTAGATGAAAGACAGAAGCAATTGTTATAAAAGAATTCAATGTATGGATCAACACTATATTGGCTATATGTAAAGTATATTAGATGTTCTTGTTTTAAAAATTGAATGTGGTTCAAGAATTATAATATGGAAGATAAAAAACCTGATGTTGTCAAAGAACATGCATAGCCAGTGTCAGGCAGCCTTTTTTAGCGCTGTATGTAAAGACACATATATTGCCTTTCTTCAGACCAGCATGATGTGCAAAGTTGGACCAGTTAGTTGTTATGGTTGCACGTTTATCTTGTGCCATGATGAGCCGAACTTGGAATGTAGTGTTACTGTGCATATCTACGACGCTGAGTTGGTTAATCGGCTCAAGTAAGAAGCTCTTTAGGTATTTAGTTGTGAAACGTACTGAGAAGTACTGCAGAGATAAAAAGAAAAGCAGTGTATGAGTATTGTATATAGTGTTTGATTGTAGAATGCAATACAAAAGAAAGAAATATTACCATTTTTTTGTCCCAACCAATGAAAGTTTTAGTCATTGTACACACATAGTGTGGGAAATGTTGTCTTGTACTGCCAACTATCTGTTTTAGGTGGAGCTCATCTTTTCTTGTCATTTTTACATTGTTGCCAAATACGCAAACATTGTTGTAACCTCCTATAGATAGGGGACCACAGGGGCCTAGATAGAACAAATTAAATGTGTCATATTGCTGCAATGTTTGAGTCAAAAGATGATAAACATTGTTATAGTATCTCGTTTGATAGTTGTTTTTGACAGCCTTGGTTTTATAACTTTGTGGCAGGACAATGAAGCATTTATATTGTTTGAAAATTCAGGCTCTGAGCAGCACATGATAAGACAACAAGATAACCATCAATGGATGTTTAAACAAGAGACATTGTAAAGTGCAAGTTATATGCACAAATTAATATTATTATAGTACATTGTTTGATAGCTATGGCTGGCAGTTTTGGCTTCTGAACCGTGCGAGGAGACAATGAAGTATTTCTATGGCTGCACACTTCAGGTTCTGTATAAGAGACGATTAAATAATAAGCTAACGATTAATGGACATTTAAAGAAGAAAGATTGTAAGATCCAGGTTATATATATGGAAGTACCATCATCATCGCTAATGTCAATGATATTTTTCGGTGCTGTGCATTTTCCATTGTGGTTTGCAGTATGAAAGCCATGAGTGTACATTACAATAGTGTCGGAAGAGGTATCGCTTTCTGAAAAATTTGAGCTTGCCATATTTAGAACATATACAGGCATTAAAGTATGCATGGAATATTGAATATAGTGTACCATGTCTGCGCGGATCAGTGTGGTTCCTTTGCATGTTCGTTTACCTGATGTGGTATCAAATAAGCTGATCATCAGAGTTTTGTAACAGATAAAAGAATGTGTTGTTGCATGTGCATGGCATTGCAAATATGATCATACTATGCTCTGTCCGGCATAGATATATTTTCTTAGTCTTTTTTTTTAGTTTTCTTTATCATTGATTGATTTTTTCTAAATGTACAATATTTATCTAATTTCTATTAAGGAAAAAGAGTATAGACAGTATAAGAGTTAGCATATTATTGGTATTTGTAACATATATGCATCTGAAAGTAAAAATAGCAGCATCAAACAATATGAATAGGAAGAATCTACAAAAATGAAATCTCCATAATGTAATTTTTGTTTCGTGCTATTTGTAGGAAAGAAAGAATGAGATCTGGATAATCTAGTCTTTCGTTTTTTAAAACAAGCAGATGTGCCGTATGCAGATGAACCTGTTATGTTTGAAGATAGTATATGTGAATGTTTGTTCTTTGTACCAAAATGGAAGATCTAGGTCATTTTTATTCATCAGATCTGGAAGCATGCCGAAAAGCAATCGTGGACGGAGAAGGTTATGTTTCTATAGCAGTACCTGTGTATGTTGCAGAATAGGTTGAAGACGACGGAGCAAGCTCCTTTTTGCGGGACCGGTGAGCTTTGTAGATCTGTAGAACGTGCGGAGGACGGAAGGAGACGACAGGAACGATGTGAGTACTGAAAGAGGGAGCAAGTGCCTATATGTGCTGGTGGTGATCTTTTTTCGATGACGTGGACAGTTATACGCTGGTGGCTGTTTGTCTTCTTTTATTGCTTGACCGGTTGGAATGGGCCCAGACTTTTGGTACTGTGGGCGTTTCTTCTTCCGGTTGCTTCTCGTAGAGGGCAGGTGGGGGGGGGTATCCTATTCTGTGCAGAAAAGTTCCAGATCCGAGCATCTGTGGATGAAAGAAATCGCCAGGCTTCGATGTTCGTTTTCTACTGGTTCCGATTTCTGCAGGTAAAAGGCCATCTGCTTTTTTTTCGGGTAGCTTGTTTGCTTTTGTAGCTGAGGATGCTTCTTTCTCAAGCTGGAATGTAGCTCTGTGTCTGCGTTATACAACACTGAATAATGTATTTTGTATAATCGATTAATAGAGTTGCATCTTTTGATTACATGTACAGCGTTTATAGATAGGGATTGGAGCGTTTTATTTTTTGGTTGATGTTCTTAGGTGTACATTGAATGCATCTTCTCTTTGCAATTTGTTTGGAACTATCTGATTGTGCAGATCTGTAGGCTGCAATTTAAATGCAAAAAAGTCTGCTTACCTGATGCATTGCACACATGCTTTCTGAATTGCAGGAGGCTTGTAGCATGAGCTTGTTCCGTTGACTGTAATAGAAAGGAAAAAAGTGCCGGAATGATGGGAAGTCTGGCGACGGGTAATATCTCTAAGAGCAGCAGAAGATAAGAAGGAATATGCCCATATGAACTGTTATCTTGTATTGCAGTTTAAATTGCTATGAATATTTGCATGTTGTAGTCTTGCAGACTGTTTCTGAATGTCCAATGTTCATGCCTATGTTAGTACAAAGAGCTCTGTTGGTATACTACCAGGACATGAAATCTTCAATTATTTGTTGTATTGTACTTGTAGAAGGAATGTGTTTCTAGTTTGGATTGCAGTGCATGTACTGAAAAAGATCTGAATGTTTAGGCGTCTTGTCTGTAACCAGTAGATTGCATAGGTTGTTGTGTTAATTGTACGATTTTATTTAAATGATAGGTCAACACATTACAGAAGTAATTATGCTGTACCTTTATTTTTTGTTAGTCTGTGCATGGATATGTATATATATAATTTTTTTTATGATCTAATGAGCTTGTTCTGATCTATAGATGATCTGCATATTATTCGAACTCCTTGCAAGGTAATTCTTTCAGAAATAGTCAAGAAGCTTGGTGGTAGTGAGACGCAGTATGAATGCTGGTTTGAAGATGGCAAGTATCATTCTGTGGCCAGCACTATTATTGCCAGTATAGAGGCCAATACTTCTGGCAAAGTAGAGCAAGTAATGGGCTATTTGGCTGATACAATAGAAGCTGCTGAAGAAGCTGCTGCTGGTGCTCTTATAGGGATGCTAAAAAGCAGCTACAGGCTTCAAACTGATGATGTAAATTTGATGGAACAAGCAAGGAGCAAGGAGCAGAAGAAAAACCTTGAAAGCTATCTCCATGCTGTGATGTATGTGCACGAAAAACAGGCTGAAATAATTCAGCAACTTACCAAAGGTTGGGATCAGTTACTGGCTGATATGCAAGCTGTGCAAGAAATATGCGAGTATGTTTGTGGAACTACTCTGGCCATTCCTTCAACATATTTTGCAGGTAGCGCTAAAAGGGAAATTGCAAAAATGCTGTGGCAGCTCAGTGAGTGGTCAGAACAAAAGATCTATGAGAGCACCGTAAATCTGAAGGAGATCATTGAACAGTCAAAGTGATGCTTTTGATCTGCAGTATGTTCCTCTTATGTTTTTAGATGTAGCATGTTTTGGAATCTATTATATTGATGGTTAGTCTATTTGTATTTTGCACTTGTCTATCAAGCCATGTTTAACATGTGTGTGTATGTAAATGTTTAGTTATGTCAATGGCAACAGTCTACGGCAGAATGTAGGGTTTGTTATATTTGCACTGAACGAGCTGCATTTCTGAACTGGAAGTCAAATATAAATGCAGTGTGTGTATGATGCAAGTTAAGGGAAGTTGAATGTAAGAATCGGGCTAAAACCTGATTGGTGTGGAACTGTTTGGGCGTTGTATGTTAGCAATGTTGATTGTATATCTGATGGAAGGAATCGGTACAGGAAGATATTACCAGCCATTCTAGTTCAGTTTGTATTTCATCTGTTCTGAAAATGAAGAGAAATATCTTGTTTACGTGAGTCATGCACGCAAATTGGAACTGTTACTTGGCATTTGCATTGATGCTACAGTCAGAGCATACCTAATTCTCTGCATCTGTGAATGCAATTAAGAGGGCGTGTTTGGTCAAGTGTTTTGCAAGGCCTGTAGTAGTTTGTACATTTGGATGTACAGGGAATATGTATCCAATATAACATCCATTAATAATAGGTACAGCTGTATAATATACTGTCAACAATCAGATGGAAAGAAGTAAGAGGATATGCACTATCCCTGTTGCACAGGGGATATAGTTAGATGATATTAAATTAAGCATAAGATGGATACATATATAAGGCACATAATAAGTATCGCCTATGCGATATATTAGTTACATATAATGGACGATGCATGTACAAATGGATTTAACAATGGAGCAAGTTGTACAAAATGTTGATCGTTCTTAGATAGCTGTATTCCGAGAACTGCTGGCACGAGCAGGATACGTAGGAGGTTGTGAGGAGTGCTGTCACGAGCAGGATAGGGAGAACCATCATCAGTCTTCCATCTACAAGGTTAAAGAAGAGTGTGCAGCATAATTCCAATGCTACAAGAGTGCAACGAACATTATGTTTAAAAAATAATTAGAATGTTTGATGCACGTACAATGAGACCAGCAACGGTGTGTACTGAAGCCAAATGCGACAACTGCATTGCAAGACTTTCGCATGGTGTTGTGGGCGGTTGATGTCCAATGTAACGAATAGTATAATCCTGTTCTGCTTCTGGTAGTTCAGCTGAGGTAGATATTTCAAGCGGGAGGAAGCCGGCATGCTGAATGCATATCTGTTGAAGCTTGCGTAAGATGCTCTTGGTTGATTCTTTCAGTGAAGTAATGTATGCTAGCTTAATTCGTTCATCATCTCTGTAAATGTTTTGAAGGGATGTTGCTGCCTGAAATGCTCTCTTCAATGAAGTTAGTTGATCATAATTGGCATCGTTAATGTGAATCTCTGTTTCTTTTACGAGGTGTGTTATGGCTGTTTGAGCGGCACTTTCAAATGCACTGTGTGTGGTTTCTGCAAGGTCACTGTAAAATGTCTTTCTTTGCACAACCAGTTGATTCTTGCCTGGTGGTATATCTATTTCTATGCATGCTCTGATGCTTGAGGCACTTTCGTTTACAGATCCACGAGAATGAACATTAAGGCCCAGTGATGAGATAATCTCAGCAAGCAGAACTTGTCTAGAAATGTAAGCACTTAGTCTTACCTACAAATATTGTAATTACATGACGATATGTTAGTATGGAATCTATATGAACACTTTTAGTGTTTATGTAATAGTATAATAAATTGTGTAACCATTAGACAACAAGGTTGGCGTGCATGATTTGTAGAAATGCAGGTATCATTGCAGATAGTCACACAATTAACATAAATGAAAACAATGATATTATAGCGGAAGAAAGCAACCTAATATTTAGCCTCATATATAGCATTTGATTTTGCATTAATGATACAGAATAGGTAGATGTAATTGACCTAAATGGAAACAACAGGCTTACAATGTTGCCAATGTGTTCTGTATGTACGTTTATGCATTGCATTATTTAAATTGTTTGAGAGGTAGTAGGAAATGTAGCAGAAATATAAATGTATCTCAGATAGAGAGAAGTGCAGGAATGAAGGCATAAGCAATCTGTAAGCACGGAATTTACCCCAGGGACGTGCACAAGCTCGGGCTCAGTGTTCATGATAGCAGCAGCATTGGATAGCGGAAGTCTACGACGGGTTGAAGACGGTGCAGCTGGATTTGCAAGAAGAGCGGCGCTGGAAACTTGGTTCAAAGGACTATGTGTAGAATCATCTGCAGGTGTAGCATCACGGGTACATTGCAGAGTGGAGGAAGGAGCAAGAGATATATGCTGCAACAAAAAACAAGACGGTAAGAATGAACAAAAAAGTAAAGAGAGGGAATATTTCATTTTTGGATCAGTGAGCAGTACCTGTAACATGTCAGCAGAAGCAACCGACCGGGGTGGTGTAGTCTCCATAAGCAATGGAAAAGTTAGAGGAAGAGGAAGAGCCAAAATGCGGAACACTCTTAAGTACTACTAAGCAGGACTCTGAGCATGGAAGAAACGAGAAGAGGAGTGCTTATTAAATGCAATGGTCGGTGCAAATTGATGATGTGTCTGCATTTGTGTAGTTCATGCTAGCATTAAGGAGTTTGCTGTTTTGCAAAGTTGATCGGATCAATCAGTGTTCGAGAGATGAAAGTACCAGAACGTAATTAAGAAGGGAAAAGAATTTGTACTGTTCTTGTCTTTTTTGTTGCCGTCAGTACTGCTCATTTGGTCATTTTTTTCGTGTGGTTCGCTGTTTTTCGATATTGTTGTTTCTCGACTATGTGCTTTTGCCTTAACTTCGGCATCCTATAGATGATGCATTTTATTATTAACATTAATCATGTGCAATCACCGAAGGAAAATAACGTCCATTGTTTGATGGCAACAAACAGATGCCATGAAAAGATCAATGGCAGTATCGTATTGGTGAGAACAACAAGCTCTGTTGGCAACTGAATGTTCGTTTGCCTCGGTACGAGCGAGAACACAGTGCCATTAGCGGAACATGTTATGTTAGCAATTAAGTACTACTAAGCCTACTCAAACTCGCAACGCAGCAACGATGTACTTGAACTTTTAATAACATACTGATAAGGTTATAGTATCAAACGAACAGTTACGTTACGTGCAGAGCAAGAGTAGTAGACATCCAAAATAGACCACTAAGCAAACCTATTAGCTGACAACGTCGACCAAATAACTACAACATAGACAGAACTATATAAAGATCATAACAGGACGATAAGAGTGAGAGCAAGCAGAATCCATTGTAGTAAGGGTGCAGAAACCATAGCAAAATAGGAGCACAAGGAGTGGACAGTTCAATGTCAGCAAGGATGCCCGTATCATAGCTGCTGAATCGACTATAACCGCATCATTACTCTGCAATATAATAAGGGCATGGTAGACAGACAATGAGAGAGCAACTTTAGAGAAACTTCAATACTGAGAGAAAGAAAGATGCATGGTTCATAAGATGGTGTGATACCTTGTCTGAACAACTTTCTAGCTACAGGTGCCTTGCCTGTTTCCTCCAAAGTTCTGGTAATCAAGCACCACTTTCATAATACATTTATAGGGCGATACATATAGCAAATAATGTGCAATGCAGATGACTATTGCAGTACAGAGTAATATACGTAACCTTTTATTGTTTCCTTTTTTGGTCCCGGAGGAAGCATCAGGCTCGCAGTCTGTAGCCTGTTTTGTCACAGTGGAAGGAGTTGCTGTAAGCTGTGGCAATTTAAAGATGTCATCATGGATGTAGCAGTGAAGCAATAAATAGATGGATAAATGAATATCTTCATGATCTTTACCGGTGGAGGTGATGATGCATCAGATGGAACGGTTGAATTTTCAGGTTCATCATCATGACCAGGAGCATGAACTGTGCAATCATCGTGCAACTGCAAGTAGAAAGACAAAATAGTAATCATGAATGAAAATTACAGAACAAATATAGGCAAACAAACAAAAGAATCATGAATAACTGGACATATATACTTGTGGAGGCAGAAATGAAAGCACTTTCTATGCTATTGGATCTGGCATAGATAGTGCAATAATAGTAAATCCAAGCTTGCCTGGCTGTTCAATAGCAGAATATATATTGAAGTGCAATATAGTGTACAACGAAAATGACAACACTGATAGTTGCAGTAGGTGGATACTGGATTAAGTAATGTGGTAGATGTATGTGTATATAGATATAGAAGCAGATGATTGGTACAATCGAAACAGGTACTGTGTGACAATTTGTATGTTTGAAAGGATATGCACCTCGCTCTGCAATACAGCTGCCGGAGAGACTGGAGATGATGTGAGCGCGGATTCTGATTGCTTCGAACCAGAAGCAAGCGCAGTAAATTCTAACATCTTAGATTTTGCATGTATGATGTTCACTCTATTAACCTGGAACGTAAGCTCGCCAAATCCCAAACTCCTTTCCGTGACACTGAAATTAACAGTATATTTTTGTGAGACAAGTGATGCTATCTCAGCAGGGATTGCGCCTGGGCGTCGTGCTGAGGCCCGTTGAATAGCATCAATAGTTTTCCCAACAATCTGCTCAGCTACTCCGGCAAAGAAGACAAATCGGGCATCTGCTGTGCCGTCAGTAGCAAGGACTGATATTCTGTACCTACATGCAGCAAAAGATGGTAGAAAATGAGCAGTTATGATTCAGAACAGATAAGATATAGAGAGTGTTGCCTCATTGTGAATGGATGTACCTTGGGTTAGCTGCAATGCAAAGACACTTTGGATCACTGCAAACAAATTCTGTGTCGGCTGAATATGCAGTTTTATGACACTTCGAGCAAGCAAGGAACCACCATGGCTCTGGCTAGATTTTCAATATTGTTATAGTGGAAACCATATTCTTACCCTGTATGTAAAATCAGCAACCAAATGTAATGATGCAATAGCGACATATAATTTCATAGTAGGATATATATATAGGTGGAACAAAATAGAATGTTATTGAATAATGGTAAACAGATGTGCATGGCAAGAACCAAACATACAAGCAACTCATATGGATCTTTTGCCAGTACTGTTTTCATATCAATCTCTTCAGGTTCAGATTGTTTGTAGGCTTTTTGGTATCGATCATCATCTGCAGCTATCCATTCAAGGACAGGTATTTGCTGCCCAAATCTGCATGTATAGAAAAACCACAGTACCAGAACCGGTCAATTAAGAGGCATCATAATGTACCTAAAAGAGCAATGATTGTAGCAAGCAAACCTGTCATAATAGGGCTCCGCTTCAGGAATATCAGGGTTGATGTAATATGTGGCAGCATCACCACAGGTTATTGTCTCACGACCTGTATTTTTGATAAGGAGAGCAGATATAAGGAAGCAGCATCGAACAAGTTAGATATTATCTTTTGTGAAAAAAGGCAGCTATAGATATGATACCTCTGTAGTCCTTAATCAAAGTTCCAGCAAGCAGAATGATGAGAAGCTTTGACTGACCATCCTTATATAGCTGCTCACCATCAAAGGTGGTGGCATGACGCCCCCATAAAGCCACATCAATGGTTGCTCCGCTAGCAAGCAGAATCAAACGGGTGTATTGAACGATAGTTAATATGGAAAGATGCATATAGAGAGACATTCAACGCCATTTGAGCTAATCAGCAGCATGAAGCAGTATATATAGGAGCATAAAAGCATATTACACAACCAGGCATGCGTATACAGCAAAGAGAACAAAGAGGAAGCAGTTGAATAAGCACTTACTTGATATCCATGATATGCAAGTTTCTTTTGAGAGACATAGAAGATTGACCCGGCAGCTGAACATGTAGCAAATCTGAGATTGCACTTATAATGCCAATAGTATCTGCAAAAAAGACACGCACAATAATAAATTCAAGTAGGTATATAGGAAGCAGATATAACTGCAAGAAGTGTGCAAGATAAACTTTAGGAGACTTGCCCAGAAATTTCTCTTTCCTGCCAATGAACTGAGGCAATTCTTGGAAGGATGTTAGAGAATAGGCATAACGAGGAAATGATTCTGGAACAATAGCGATTTGCTGGATCTTTGTCCAGTTAGTTAGCTTGATCATGAACATTCCCTCAACAGGCTTATACATATTCTTTGCTGATTGGACAAGAAAATCTCGGATGACATAAACATGGCCTTCTTTGATAGTGTCCATCAGTTTTGGTGCATGTGCAGCAGCTATCTCGGCATAGATTTTATTGCCCTAATCACAAGACAGGAAATGTGCAGGGAGATGAGCATGGGATGAAAGCAAGGATATGCACTAATATATCAAGAAGATAGCAGCTGTACCGTTTCATCAATAAGAACAAGATCAACGTGTGCAAGCTTCCGATCCCTATTATAGTACTCCCACATGCGTGAAACACGCACACAGATAGTTGTACGTTTTTTACTTGTATCAAGTTCAGAGAGAGGAAGTGGCTGAACCTACATGAAAGGCAAAATATTGAGCTTTATCGATGAAGTATGGCAAGGCAAAATCAGAGGTACATGCAAGCTGCCAACAGATATAAGAAGCTCACCTAAAAAGGTAATATAGATAATTAGATATATCAATTAATTGAATATAGACTCGGAGCTAGTATTTATACAAGCGAAAGGACCTCATCATATACAACATTACGTGTAGTACTACCAGAGGATCCATCATCATTATCAATCAGGATTTTTAGACCGGAACGTGATGTCACTCTTGAGATTGCAACAGATAGCTGGCCATGCGTGAAAACAGGCCGCTGTAAATAGATACCAACACATTGAAGTGTCTGACCCTGACTTTCATTAATGGTCATAGCATAACAAAGTCTAAGAGGATACTGACGCCTTTCTAGAACGAATGGTCATTTTGAATTCTTAGACGTTAATGTGATTCTTGGAATGTAGACAGTATCGCCAACATTTGAACCACTCATTATAGTGGCTTGCACCACTCGATGTGCTAATCTAGTTATGATCAGCCTGGTACCATTGCACAGTCCAATAGTCTGATCTATATTCCTCAGCAACATTACAGGACAGCCAACTTTAAGAGCAAGTCTATGGTGCGGGAAATTGCTAATAACAAGGGAATTCAAGAACTCCATAGGATATAGATCATCAAAATCACCAAGTTTGTCATTCATTTTCGAGATTGAATCGGAGCTTAGATGTTCAATCATTTTTCCTGGTATCATGTGCAGAACACGTGCATTTATTTCATCAACTATGTCGTTGTTAGGACATAGTATTGCTCGGTTCTGTAAATAAACTGGATCAGAATAGTTGGCAGAAAGGTTAGTATAAACGGAATTGATAATGGCAACTATCTTATCACCATCTGGGTGTAGTAACAAGTCAGATGGTATACTAATTATGGCACCAATGTCATCAATAGTTAGATCTGCTTCATGCACTTTACCATTCCCAACACTTAAGACCCATTCACTAAATGTACGGAGTTCTTTCTGTTCGGTTGGTGATAAAGCTGGGTTTGATAATCGCATATTAGTATGCAGCTTGAGGATACGTACAGATTGCCATAGTGGTGAATTTGTTATAGTAGCAGCAATAACATGAGCCCGTGTCCCACCTTCGATCACAGGTAATATCTGCCTAAAGTCACCACCTAACACAACAGGTTTTCCACCAAATAGCAGTTCATGTGCAGCAGGGTTTACGGGCATCAAAATGTCACGTAGAGTTCTATCTAGTGTTTCAAAGCAATGTCTATGTGTCATAGGAGCCTCATCCCAGACTATAAGAGCACATTCTATAATAAGATCAGCAAGCATCGTGCCTCTTTTTATGTCACAGAGTGTTGTTTCATCGATATCTATGGGGATTTTGAAACGTGAATGTGCAGTTCTACCACCAAGTAATAAAAGAGATGCAACACCAGAGGATGCAACTGCAAGAACAATTTTTTTTTGAGATCGTAGGTATGTTATTATAGCGTTCCATAGGAATGTCTTACCGGTACCACCATGACCCGAAAGGAAAAAAAACCCAAACTGCTCATTCATGACACATGCAACAATCTCATCATAGGCCTTCTTTTGGAATGCATTAAGCTGAGAACTCAAGGTAGATGCATTTTCTAAAAGGTCAGCGAGATCATAAGACAATTCATGGTAAATAAGCCTATTTGCATCATAGCTGTTTTGCGTGGAACGTTGCTGTGGTAAGTTAAAATGCACTATGGATGAACCATTACGCAAAAATAATTCACTCAATTCGTCTGTCAAGAGATCTTGCAGTTGCATAGGAGGAACAACAAAATGAGGATCGTTAAGCAAGGAACGGTATCGATACTCGATGTCATCACATAAGTAAGGTGAAAATTTGTCATAAAAAGCGCGCTCATCATTGACACCGCAAAATAGAATGATTGTCACAAAGAGATGCCTAAGTTGACATGAAGTTGCCCATACCGAAGCCTCTTCAAAGGCAGCATACCATTCGCTATCATTACCCAACAGGCCACGCATCTCACATGCCTCTTTAAATGTCGCATAGATGACACCATCAAACGTACGCAAATCATCAAAACTGCATGCTCCTTTGACAATCATAAGAAGCATTCTAAGGTAGAAACGTTCACCAACAGATGGTGAACATAATAAATGCGAGCTATTCTGTCACGGCAATTTCTATGTTTCCAGCACTTCTTATCACTCTCCCATGTCCACTCTTTTGGGAATTCACAATAAGTCAAACCACGAGCATGTGGGAATTTTTGATTTGCAACAAACCATTCGGTAAGCATAGTTTTTTGCATTTCTTGACCATTTGACACAATAGTATGCAAATTGGTTGCCGATTTAAAGGTGACTGTATTCATTGCTGGTAGGTGCATGTCTAATCGTTCTACAGATGGCATCTTACAGTGCAAAGGGAAAGCAAACAACCGCCACAACGCTTCATGAGGCACTAAATATCTACAATCCAAATACTCTTGGATTTCATCAACTTCCTTTGGCTCTTGCACATCACTATTGCAACTTTTGTTATGTGCGTCTTCAAAACGTATATGTGATCTATCTTTTCCTTTATGAACATACTTGAACAAATATTTAACGATTTTATTTTTATTGCACCATTCAACGTTAATGTGAGCTTGATACTTTTTTAAGAGGAACATGTTATATGGAACAACTGATCTATTATCAAGCCTCACACCATTTTTATACACAACACGCCCATCATTGCGCCGTCTATATATTGGAAAGCCTTGATCATCAAGGCAGGTTGCATCTTGGAATGATCTAGGATAGTGCTTTGAGCAAACATCTTTTTTCATGCAATGATATTTTTGTTTGCATCACCACATGGACCATGCATCATGAACTCTTCAACCAGTGCATATCCTAAAGGATCTGTTAATGCATCAGGTATTTCAGCACTTATTAGTGAGTCAATAATAGCTAATGGCATGCTTTTCTTACTGTCCTTTAACCATGTTAAGATGTGGGCATGTGGGAGGCCTCTTTTCTGGAACTCAATGCTATGCAATACTGCGAGAGAAAAAGAAAATGAATTGTAAACATTGATGAAAAAGGGTACAGAGATACACACATTCAGGCAAGGACACAACCTGCAGAGACAGGACCAAATACTACTCCAGATTTAATATCACGGACAATCTCTTCCTGCTTCATACTGTACACTCTAACCACAATATCCGCTCTATCAGACGGAAGCTGGCCTGGTTCGTAACGTAGTGCATCACTAATTTCCGACCATTTGGGATTGCATGTGAAGGTACTAAATGTATCAGGTCCACCATATTCTCGACAAATGGCCATTGCATCATGATAATGCTGTGTATAGTACCTTTTACCACCAGTATATGATGTTGGAAGGACAGTTTTCCTACCTATTTTATCACCATCTATGCATCCCTGGCTCACTGCATCAGTTATATTTGGAACTGATCAGATCGCAGCTCATCTTGTTTCCTAATAATAAACCAGAGGCGGTTCTCCTCCAGGCATGCATAGGAGTCAACCTGAAGCTGTGATGTCAATCTACCACAGCATGTGTATGGATTATGCTGACCAGCTCTATAATGACAGCAATATGAGTAGTAATCTAGCATGGTCAGTGTTTTGCGAGTTTTTTCTGCACGTAAATGGGCATCAGTATACTCAATCCCTAGATGGAAACCACGATCAGCGAACGGAAACAGCAAAGGGTACTGCAACGACATAAGCGCAGGATGCAGATTTGATACAAAATCAAGGCCATGGTCCCGATCGTGCACTATAATATCACGCCTATAAGCATCAACCGAGAAATCACCAACAATGAGCATTGCCAGTTCATTGGAGACTGGCAAATTATACTACACATCAGTTCGATTCTTAGGAGCTAATATCCTAATGGCAAGCCGCTGGTGAGGGGCCTCCTTTAAATGGTCTCTAGCAATGTGAAATTGCTTGACAAGTGGATTTACATCATCTAGCATAGTCAAGAGGCATTTAATGATAGAGCGATCTAAATCACCATCAAGGTCAGTGTCATCATCCAACGCATGCATCCTATGTTCAATTTCATGCTCAGTTTCATATATATATAACTGCGCAAATCTTGGTTTTTCACCATGAGCAGGTAGGAGCGTACCAATCCTATGGTGTAGCTGACCATTAATGCGAAAAACATATGGTGCCCTACCATCATTTATAGCGGTATCTATTTTAGCTCCAAGCGATGTAAAATTGAACAAACAATTGTATTGCCTTATTTGTTTCATGAATCGACGGCTGTGGTGATCACCATTAAATCGCATCAAGCGCGCAAGGGTTGGTGGAGGGGGCAGGAATGAAGGAATGCAAACACTGCCACCACTACAACAGCCATTGTAAACTATACGGCGTTTTGTCCAACTTGATTCTCGCTGGACTCGTTCATCATACCAGAAAAGCGCATCACAGTACCGGCAACGATAACATGGAGGTCCAAGACGAGAGCGCTTTGAGTAAGTAGCTGAAAGGTGACGTAAATAGAAGCAGAGATGGAAAAGGAATAAGTATTGAGACAGCTGTACACGCAGAGCAGGGGGGAAAAAACAAAAGGATGGTACAGCAGAGATACCTTTCAGAGCATCGACATACTCAGACGGGAATGGCAAAGATGGATGTCCATGTTCATTGCACGGAACACCCCTGGCAACTAATTGCTTCATCTTTTTACGTTTCACACACACGTCCCTATTCTGCTTGGCATGTTGCACCGTGAGCAAAGGGAAGAAATCATCCTCTAACCAACAGGCATAGTCTATATCAATGATCGGCATCGAGGGACCGAATACGAGCAAAAACGACAAAAGAAGCTAGGCAAAAGAAAAGGCAAGTCAGCACATACTGGGCCTCTTGCGGATCTGACAAGCAGAACCAGACAGTACAGTAGACGGCAAGGATGGCCCATCAAACCTTGCATGTTTGGATCCCAAACGAAAATCGATAGCATCGATGGATGACCGTGAACCTAAAAGCGAAGCAGCATCCTTTGCCACGGCCAAGCGGGAACGCTTTGGCATCTTTACTTTGTATTTATATACTCTATCATACCATAATCTAACGATGAGACAAATGACAGGGCAATGGAAACGTGCATGTAACCGTCGAAAATACACGGCAGCATGACACAAAAAGTGCAAGCACAGCATAAATAACCAATTTATGTAGCAACGATACAATGAATGAGACGTAACAGAAGAATAGAACAGAAAATAGTCAACAAGAGAAGAAGGAAACGAGGAGCAGCCAAATACCTTTCCGGCATCCATCGTCATCAGCATCAAACAAAGCAGCCGATGCCAATGCGCGCGCAAACACGTTCCTTTCCATAGTGAGACACATGAGAACAAAGAAAGACCAACAACGTTCATTAGAGGAGCAGAACAAAAAGACCAAACAAGAAAGGGAAGAAATTTTGTTCACACTGTGAGATTAGCACGTGGCTTGGAAGAAAAGAACAAAAAGAACGCGCCCTAATGAGCAACGTAACATAAAGGCGAGGCAAACTGTCGGAGCAGCACGAGGACAGCTAGGAAGAAAATCAAGAAACTGAATAAGCATTATATACCTTCTTTAAATAGCGCCGGCAGGAAGACACGTCCGGAGCGCCAACAATAACTCTGCCGGAAACAAAAACAGAGTCAGCAAGGAAAGAGCGCAAATGTTTGCATCTGAAACAGATGAGGCGTTAGTAAGGAACCCTTACCTATTAAGCACAACTGTTCCAGCAAGCGGCGTGACGACCGAAGGGGAAAACCAAGGTGCAAAGAAAAGGAAGAAGAAAAGGCAGGGCGCCCCACGCATCTTATGTAGGCACACAGCACGGAAGCCAAAAGACACGTAGCCAAAAATTGCATCGAAATCGAGCAAGCTTAACAGAGACGGTAAAAAGAGGAATGGAACGCTGCGCACACGGAAAATGAAGAGCCACACGCAAACAAAACGTATCCAGGTCGAGGCCGTCTAACAGAACTCCAACGGTAACGGGATGAGCACAGGACATTCCAGCGCCAAAACAACTGAAAGGGGCAAGGGGATCTGCACCGAGGCAAAAAAATAGCAGACGGTATACGGTACAGACACAAGGATTTTTTTATACGACAAGGCCTCCAAGACAGCACACCTATAGGAAGGCCAAAAAATCAGATCACCTGCACGGAGCTTTCAACTTTGCGACATCAAAAGGGGAGAGCGCAGCTCCTAACCGGAAGACCGATGAACTTGTCAGCAGACGAACGCAACTAAAAAAATGCAATTTAACCAGTACAAAAAACCGATCAAGTAAAGTAAAGCAACAAAACCAAAAAAAAATCTAGATATACCAAAACGGGCAATCGCAACAGGCGCTGGACGAGATCAGTGATGCATCTAGGCAGTAAAAAAACCGATCAAACAACTAAAGCAAGAAGCCAAAAAAGCAGCCAAGTCGAGTAAGCTGACAAGCAAAAATAGCAACGAGCTTGCCTCCAGATCGACAAGAAAAAGCAAACAATCCAGATCTAGGACGATATATAGAGAATCCGAGCAGCGATCGGAGAGGAGCAGCGACCGCATCCGCCTGCACGAGGGAACAACGGATAATCACAACAAGGACGCAACAATGCAGATGTACCAAGATGGACAATGCGAGCATCCATTGCACAGGAGGAGCAACCGGATCCGTTCGTAGCCCGGTCAGCAGGACGCGGCCGGGCCGATTAGCGCCTCCCTAATCAGCCGACGGATGCATGAGCGGCACACGCCCGCAGCGGCGAGCAGGCCGGCAGCTCCTAACGCCGCGGCACGAGCATGGTCTAGACCGGGCGCAGCGCCACGCGCCGACCGGCAAGCAGAAGGTACCCACGAAGGCACCACCGAGAGAGAGACAGACAAATAAATATAGTAAGCAACTAAATGGAAGAGGTAAAAATCGGCACCAACAAGGGAAGAATCCAGGCTTACCCCTCCCTCCCCCCCCCCACGAGAACGAACAATCGGAGCAGGGACTGCACGGGAGCAGCAAGCACGGCGACGCAACGTGCGCACCCTAGTGAGCAGCACAGGAGCGCGCCGACCGCAGCACACGCCCGCGGGGGGCCAGCAGGCCGGGACCGGCCCAACCGCCCAGCGGAGCGGCGGCGCGACGGCCCCGAGCGGACACAATGGCACGCGTCGACGGCGGCGCTCACACACACACAAGCAGGACGCAGGCACAGGAACACGACCGGCGTAGAAACAGAACCAGCAGCGGCCCGCAACCAGGCGACCCACACAGGACCACAAGGCCCAAGCAACCACACGGCGCCCATTTTGTGCCCGAAGGGGAAGGCGCCAGCAACGGGACCACGGGGCAGGGGAGGGCGCCAGCAACGGGGGACCACGGGGCAACACACGGCGCCCACGCCGAGGCACGCGGCGCGACCGAAGGGGAAAAAAGGCGCAGCACGGACGGGGCCCACGGGGCAGGGGCACGGGGCGGGGCACGCGCGGCCGCGCGGGGGGAGGGGAGGGCGCGCGTGCGGGCGATCCGGGCCGTCCGCGGCATATAGGACGGAGATGGCGCCCTGATGCCCCGGGAGGCCGCGGAGTCCGCGCGGCTATACTGTTAAGTAAATTTGCTCCAGAGTTCAAACCCAGATGGGCCGTTCGATTCTAATCTAAGGGCTGCTCGCACTCTGCTCTCCGTTCTCCCTCTCGTGGCGCTACAAGTGAGGCCATGGCGATGGTCAAAGGTGGGTTTGTGGTGGTCCAGGTTGTCTGAATGTTAGATTTGACAGTATGGCCAAAGGGAATAAGGAGTCGGTGGTGTGGTAAGGCGGTGGCCTCGACACCTGCCATATGAAGGACACGAAAGGCGGAGAAGCTCGTGGAGTATGATATCATCATTGTTGGCGAATGAAGACGCTATAGAGGAGAGGAAGGAGAAGAGAATTGCCGTGGTCAAAGCCTCGGTTAGAGGATAGCTTCAATCGGGTATACTGTTTGCTAGCGGCTCTCTTAGGGTTATAAGTGACACCTTACAAACAACACATCTAGGTGCTAGATTAGCTTCATATTTGTTTTGGAGTATATTGTGGGAATAGTTGGAGGACCAAAAAATCCTAGAGGTGGAGTGGGACTAAGTGGACTCTAATTTTGTGTGAGGTTTTTGTCATAACATATATATAACTTTTTCTATGCAGTTGATCATCATTGTATGTCTTTTTTTTAATTTTTTTATGTGACGTGCGCTATCTAACTATTCTAAAGTCTTAATTGTACCAAGTCTTTGAAAAAGGGTACATTTCTTCTTCGATTTTTTTAAAATATTTTTTTCTGTAAATCGCAGGAGTACAATACGAAATGGAAAGTTTTCAAAAATAGCATCCGGTCGGCAAACGAAATGCCAAAAAGGCTAAATCGGCATTCGAATTGCCGATTACAGGATCGGTCGGCAGCTCGTGGGCCGAAAATCATAATCGGCAGCCCCTGTCGGCAACGAGTTGGCTGACTTGGCTCAAGTCGAGTGACTTGGTGCTAGTCGGCAACCCGTTGGCCGACTTGAGCCAAGTCGGACTCAAGTCGGCATTTACGGCCTCGACTCGGTCGGCCTGACCGCACACGCTCACGCGCACGCACACACGCGCGGCTTGGAGGCGAGCAGCGGCGGCCGGGGGCGCAGCGAGCCTAGTGGCGAGGCTAGCGTGGCGGCCGGCAGCGAGGCCGTGGGGCGGCGGCGCGGCGTGGGAGAGAGAGGAGAGGAAGAGAAAAGAAGGAGGAGAAGAAGAGAAGGAGGAAGAAGAGGAGGAAGAAGAGGAGAGGAAGAGAGGAAGACAAGAAGGAAGAAGGAGAGGAGGCGTTGCGGATTTTTTCGTCGGTCAGGTAAATGCTAATTTTGAAAAAATTAATCGATTTAGTTTATTAATTATAGAATTTTGTCTTGTGTAGCTTAGTATTAGCATGGTAGTTTTAGGGTAGAAATAATATTAATATGTTAGGTATATTAATCTACTTAAGACGTTTTAGAAATTGAATTCCATCTATGATCGCATATGTCACGATTTGATCATACAGTTGACGATATTAGGAAATAGTTATATAGAACTAGAAAAATATGGAAGAAATAGAAGTGGAGTACGATTTTAAAATAAAAGAAGTAGACTACGTAGTTAAGAAATAGTCGTAAATTTAGTTTTGTTATTATAGATTAGTTCAACATATGTAGCTACATATTACGAGTCTCCTACATTTTGAACATAGGTAAATTTTACGAAATAATGTTATGGATGACAGGGATGTCTGATATAGTGAGATTCAAGATTTTCTATGGTCTTGGAGAAGTGAGGACAAACTCGAATGGAATTGATCTTAGTGCATTCAGTTACACTGTATTGCCTCTGTAAAATCCCGAGTCAATGAACATTAGAGAAGTTAAAGACTGGTTCACCCGTAGCTTTGGTCTTGATACAGACAAGTATAGCGTCAGCATTCAAGCTGTGTTTACAATGTCCTTAAATTCTTTGCATTGGGATCTGATGTCCGTTGAAAGAACGAAGGAGTGGACTTCTTGGCTTAGGGTCTGCAGCGGTCGTAAGGATGATCCCGTTGCTTTGGTGCAAGCTGTTGTGAAAGATGCAACGGGGTATCATTGTACAGTGTATGAAGAAGATCACATAAGTGCATCAGCGCAAGGGGTAACAGAGTACGGAGCCGGAGATTATTCTGAAGCAGTGATTCCGGGAGGAATGAGACCTAACCATGGTCCTACTGGGCGGGCGGACGAAGCTGAGGAATTCGAAGAGCTGGTGGAAGCTATGGAGCAGGAAGATCTAGCGGGCGTTGCGCAAGATGACGACGAGGAGACCGATGATGAAGATAGTGCTGAGGACGAGGAGACTTCTGATCATCAAATTCCGAGCGGGTGGGACCAAGAACTATTGGGTGGTATGCGTGTGACAGATGGGCGTGAGTCATCGTGGGAGTTCAGAATCAATGAGATAAAACATGGCACCATGTATCACAGCAAGTTCGAATTGAAAGATGCAGTTGCTCTATGGGGTATGTCCACGCAAAGAACATTTTAAGTTCAAGTGTCTACCCCGACCCAGTATGCCATAAAGTGCAGCAGTAATGGTTGTCCTTGCTCTGTGCATGCTCACGTCCCGAAGTACGAAGTGACTTAGATTGTTAGCAGAGTAGTGCTTCATAACTGTGTTCGATCCAATGTCCTCGCAGAGCATCGTAACATGACTTCAAGTCTAATTACAAGATTGATGTTCGTCAAGATAGTGGAGAAGAAAGATATGAAAGCGAAACATATTCAAGTAGCAATAAAGAACAAGTACCAGTTCTCAATCAGCTATGGAAAAGCATGGCGTGCTAAACAGAAAGCAATGAAAATGCGATTTGGGATACGATAACATTCGCATGATACAACCATAGAACCGAACAACCTAATAATAGAACAACTAAGAAAATAGAACATATGACAACCTACTTAGGGCCTTTCGGATATTTTTCCTTCCTCATACGACGAGCGTGAGCTTCCTCTCCTTCTTCCTTCGCGCGACGCGTGATCTCGCGCTTCCTCGCCCTTTCAGTCCCACGTGCTTCCGTAGCTCGACGTTCCGCCTCTATCTTTTTCTTGCGTTGCTCCTCCTGCCAATGCTTTCGCTTCTCCGCCTCCTCCGCCTCATGCATGCGTTGCAGAGTGTAATCTCGCCTAAAATAGACCTCACGCATCAGTTGTTCTTCATCATCTTTCGATTGGGTATTGTCTAGCCACTGTATGTAGTCACATATAGTGGGTGGAGACTGCAAGCAAATGAGTGTTAGCATTATATTGCAGTGTTACGAGCAGGTGGAAGCAAGAACTATTGGGTGCAATGCATGTTTTACCCTTCGACGCTGTGTGCGCACGGCAACCTTCGCTGGCTCTTCATCGTAGTTAGCGCACATGAAGAACCTTCTTCTGAAGGTGTACGACATCTCTCTTGACACCATTAGTTTGCACGGATCTTGGCACCAGCAGAGGGGAACCTCGACTCCGTTCGGCACATCGGCAGGAAACTTCTCCTTCGGCATGTCATCCGAACCAGATGAAGCCATTCTTACCATTTTGCAGTATGGGCGTGGTTAGTAAATCCAACAAACTAAAAAAAATTCCACAAATATTTACCTCACTTCAGCCCTCCTGCCGAAATCCCTCTTCCAACTCGCCTCCAAAACCCCTCTCATCTCGTCTCTATCCATGTAGTTGCTATATTATATTCGTCGGTGGGTGGGAGGCAGAGAGAGGTCTAGGGGTGGATAAATAGGCCAGCTGGGGACAAGTCGGCAACTGGCTGGCCGACTTGGAGCAAGTCGGCTGCTGGCTAGCCGACTTGCACCAAATCGGCTGCTGGCTGGCCGACTAGCCCTGCGCGCCAAAATTAGTTGGTTCTGTCGGTTGCTGGGCTGCCGACTTGCTTGTTTTGGCAATTCATATGCCGATTATGCCTTTTCGGCATTTTGTTTGCCGACCGGTCGTCATTTTTGAAAATTTTCCATTTCGTATTGTACTCCTGCGATTTACCAAAAAAAAATATTTTAAAAAAAATTCTTTCTTCTTCCATCGCAAGAGGGCCCTAAAGGTGTAGAAATATGATCAACACTGTCATTTCCTGAAATGATAAAGCATCCATCAACTTCTTAGGAGCATCCATGACACGTGAGCATAATGTGCTCACTCGAATCTTTCAGTCTCGTCTAGAGGAGCTGGACAACTAGGGAACATCTCTTTCAGAGCTAGATATTCTGGACCAACCAAAAGGAACATCTCTTTGATGGGGAAAGTCACATGTGATGGACGGCACAGATTGATCCGCTCGTCCTACGATGGCTCTGCACCTGATCCCCTCGTCCCATGATGGCTCTGCACTGGACCCTGTGATTATTAGGTTGGGCATCCTGGCGAGTAACTAACCGTTGAGTTAACAAACTTTAATATGACTCATTATTACATTTAATACGTCATGCGTTTTTAAGCTTGGTTAAAATTTTACATCTTAGCTCAATAAGTTCTGGACCAACTAATAAAATCTTAATTTTTGTTTGGGCTGCGCCATAGGGGGAACATGTGAGGACCCAGTGGCTTGCCACTGGTGGGTCCTCCACCATAAAAAATAAATTTAATATTATTATAGACACATAGCTCATATATTATTAGATACTAGCAGGGTGCCCGTGCGTTACAACGAAATCTCAAATAGTAGAACAATATCTTATGTTTTGACTAAAACCATAAGTCCATAATAAAATATACTGTTTGGTCTTACAACGATGTAATAGGAGAGTGCTCGTATAATACACATGTACATATATAACAAAATTTACGCACACGTGTGGGGAAGGAACAGCATCAGCAAGCTAGCTAATTCAGAACGTAAAGATTGAATTCTATTGTTTAGTAAGATAATAAATTTCAGCAGAGTAAAAACTAACTCAGAACATAAAGATTAGAGTATGTTTAGCAGAGTTTGTTGAGAGTTACGTAAAGATTAGAGTCTGCTTAGTAGAGTTTGTTGAGAATTGAAGAGTTGGTTAGAGAAGGGTGTGACACCACCATCACCACAGCCACCAACTCAAATTTTATAGATAGCAAAGATTAATAAATTAATAAGAATAGATACCACACTTCATCTTAGCCAAAAGGCCGAGAAAGGCATGAAATGGAATGGAGCCCTGCGCCCCATTTTATTATTACTCACGCGACCTACTCGGCCGAGCTGCGCCAGGAGTATGGTACTAATCGAACCGGGAGCTAAGAGCCTGTTCGGGACTCCTCCACTCCTCAAACTCCTCAAATCCAGATCCGCGCTCCCGATTCCCAGCTCCTGTAAAAAAATCACGATCTCCCGATCCGTTCGGCAACCCGCTCTGGCTTCCCGATTGCAGCGAGCAGGCCAGTTGGGCCCTTTTGTCCCAGGCCATGGGCTTGGCCCAGTTCGGGGAGCGGCGACGGCGTAGATCGGCCGGGGCGGGGCGGATCTGGAGAGTGTCGGCCGCCGGGGGGCGGCGGGAGCGGCGGCGGCGGCGCGGCCGGGCACGGATCTCGCGCGGGCGGCGCAGCCGGGAGCGGATCTCGGGCGGCGGCGGCGGGGCGGGCCGGATCCGAAGATGCAGAGCGTCGCCGGGGCGGGGGAGGGGGTGCCGGCGCTGCCGGGAGCGGATCTCGCGCGGCGGCGCGAGGTGGGCGGCGCGGAGCTCGGGCTGGGGGAGGGGGAGGCAGCAGCGGCACCTGGTGGCGGGCGAGCGTCGACCGCGGGCGAGGCGCGTCGACGTGGAAATAGAACCGAACCGGTACGCAATCCACTTAAGCGGTGGCAGCGCGGGTAATTCCACCCAACTCCTCCGTTTGCAGATCCATGGAGACCCGATTTCCTCGCTCCGGCGTTTTTGCCTTGCGCCCGCTCCGCTCCGCCCGCTCCGCTCCGCCTAAAAAAAACCGTTCGGGTCGGCTCCGCCCGCTCCGCGCGCGGATTTGCGGAGCGGAGGAGTACCGAACGGGCCCTAAGTCTTCGATGACCTTCATCCGCGCTCCCTTACCGTTTGGGAATAGAAGCCCAACGACAAAGATAGCAGCCCACATGCTTGAGCGGCCTGGTAACACTGCACCAAGAATCCGTCGCGTTGCGCGTTCCTCTTCTCTCTTCTCCCAATCGGATGAGGTGATCTAGGTTCGCGGCGGCACAACCGATCATGTACGGCGGAATGAAGGATCAGGCGATCGTGTTGGCGCGGTAGGCGGTGCAGGAGGACGACGCCGGCAAGTTGCTCGAACTTAGGCCCTGTTTGGATAAAGGAATTCTAAAGGAATTTTGGAGGCTTAGTTTTCTTTGGAATTTTTTCCTTTAAAGCTGTTTGAAACAAAGGAACCAACAATACCGATCCCTTAGGAAATAGTTCATTTCCTATGCTTTTCACAAGAAACAAAACATTAGCCTAGACCAAAGGAAAGGCCATGAGAAACTCTATCATGCTGCTTCCTCTCTTTCCTTTGATCCAAACAGCCCAATGTTTTTATTCCTGTGTTTTGAAATCCTATAGATTTTCACTTTACACTCCATTTTGTTTCTGCGTTTTTTTCTTTTTCTGTGTTTTGTATTCCTATGTTCCAAACGGCTTCTGCCTGTGCAAAACAACTTTTTCTGGGGTCCCTCCAGAAACAGACCCTGCTCTTATCAATTTCTGCTGTACGATAGTATTAAGTTTTGGTTGCTATGGCCAATTTATCAGTGCTAGTCATCACTGATACTACAGAAAAACAATTCACGAACCTGCTAAATACCACAATATGCTTTCTTTTCGAGGTTGTAATTGGGGCTGGAGGATCATACACATGAAATCTGCATATTCAGCAACAGGTCAATGCCTGCAAACTCAGCAACAGGGGGTTAATGCCTTGAAAGGCCACCAACATTTCACCATGATTCAGAACAGTATCGAGCATATACAACACGACAGATAAACGGAGCCATCAAAAGGCTGATAGACCTACATAAAGGTTACAGGTCTATCAAATCTGTTTAATTATCTCTCATCATACGCTGTGCATCAAGGAAATGCTACTGTCAGGACACTAGACTATATGACACTGACACAGTTACCGCAGACAATACGACTGCAGCGCAGACATGAGGCATCCCTTGTTTCAAAGAGAATTTTCCTGTCGATTTGACCCATTACGATTAGAACGATGGAGACCATTGCCAGTAAAGTAGACCCCATAATTATAGCTGATACTGTTAGAATTTGAAGGCGAAATATGCCATAAATCAAACAAATATATTTATCCTTTCTTCACGCCCCGTCATTTGAGTTCCAATAGAAGTCACTTCTTTCAGTGGAGTAACCGTATGGGAGATGAGGTCCATAAACCACATTACCGTTCAAAAATGTCATCTGGTCCACTTGCGACACTGCCGGATAAGCATTTGCAACATTAGCTTGAACTGTAGTGTTTTGAACTGAGTAAATGTTTGGATTAACATCCTTTGTCCTGCCCCGGGCAGCCCGTTTGTTTTCCACAGGACTATCTGCACTCAGTCTAACCATTTGCTGTTGGATTTCATTCAGTGGATTACAAGCAAATTTTGATTTAGCACTCTTCTTTGCATCTGAAGACTTGAATTCAAGCCGGTATAACGCAAAAGCGTCACAATCATTGATCTCATATTCATAGAGGTGCCATTCATAGCTGCTGGATGGTTGTGGATCCATGTAATAGGACCTCTTCAGACCCCCAAAATCTTTCATCACCTGCTTCCTTGATTCATGCCAACCACGGCCACTGTAATCGGGCAATGACCTTTGCTTTCGGTTTCCACTTTCAAATGCTCTTCTTGGTTTGTCAAAGAAAAGCCATTCTCTAATAGATTCACCTTCAAAAATGTAAAGATCGAAAAGTTCTGCAATGATGGAAATGCACCAACAGTTAGAACAAAATTATCAGTAAAAATATGAGTGATGCACAATAACTTACCAGGTGCATTCCATGGGGACTTTGCAGTTGCTGCCCCTTCACAGACAGGAATGCCAACATGCTTTCCTTGGACTTTTGCACTAAGAGCAGCAAACAGAGGGCCATCTTTCAGATCAATACCTCTTGGACAGATCACAGGCGTTGTGCCTGGAGGGCCCTCTTCCTTCACAGCCAATTCAGCATGATACATGCTGCAATAATCCTGCCACCTTTCCGATCCTTGAGCAGGACGGGGGCAGTCCCAGAGAGCACATTTTGGCCTCAGGAATGCAGCAGGTGCTGGAGACATTGTTGTGAGCAAGTCTGACATGTGGAGGAAAACGTCTCCAGCACTCTGCCCACAGTTGCTCATATCAAGATAAACATTAGGGGGTAACTCTTGTGGCAAATTGAACTGTGGATATTCCAGCTGACCAATCCCTTCCATGTTATTGAGGACATCTGAATTGGATCCAGGAAGGTTTATCTTGTAATCATCATCATAAAGAAAATCCTCAACAGTAAGTTCCTGGTTCACATAGTACATCTGGAAGGACAAGACAAAAGCTTATTAAAAATTAGCTCCAGTCAAATTAAAACTCAAGAATTGCAAGTGACAGAGAGGTAAAATCAACAAGCAACATCGGCAGAAATACGGCCAGCTTCTGGAATGACCATTGGTTGCATAAGTCCCCAAGGACCTGGCACCGAGCCTACACAAGATTTCACTTTGAAACCTTAGAACAGTAGCAGCAATTCTCAGCAATGGAAGATGGATTGATGATCTTAGCGCTGGGAGGACCTGGAACCTTCTCCAGGAACTCGCTGTGCTATGACTGCAGGTAGCATGATCCTGAATAATTCCAGGGCAGAGGGACAATATTGTGTGGCGCTTCACCCCGCATAGCAAGGACATGGCAAAATCAACGTACAGGATCCACTTCCTAGGTTCGATTCAAACAAACTTAAAACCAAATCTGGAAGCCCTGCACGGCCTTGAAGTGCCGTTTCTTCATTGGTTGCTTGTGCAAAGAAGGATCCTGGCAGCCGATCATTTGCTTGCGCAAGAGTGGCCCAATAACTACTTTCGTCT
Organism: Stipa capillata; assembly: GCA_019208055.1. Lineage (NCBI taxonomy): Eukaryota > Viridiplantae > Streptophyta > Magnoliopsida > Poales > Poaceae > Stipa > Stipa capillata. The sequence goes on from JAGXJF010004472.1 coordinate 962,021, forward strand.
GCTATGTCGCAGAAACGTGGAAATCGCCATGCATCCTCTTCTTTAATGCAGCTCGATAAAACAAGTTTGGCAGGGAATGGCCTTATGGTCATTGGTCAGGGTCACCGGGTTCAATCCGGACATCTGGGACTGTGAGAACCTGGCTCCGATCCTCTTATGGTTCATGAACTTAGCAGAAGCAAGCAGCAGAAAGAGGCTATCTAAAAAGGAAAGTATGGCGATCCTCACAATCTGGGGAGATTTGGAAGGAAAGAAATTGAAGGATTTTCTAGATAAGACATTCTCTGTGCAATCTTCTAGCATGCATAAGAGAGGACGCAGAAAGTTGGAAGGCAGCAGATGCCTTTACCTCCGAAATGTAGCCTGATGGCGATTCAATTTTTGACGGCGATTCAATTTTGATCGCCTGCTAGAGGCAGTAGCCGTAGCTTGTGGGCCCAATGTTGCTCAGGGCTTAGGACAATCCCTTTCTTCTTGTCCCTTGTAAATCTTTTCTTTGCTTTTGGTCTGTAAGTCTTTTCTTATCCCTAATGAAATGAAATAGCAGCCCTAATGCTACTTCTAAAAAAAATATTATTGACCCAATGTCTGTGCCTATTGCATGCATGCTGGTATTTAGTATAAAGCAGTACACAGAAGTAGAAGAAAAGCATCATTAGCAGTATCACATGAGCATTTACAATGTCAAGGAGGCACATGAAAAGCTCAAAAACAGGCAGGAAAAAACCAAACAAAATGGATGATATCCTAACCTAAAATACAAAAGCAAAGCATCCCTATATACAATCAGAAAGAACAAAGACAGAGGCTTCTGTTTTTCTTCTCCAAATATACTAGAAATCAGCTGAGCCGACCAAATATTCAGATCCCACCAAATACACAAGAAATCAGCTGAACCAATGGTTTCAGATCACAATTATAAGAAGCAATCATGAAAAAATTCAGGTAACTTCATAGTATGCAATTCCAATACAAAGCAAAGCAATCCTGTACACAGTCAAAAGGAAGAGAATCAGAAGGCTTTCGTTTTCTTCGTCTTTGCACAGTCAAATACACTATAAACCAGCTTAACTATCCAAGATTAGATCTCAACTACAAGAAGCAACCATCGAGAATATCAGGTAATTTCTTAACTATGGAATTGCAATTTTGAACCAGTCCCTTGGAACCAACATAGGCAAACAGCAAAGAATGGTTTCCTTTGAACTATAACAAGTTGTCCTTGAGGTCATTTTTATGTCAGACAACAAGTTTCAGCCATCTGGAAACTGTAGTCTCACCAAATGGAGCACGAATGTAGGACCAGATCTGCAGCTCAATGGCTCTGCAGTCTGCATGAACCTATTAGTGTTATATAATGCAAATGTGTAATTACTTTGTAAATAACGATTATACGAGAACGTCGAAAAGCATAGACTCATAGTGAAAACTAGGCTACTTTCCGAGAACCAATAATGGGAGATCTAGAAATATGTGGCATTTGATCATTTACTGAACTAATCTTCCCTGCACAACATTACAAATCTCCATGTTGATCCAAAACTGAAGCTTTCTGATTGTGATCAACTGATCATGATAGAGATCCTTATGTCGTTCCCTTACCCGCAGAGGGAAGCACGAATGCTCAAGGAGTTTGTCTATAAGAAATGCAGAAATTCCCAGAATATGATTAAGTGAACGCGAGGTTGCTAGCAGGTCACACCATATACAACTAAAAACACACAACAAACTAGAGAAATCTAACTAATTCACTACAAGAGTCCACCGGACACAAGATCACACTCAACCACAAAGCGGAACTGCTTGGAACTCTAGCTAACTCACCTTCGTGTCCTAGAAAACACAACCACTAGCTTCCTCACAAGATTGATTTAACCCTACCATTCTACTAAAGTCGTCATGAAGATTGAAATTTTCCTTCAGCAAACTAGGGATAACAACTTATACTACCTGATCGTGGAACACAGCAGAAGCAGCAGGAGCCAGCACCCCTCCACCATTCGCGAGGACTCCCTGACCCGGTAGCAGCGGCGGCGGCTGCGCCACCGTCACGGCAGCCGCGGTGGCAACCGCTTCCTCGCGCGGCTCCGGCTTCATGTCCTGGCCGCCGTGCGAGTGCTTGTGGGCCTGGCTAGCGGAGGGCGGTCCCTGCTGCTGGACGAGCTTGCTGGTGGCGTCGTCCTCCTCCTCGGCCGCCGCCAGCTGCAACAGCCGCAGCGTCTCGGACGGCGGATCCGACGGCTCCCGGTTGTCCCCTGCCGTCAACCACAGCCACCCAATCACACATCAGCAAAACCACACTACGGAAGATGAAAGCGAATGGAGGAGGGGAAAAGGAAGGAGGCGGTGCCTGACCTGGAGGGAGGACGCAGGGGAGGGGACGCTGAGCTCGGCGCGCCACTCGCGGAGCATCTGGTGGAGCTGGGCCTCGAGGACGACGGCGTCGGTGGAGCGGGCCTCCTTGCGGGCGTACTGGAGGCCGGAGAACATCTCCTGGAGGTCGTCTACGCGGGTCTTGGCCCTGGCGCGGAACTGCTGGTGCCGCGCCGACCCCGGCCGCGATGACCCTTCTTCCCCATCGCCGCCGCGCGGGCCCCTCCTCCTCCTCCTATCGGCCTTTCCCTCCTCTTCCTCCTCCTGCGCGAGGAGAGATGCTCGTATATTTTTGTGTGACGTTTCACTTGGTATGGCTGCCACTTTGTTGGGCCGGCTTGAGGTAAAGCGACGGTCGCGGCAAAAAGGAGGCGGGCGGGGTGGACGGGCGGGCGAGGCGTGGGGCGCGCCGGATGGGATGGGCCCCTTCGGATTAGATAGGTAGGAATCGAGGAGCCGTCAAAAGTCGAAAGCGTCATGGACTCGCCGTCATCGCTCCTCGGTTTCGGTCAAATTTTGCTTGATCGGCTCGTCCCTTGGAGCATGTTTGACTGAACCCTCAAATTTTATCCTTCATAATTTTAATATGAAGAGATTTTTTTAAATTTTTTTTACACTTTTTCGTGTTCTAACTAACTGTAATTTTCACTCTTCTATATTTTATTGATATCTAGAACTCTTTATATTCCATGCTCCCCACCCAGATGCCGTCCTCTGCCAGGGCCATCTCTCCGGCCGACCCGACCGTCACCACTCCATCCCACTCTCCTACCCATCCTCTACCTCTCCCACCCCTTCCCCTCCAGACCCGGCCTTCTCACGACCGTCACCGCCGTTGAGGGAGGAGCATGAAAGCACGATGGGGTGGCACCCGCCGATGGGAGACAAAGCACAGCAGGGTTGCGCCCACCGACGAGAGGCAGAGTGCCACAAGGTGACGCTTACTGACGGGAGGGAGAGCGCGGCGGGGTGCCAGGGGAGGTGGAGCGCGGCAGGGCGAGCACGATGAGAGGAAGTGCGTGGCGGGGCGAGCACGACGGACCTTGCCTCCTGGCCCACCAGTGGTCACTGAAGACTGCGTGCGACGAGCGGCGTTGCTCAAGAAAGCCATGGCGAGGGAGACTACACTGATCGCGGTCCGAATGGTGCTCAAGGCGCTTGTTGCTGCAGGGTGGACTATCACATTCGGTGTGCTTTATGTGCGAATGTGGGATCAGCGGTGGCGAGATCGCAGGTGGTCCTTTGCTGCCAATACCAGGGTGTTAAATTACCTTGAGGCAGCTGCTGTGTTTGTCATCCCACAGGTGCTTGCGCTTGTGCTCTTCATCATCCCTTGGATTAGGAATTGTCTGGAGAAAACCAATTGGCGAATTCTATATGTGCTCACCTGGTGGTTCCAGACCCGCACATTTGTAGGCCGTGGTCTGAGGGAGGGGCTTATCGATAACATCAAGTATTCCATATTCTGGGTCTGCCTTCTTGCTGCTAAGTTTAGCTTCAGCTACTTCCTCCAGATTAAGCCAATGGTGGCGCCAACAAAGACAATATTCAGCCTCCATAACATCCGGCGTAACTGGTTTGAGTTCATGCCTCACACGGAGCGGCTTGCTGTAATCATCCTGTGGTTCCCAGTTGTCCTCATTTACCTCATGGATATCCAGATATGGTATGCAGTCTTCTCATCGCTTACGGGGGCACTTATCGGGCTTTTCTCACATCTGGGGGAGATTCGCAGTGTTGAGCAGCTGCGCTTGAGGTTCCAGTTTTTTGCAAGTGCAATGCAGTTCAATTTGATGCCAGAGGAGCACCTGGATGCTGTTCGTGGTGGCATCCGCAGCAGACTGTATGATGCAATTCACCGGCTGAAGCTGAGGTATGGTTTTGGCCGCCCATATAGGAAGATTGAAGCAAATGAGGTGGAAGCTAAGAGGTTTGCACTGATTTGGAATGAGATCATTCATACATTTAGGGAAGAGGACATCATTAGCGACAAGGAAGTTGAGCTTCTTGAGCTCCCACCAGTTGTATGGAAAATTCGTGTGGTACGATGGCCGTGCTTGCTGCTGAATAATGAGCTTCTGCTTGCTCTCAGTCAAGCAAAGAGCTGGTGGCTGATGACAAGACACATTGGAGTAGGATATCTAACATTGAGTACAGGCGATGTGCCGTGGTTGAAGCTTATGATAGCATACGCCAGTTGCTGCTGGAGATCATTCAGGAGAGGACTGTTGAGCACATTATTGTCAATCAGCTGTTTCTTGCATTTGATAATGCGATGGAATATGGGAAATTCACCGAAGAATATTGGCTAACCTTGTTACCCCAAATCCATTCATATGTGATCACCTTAGTGGAGCTGCTACTGAAGGAAAACAAGGATCAGACCAAGATAGTAAACACCTTGCAGACTCTCTATGTCCTTGCAGTTCATGATTTTCCGAAGAACAAGAAGGACATAGAACAGCTGAGGCGAGAGGGGCTAGCACCGTCAAGGCCGACTGAATCTGGGCTGCTCTTTGAGGATGCCATAAAATGCCCAGGTGGAGATGATCTTAGCTTCTACAAGCAGGTGAGGCGCCTCCATACGATTCTCACATCCAGGGATTCAATGAATGATGTCCCAAAGAACCCTGAGGCTCGACGGCGTATAGCCTTCTTTAGCAACTCCCTATTCATGAACATGCCTCGTGCTCCCCCAGTTGAGAAGATGGTGGCATTCAGTGTTTTGACCCCGTACTACAATGAAGACGTGCTTTACCACAAGGATCAGCTTCGCCGTGAGAATGAAGATGGCATCTCAATCTTGTTTTATCTTCAGAAGATATATGAAGATGATTGGGCAAACTTCTTAGAACGTATGCGGAGGGAGGGAATGGTTAATGACGACGAAATTTGGGCTGGAAAGTTTCAGGAGCTCCGACTATGGGCCTCGTATAGGGGCCAGACCTTAGCACGGACTGTTAGGGGAATGATGTACTACTACAGGGCTCTCAAGATGCTTGCTTTTCTTGATACTGCCTCTGAGGTAGTCATTACAGAGGGAACAAAACATCTGGCTTCCTTTGGTTCGGTTAGGCATGAGACCGATGTGTATCCCATGAATAATGGTTTCCAACAACGACCTCAAAGGAGGCTAAACAGAGGAACCAGTACTGTAAGCCAATTGTTTAAAGGTCAAGAAGATGGTTCTGCTCTCATGAAGTACACCTATGTGGTCACTTGCCAGATATATGGAAGCCAGAAAAAGGCGAAAGATCAACGTGCTGAAGATATCCTGACTCTAATGAAGAAAAATGAGGCCCTCCGTGTTGCTTATGTTGATGAGGTCCGTCCTGAGATGGGTGATATGCAATACTATTCTGTCCTTGTAAAATTTGACCAGGAATTACAGAAAGAGGTTGAGATATACCGGATTAGGTTGCCAGGCCCACTGAAACTTGGGGAAGGTAAACCTGAAAACCAGAACCATGCCATCATATTCACAAGAGGCGATGCAGTGCAAACAATTGACATGAACCAGGATAATTATTTTGAGGAGGCTCTCAAGATGCGCAATCTATTAGAACAGTACAATTATTATCATGGGAGCCAGAAACCAACACTGTTGGGAGTTCGAGAACATGTTTTCACTGGATCTGTCTCATCACTTGCTTGGTTCATGTCTGCACAGGAGATGAGCTTTGTTACCCTTGGGCAGAGGGTTCTAGCTAATCCATTGAAGGTTCGCATGCATTATGGGCATCCTGATGTATTTGATCGCCTTTGGTTTTTGACTTGGGGTGGTCTAAGTAAGGCATCCAGAGTAATCAATATCAGCGAGGACATATTCGCAGGTTTCAACTGTACCCTACGCGGTGGCAATGTTAGCCACCATGAGTACATCCAGGTTGGTAAGGGGCGTGATGTTGGGCTTAATCAGATATCGATGTTTGAGGCTAAGGTTTCCAGTGGCAATGGCGAACAGACCCTGAGTAGGGATATCTACAGACTTGGTCATAGACTGGATTTCTTTCGGATGCTTTCTGTGTTTTATACAACAGTAGGATTCTACTTCAACACAATGCTGGTGGTCTTGACAGTTTACACATTTGTTTGGGGACGCCTGTATCTAGCTCTGAGTGGTCTTGAGGCTGGAATTCAGGGCAGTGCTAATGCTACTAACAATAAATCCTTGGGTGCCGTGCTAAATCAGCAGTTTGTCATACAGCTCGGCCTCTTCACTGCCTTGCCGATGATTTTGGAGAACTCTCTTGAATTGGGTTTTCTACCTGCTGTCTGGGATTTTTTCACAATGCAAATGAATTTTTCATCTGTCTTCTACACATTTTCCATGGGAACAAAAAGCCATTATTATGGTCGGACAATTCTTCATGGCGGTGCAAAGTATCGTGCTACTGGCCGTGGCTTTGTTGTGCAGCATAAGAGCTTTGCTGAAAATTACAGGCTATATGCTAGGAGCCACTTCATAAAGGCGATCGAACTCGGAATAATACTGGTTGTGTATGCCGTTCACAGTGTGATTGCAAGGAATACACTTGTTTACATAGTCATGATGATATCTAGCTGGTTTCTAGTGGTGTCGTGGATCATGGCTCCATTTGCTTTTAATCCATCTGGCTTTGATTGGTTGAAAACCGTGTATGACTTTGAGGATTTCATGAACTGGATCTGGTATCCTGGTGGTATATTTTCCAAGGCTGAGCACAGCTGGGAAGTGTGGTGGTATGAGGAGCAAGATCATCTACGGACCACTGGTCTTTGGGGAAAGATTTTGGAAATACTGTTAGATCTCAGATACTTCTTTTTTCAGTATGGGGTTGTATACCAGCTCAAGATCGCAGACGGAAGCAGAAGTATCGCGGTGTATCTGCTTTCCTGGATATGTGTGGCTGTGATTTTGGTGTTTTTGTCCTAATGTCCTATACTCGAGACAAGTATGCTGCAAAGCAACATCTTTACTACCGGCTTGTCCAAGCTGCTGTCATCATTCTTGCAGTGCTAATGCTGATATTATTCCTGGAGTTTACTGAATTTCAAGTCATTGATATCTTCACTGGCCTTTTGGCATTCATTCCTACTGGTTGGGGCTTGATTTCCATTGCTCAAGTGATTAGGCCATTCATCAAATCTACTGTGGTGTGGTCCAGTGTTCTTTCTGTGGCACGTTTGTATGAGATACTACTTGGGGTGATTGTTATGGCACCAGTTGCATTGCTGTCCTGGTTACCGGGATTTCAAGAAATGCAGACCAGGGTACTTTTCAATGAAGGTTTCAGCAGAGGCCTCCAGATATCCCGCATTCTTGCTGGCAAGAAAACAAATGCAGTTTGAGGTATCTTTCGTGATTTCTCTGGCCTATTTGCAATGTACTGATTTCTCTGGCCTATTTGCAATGTACGTCCGCTTATATTAGTAGACTTATCTGCAGACTTTTAGACTAGTGGCATTTTGAAATTGAACATTGATGACCTTTTGCCTAGTTGATCTAATGTTTATTCTTCATTGTGTTTGTATGTGTTTTGTCCTTGCATCTAATGAAGAAGCGTAGCCCCTAGCGCTTTTATTTGTTAGTCACGGTCTGCATCACAATATCACTAGTTCCAGATAGCACAGCAGTCATTAATTTAGCGCTCTAGTATACTAATCACAGGTTGATAATGCCTTTATGAAAACCAAAAATAAAGCTCATATAACTTAAAACTAAATGCTTATTTTATGGCATCGGAGATTATACTAGACAACCCCATCGCTAGCTGGGCTCTGAACTGTTATAGTCTTTCCTTGAAAAATATCAAACTGTGCACTTTCAGTTTCAGACATGTAATAGTTCTAACTTCTGAGGTTTTTTTTTCTTTTCTTTCTTGACAGGCTCTAACCAGGTTGTCGCAGTTAGGCAGCGATCCATCATCTCTGTACAGCTTCTTATTTAATGCGGAAGCTTTTTCTGTTTACTGATATTTAATGCGGAAGATTCTTATTGAACCCTTTCGATGGCTATGGAGTAGCTACCTAGTTTAGATGTTCAGATCTGTATTTTGGTAATTTAGGCATTCAGTTTTGCACCTTCTTAGAGCTGGTTGTGTGTAGATGATTCTGCTGCAGCACCAACCGTGAGCTCTGATGAATTATTTGTTGATACTTGGCTAGAGGTTCCATCTTTTTACTGGGAAAAGTTGTGTGATTGCTCCGTTGAAGGCTTTCATGATTTCTGGAATTGCTGCAGAAGTTGTGATGATCAAAACAATGCCTCCATCCGTTTCAGGAAACTGGTGCTAGTTTTACATATCCCCTATTTTTCATCTCGAGGAAAATAGTAGCATTGCTGCTGATTGATGCACTCTCCGTTCTCGGCCACCGGATTTGCTGTGTACAACTTCACAGCTAAAGAGAGCTGCGCACTCCGCCGTCTTGCCAACTTCTGCCGTGCGCGCCTCCCCGGCCGCGCACGCACGCGCGTACCAGGCGCAGCAGCCCCGTCGGCTGGCGTCTCGAGGTGTATCGCTGCTCCTTGCCCCGCTCGCGCACGCCGTAGCATTGCCCCGCCCATGCGTCCGTGCTCATGTCGTCTCAGCCCACGCGCTTGCCCACTCCACCGCCCGCTACCTCTTGGCGCGGTGCCGCGCGATCAGTCGGTTATTACCCTTGCGGCCAATGGTGAACTCCGGGGAGAAGTGTATAGTTTGCAACACGGCAGAAATCCGCACAGGTCTGTAGGCATACTCCAGAGTCCGGGCACGTATGCTTCCATCGTACGGTTTTATTCGACCTGCTAAACTGCTCATGCTTTCCGTGTACGGGTTCTATCGGCTAGGTACAGCCGAAAGTGAGGGCGTTCTGGCAGGTGCTGAAGCGAAATAGGTGGGACGCGTGGTGAGGTGGGCTTCCGACCGACACATCTATGGAGTTCATTCGTGAATTTCTGCTTGAGCTGGATCTTCCGAGCACATCGCCAAGGTCCTGCAGCCACCGGCTGGTGAACTGGAAGACGCCTACCGAAGATCAACACTGATGGAGCAATCCATCTTCTAAATTCTTCGGCAGGGTCGGGTGCGGTCTGCAGAAATCGTGGAGGAGGTTTAATTGTGGCGAGCTCCAGCATGTATATTAGCACTGCCGATCCTTGTATTGCAGTATGAAATGTAGAATGCGATTGAGACAGCAATTAGGCATAGAGAATAGAGATTCTTGTATTGATTCTGGATTCAATGTACATATATATACATGCTCAAACGACGGCAGTTGCCGCTTTGGAGCGTCGCGAGCGGTTGCTAAGCGCCGGTTGAAAGTTGATCACACGTGCGTCTGTTGCGAGAAGACGTCTGTTCACAACACTCCCCCTTGATCAATTTCATCTTATATAGCATTTGAAAAACTCCTCTAAAACCCTATGGAAAAACTTGAGGAGAAATGTATGTAGAAAATATGCCACGGAAAACTCCTTCAAACCCAGTGGGAGAAATAAGGAGAAAAATGATATGACATATTGTGCTTGTATTAATATTGCCTCATTAAAAACCTTTTATGAGAAACCATTTAGGAAAAACTCATAAAGGAAAAGAGTACAATATATGTTATGATCTGAGGATCATTTATCAGGTTATATTTTGGAATTCACTCCCCCTGAACCTTGCAAGTCTCGAATTCGTCTCATACCAATTCCATGAACACATTTCTGGAATAAAGACGTTGGTAGGGACTTTGTGAACAAATCTGCAAGATTCTTACAAGACTTAGTTTGCAAGATTTCGATTTCCCCATTTTTCTGCAATTCATGGGGATAAAATAATTTAGGAGCAATGTGCTTCGTGATATTGCTCTTTATGTAACCTGATTGCATTTGCGTAATACAAGCAGAATTATCTTCATAGATAACAGTCGGTGATTCTAAGGAATCAATTCCACAAGATCGTTGAATGTGGTTAACCATTCTGCGAAGCCATACACATTCACGTGAAGCTTCATATAATGCGATTATTTCAGAATGAGTAGTGGAAGTAGCCACTAAAGTCTGTTTTGAGGACTTCTATGATATGGCGGTTCCACCATGTAGAAATACAAATCCAGTTTGAGATCTGGCATTATGGGGATCAGATAGATAGCCAGCATCTGCATATCCCACTATAGTCATATCTTGATTTTTCTGATAGAATAAACCAAGGTCTTTTGTGCCTTGGAGATATCTGAGGATATTCCTGACACCTACCATATGCCTTTTAGTAGGAGATGCACTATGTCTAGCCAATAGATTAACTGCAAATAAAATATCAGGCCTGGTGCAGTTTGCTAGGTACATTAGTGCTCCGATGACACTGAGATAAGGAACTTCAGGTCCTAAGATCTCTTCATCATCGGCTCTAGGTCTAAATGGATCTTTATCTCTATCAAGAGATCGAACGACCATAGGAGTCTTGGATGGATATGATTTATCCATATTGAATTTCTCCAAGATTTTCTGGATATAAGCGGACTGATGTACAAGGATTCCTGAGGGAAAATGCTCAAGTTGTAAACCTAAGCAAAATTTGGTTTTACCCAAATCTTTCATCTCAAATTCCGTCTTTAGATGATTACTTGCCTCTTGTATGTCTTGTGTAGTTCCAATGATATTGAGATCATCGACATACACTGAGATGATGCAAAATCCTTTTGAGGATTTCTTTATGAATACACAAGGGCAATCATCATTGTTTGAATAACCCTTCTGAAGAAGGAATTCACTCAATCGGTTTGTACCACATTCTTCCCGATTGCTTTAAGCCATAAAGTGACTTTTGTAACTTTACACAATACATGTTGCGATTTATATTTGGATTCGGGATTTTAAGCCCATCAGGGACTTTCATGTAAATATCCGAATCAAGTGACCCATATAAGTATGCGGTCACAACATCCATTAACTGCATAGATAATTTCATTTGTACTGCCAAAGATATTAAATATCGGAACGTTATGCCATTCATAACAGGAGAGTAGGTTTCATCATAATCGATGCCGGGTCTCTGTGTGAACCCTTGTGCTACAAGCCTCGCTTTGTATCTCACCACCTCATTGTTTTCATTTCTCTTTCGAACGAAAACCCATTTTGCTCCCACAGGGAAGACATTTCGAGGAGTTGGCATTACTGAAGTAAATACCTCTCTTTTCTTGAGCGAGCGCAATTCTGCCTCAATTGCTTTCTTCCATTTGGGCCAGTCTGAGCGCTTGAGGCACTCTGCCATGGACTTAGGTTCTGGATCCCATTGAAGGTTCTTAGCAATTTTCAAGGAGAAGTAAATGTCGACAACTGTAGTCTTTCTATTAAAAGATTCTCCTGAATCAATGTAATTGATGGACATTTCATCATCTTCTAACTCATTGTGATTTCCCTCAACATTTGAGTTAGGTTGTTCCGATGTCCCAGCACTTGAATTTATGTGCACATTTTTGCTGGGTTGTGGATGTTGAGCATCCGACAAGTGTTTCTCTTTTTGAGATTGATTTGCATTTACTGTTTGAGGATTTGAAGTCCTCTGTTTCCGCGGGCGCTTTTGAGAAGCTGGATCCTTTATGACAGAAGTTCTCCCCCTTTTGCTCTCATTGGGGAGTTGAGTGGTTTTATTAGGTACCTCCACTCTTTCTGGCACATTAACCGCCGGAATATGTGATTTTGTCACACCTTTATGATCAGTAAATGCATCTGGCAGGTTATTTGCAATGTGTTGCAAATTTATGATTCTCTGAACTTCAGATTCAGATTCTTTAGTACGTGGGTCTAAGGCTTGAATGCCCGTGACATTCCAATCTATTTCTCGGCATTCTTTGTGGTACTTTTCTTTATCTCCCCCTAATGCCGGGAAATTATCTTCGTCGAAGATACAATCAGCGTACCGGGCTGTAAATAAATCCCCTGTTAGGGGCTCGAGGTACTTAATTATTGACGGAGAATTGTACCCCACATAGATCCCCAATTTTCTGTGAGGGCCCATTTGTGTACGCTGCGGTGGTGATATCGGCACGTATACAGCGCAACCGAATTGACGCAGATGGGAAATGCTTGGTTGATTTCCACGTACTAACTGCAACGGGGAAGCCGTATGATAAGCAGTTGGACGAATTTGAATTAACTCTGCGGCGTGTAAAACCGCATGTCCCCAACAAGAGGTTGGTAGGTTTGAATTCTGTAAGAGTGGTCGAGCAATTAATTTGACTCTTTTAATAAGAGATTCAGCCAAACCATTTTGAGTGTGTACATAAGGCACAGAATGCTCTAGAGTTATGCCTAATGTTAGGCAATAATCATTAATGCACGAGAAGTGAATTCTGCGGCATTATCCATTCGAATGGTTTTTTATCCTGTTTTCAGGATAATTTGCTCTCAATTTGATAATTTGAGCAATTATTTTGGCAAATGCATGGTTCCTTGTGGACAATAGGCACACATGCGACCATCTTGTAGATGCGTCGATTAGAACCATGAAATATCTAAATGGTCCAGATAATGGCTGAATTGGACCACATATCTCTCCTTGAATGCGTTCAAGGAAGTTAAGTGGTTCATTTCGTATCTTAAGATAAGAGGGTCTTAAGATTAATTTCCCTGTAGCACATGCGGTGCATACGAAATCTGAGGATTTAGGGAATTTTGCAAGTCTTAAATCATGACCAACAGAATTTTCAATAATTTTTCTCATCATCCCTATGCCAGGATGACCAAGGCGATCATGCCATACCTTGAACTTGTCAAGATTTTGAAAAATTATTTTATACGCAACATGATCAATTGGTTTAATGTATATGTAGTACAATCCGGTTTTGAGGGAAGGAATTTTCTCGAGTATTTGTTTCTCATATCCGTCATTTTTAGTGATGAGGAGACTTTCGCCATTGCTCTCATCACAAGTTTCAACATGGAAACCATTTTTGCGGATATCTTTGAAATTGATTAGGGTACGAGTTGAGTCGGGATACAAGAGTGCATCCTCTATTGTAATTTTCGTACCCATAGGGAGAATGATGGTGGCTTGACCAGAGCCAATGACCATAGCATCGCGACCAGCGATAGTCATAATGTTTCCTTTACTCTTCTTGAGAGTTTGGAAGTATTTCATTTCCCTTAAGATTGTGTTAGTGGTGCAACTATCCACTAAACACATTTCCTCTTCCATTGGATTGTCTTCGAAGATTCTATATAAAATAAAGAGAATTCATTAAGAACTTGAATTTATATAGAACACATACATTAACTATTATGTCTTAGGTACATAATAATACAAATACCGTAATCGGACAATATAGTACGTCTTTTCCAACTAAGTACGTACAATATAGGCTAGAAACATATATTATGATAATTTAGAGATTAATTGAGATCTCCATACATGTCTTGGGAATTGAATTCCACAAGCATATCATCAATGTCCATGGGGTCATCGTCTTTCTTGACTTGAGCTTGGTTCTCCTTCTGATGAAGAGCTTGAGAACTTTCCGCTTCCAGGGTGATGTTTGGTTGTTCGTTGAAGTGAGCTTCGAACTTCTCCCCTTGAACTTGTTTGCCTTTGCCTTTGGATTGGAGATACAACTCAACCAGGTGCTTTGGATTTCGGCATTTCTTTGTATGATGATTCATACATCCACATCTTTGACAAACTTGAGGGTTGTCTTTGGAGTCATTTTTCTTGAAATGACCTTTGCCCTTATCAAACTTGTTGGATTTCTGTTTGTTGCCTTGTTTCCACTTTCCTTTGAACTCTTTGCGGTTCCTTTTACGACCATTGGATTTGTTCTGAGTGTTGGCATGAGCCTCTGGTAATGCCATAGTGCCCGTTGGGCGACTTTGATGATTCTTCATAAGAAGTTCATCATGCTTCTCAGCTTGAAGAAGCGTGTAAATCAACTCAGAATGCTTGGTGTATTTTTGTTGACGATATTGCTGTTGCAATATGCGCATAGAGGGATGGAAAGTGCACAAGGTCTTCTCAATCAGATCGGCGTCTGAAACAGCCTTGTTGCAGAATCTCAACTTAGCGTTGATCTTATGAATAGCGGAGTTGTAATCCGCCACGGATTTAAAATCCTGAAAACGAATGTTGGACCATTCGCGTTGTGCTTCGGGTAGCATGACCACTCTTTGTTGGTCATAACGCTCCTTGAGAGCGGTCCATAGGGCTTGTGGATCTTCCTCCAGGAGATACTCAATTTTGAGATCAGGATGGAGGTGATGTCGAATGAAATGCAGTGCTGCGTATCTTGTTCTCTCTGATATAGGCTCATCACCTTCTTGAGGAGAGTTTATGGTAGCACCAAGACCACGACCTAAAAGATTGATTTTAAGGTCCATGGCCCAAGTCAAATAGTTGCTTCCATCGAGGGCAAGCTCGGCAAAGTCCTTTTTGGTTATGTCTGCCATTGTCCTGCATGAAATAATCATGCTTGTATTAATTTACTTGAGAGTAAATTAAAGAAATTTTGATGATGCAAAGAGTTGCACAATTTTTAGGTCAAGATGATTCTTTAACGACCCAAGTGTAGATCTTCATTATAGTATAGGCGATGGAGATCGTCGTTAATTTTTCTGGACTCCATTTCTGAGGAAATGGGTGATACTACAATCACGGCCAAAATATAGCATCTATACTTTGAATTTTGGTTATTTGCACTTTGAAGGTAGTCACCGCGAAACGGTGTAGACCTCGCAGTAATGAGCGAAATGAATCGTCGCTAGTATCAAGGACTCCGTTGCAAAGAACGGGCGATACTACAATCGCAGCCATTGATATAGACTTCATTACCTTATGCAATTTACCAAAAATTTTAGGAGATAATCACTTAGTTATGCGCAAAGTTGCATAATCTTCCGCAATTTGAAAGCAAAATGAGGCTTTAAAATTATAAACGGAAAAGGTAGAATTTGCAATAAAACTTCGAAGAAATAAATTACAAATTGAAGTGCATAATATAAAACGATAATATACTATAGTATTACGAAGGTAATACACACATAGTACATAGTTACATATTGATATATGCAATAGGTTATGACCTGAGGGTCTGAAATATAAAAGTACATAAAGCCTGAGGGCTAATATGTAGTTTTAATAAAGATCTAAGGGCTAATATGCAAATATACAGTAAACCTGGGGGTCTACTAGTAAAATACATACTAAATAGTCTACTGATGTAGAGAACTTGTAAAATGCACAATACCCGAGGGGCTAAACAGCAATATACAACCCCTAGGGTTTTTTTTCTTTTTTCTTTTTTTTCAGCCCGGATGGGCCCTTTTGGCCGGCCCATGGATGGCCTGTTGGCCTGCCCGCCGGCCCACTCGTGCCTTTAGGGCTTTTTAAGCCGGGCGGTTAGGGGAATCCCCAATTCCCCTAACCGCCGCCGCCGGTTGCTGTGAGGGGCGGTCGGAGCCGCCGGGTGGGGCGGGAGCGGGGCCGACGCCGCCGGCGTGCGCGAGGAGGCGGGCGGGCGCTGCAGCGGCCGATGACGCCGAGCCGGCGGAGGGAGGGGCTGAGCCGGGAGCCGGCGCCGCCGGGGCCGCGCCACCGATGGAGAGCCGCCCGCCACCATTGACGAGGCCGGGGCCGAAGGCGGTGCGCGCGGGCGCCGGAGGAGCCGGAGGTGGGCCGCCGGGGAAGGTGAGGCGGCGGAGTACGCCTCCGCCGTTGGAGAATGCTCGCGGGCGGGAGGGCGCGCCATTGGGAAGCCCGACGCCGGGGCTGCTGCCTGAGGACTCGCCGGAGCCGTTGGAGACGCCGTTTGCGAGCGGTGGTGGCGGAGGGGCGGCTAGCTCGGGGTCGGAGATCTCCCCGTGCGCCGCTGGATGAGCCGGAGCTCCGCCGTTGCCGGGGGAAGGCGAGGCCGGCCACGGGCGCCAGGGCGAGGAAGCTCGCGGTGGGGAGAGCGGGAGGGGTCCCCACAGGCGTCGGCGTTGAGGGCGCGCTGGGCCGCCAGCCGCCGAAGCGCCTGATGGAGCCGACGATGCCATGGCAAGGAGGCGATTAGGGGCCGCAATCCGAGCGGCCATCGTCGGAGGATGAAACGCACGGTGGTTGCGGTTTCTGCGTCTCCGGCGAACACGGCGACGGCGCCGGCGCGGTGGTGAAGCCAATGGTTCGAGGATAGAGGTGATGGCGACTTCAACAGTGGCAAGAATGGTTAGAAATTCTTGAATGATCTGTTCTGCCATTGCTCACCTTCTTCCTCTCTGTTCTTCGTGTTCTTGCCTCTGTGAATTTGTTGGCCGAAGTGTTCTTGGTAGAGGCTAAGTGCTGATGACGTATTGCAGTATGAAATGTAGAATGCGATTGAGACAGCAATTAGGCACAGAGAATAGAGATTATTGTATTGATTCTGGATTCAATGTACATATATATACATGCTCAAACGACGGCAGTTGCCGCTTTGGAGCGTCGCGAGCGGTTGCTAAGCGCCGGTTGAAAGTTGATCACACGTGCGTCTGTTGCGAGAAGACGTCTGTTCACAACACCTTGCAAAGGCTGCTCAATATTCTCTTGTCATAACTTGACAAAAGGTGCTTTCAATATCAATATTCTCATGTCATAGCCTCAATCACAATAGAGATTCGTGTCCTGTAACACGGCTTTTACAAACTTTGAGTGTAAACTTTGTCACGCTCCAATGTAAACTCTATATGTCTTGAACAAAATCCCCATAGTTTCCAAAAAAGGAAAAACAGACAAGCCTCACGCCACTGGAGCGTTGGCGACGAGAGATGGAACCCTTCTGGTCAAACATGTTTTCTGTCCGCATCGTAAGGATCAACGTAGAAGCTAAAAGAGAGAGGGATTAGTTGGCATCAACACTAAGGGTATGCGGGGTAGAAGTTAAGGCCAAAAAGCTCACCACCAAAGCTAATCTTATTAGTTGATGCTAAGTTTTTATTTTCTCTCGACTTTTACTTTAAACAGCAAACTTCAAAGAATTCAGCACTAGCTTGCATTTTAGGTGGTGCTAAAAGATATGATAAAAGAAATCTAAAGGAGTATAATATTACGAGAAAACTGATCTATTCACCTTAGCCCCTCTAAATTTGATGCCAGGGATACGGATGCTCATATGAAGCTATCCGCACGTCCCTAACCTCTATAAACACATCGTGACCAAATATGTCGTGGGTCTGAACCCATCATCCTTGTTCCGTATTTTCTCATTCGCAATTTGACGATATTGTCTCATCTCTCTCATCCACGTATCTTCACCTGTACCGGCGTGCCCCGCCAATGTTTGATTTTTTTAGTTAAAATTTCACAACGTGAAAGTTTTTGAATAATTCAATGGGAACACTTGATTTTCACGAGATCATAGTCGCCCTAAGTTGAAAGTTTCTGATTTTGAGTTATATTTTCTTTTTTGAAAGTTTTTGAGTTTAGTTCAGATTGGGAAGAACTGTCTTTCAGATGAAAAGATAGGAAAGAACCATAGGAAAAGCTGGAGACTACCACATGACGCAATCATGGGTGTCATGCAATCATAAAGTTAACCATAAGTTCCTCTCTTTTTTTGCTAGCTTAACGGGTAAATATTTACCGCATAAAAATTGGTAGTAGTACGAAGCACCACTACAGACTACTAGTAGTAGTTTCTTTCTTTCGTTTATTTTATTTCTTTTTCTTTCTTTCTTTTTTCTTTTTTCTGTCATTTTTTAAATCTTGATTTGAAAATTTCTTCTTTTCCTACTTTTGTTCTACTGCTTTTTGCATTTTCTTAACATTTTTTCATCGGGGAATTCACTATTCTCTAGGTTTTCTCTCATCAGTTTTCTACTCTTTTTCTCCACAACTATCTTATAAGCAAAATGAGGGAAAACACATAAATCCTAGATAAGAAAAGATGCAATAAAATATAAAGAATCTACGTATGCAGTAGACAACTACTAATAAATGCAGTAGATAATTGTCAACAATTGCAGCAGACAAGTGACAAAAAATACGATAGATAGAAGCATGCGGTAGAGAATAATAAAAAATACGATAGAAATATATACAGTACAGATATAAAAGGTATGAGTTGATCCTAGCCATTCATGCAATTAGACCCAATGGCTCCTGAATTGAGTTGGACCTTTGCAAATTACCTCGTAATTGCATATTTAACAGAGAGTAAAGAAGAGTCAATCCTCACATAACCCTCTGTTCTATTTTTCCCTCTCCACAAATTCCTCATGCTAATGACCAATATACACAACACGCTTTGGTGGATATTTGGATAGTACATAGTTTGTGCAATATATATTTGTGAAACGTGCACTGTTCATGCTTAATTGCTAGTATATAGTAAAGAATGACAAAAAAAGTTGTAGACAACTAAAACTATACAATAGAACTATAGCACCATATGAAATCAGAGATCGTTGTAAACAATATTATAGAATGCAGTAGATAAAAAGAGTCATTAAACATATTCAATCGGATCTAGATTTGAAGATCTCGTCGAAACAAACACAATAGTTAGAATGGATCTTGATTTGGACGACGAATTGAGAGTTATGTTTTTTTAAAAATTTCGAGATCAACTTTAAAACGCTGATGTCATCCATTTCAAATGCGAGCTACCTACCTCAGAAAAAAGCGCGCGAGAGGATTCTAACACGTTTTCAGACAGAGAAAAGCATGGAAGAAAGAATTACAAAAAGTAGAAACATTTACTTACTTTGTATATAGTAACGGGTACTAGCTAGCTTTTTTCTTTCTTTTTGACAAAGCATCTTGCTTGTCCATTATCTTTGAAGAAAAACAAACGAAACCCCTTAAGAGCCAAAACATCCAGCAGATGGATTTCTCAATGCGAGGCAGCTAGAAGCATAGTTTTTTCTTTTTCTTGGAGTGACAGCTAGTAGCATAGGGGCTGTTTGTTTCCCTAGGTCGCACCTGGCTCGTATATGGGATACCACATGAGCCTTGTTTGGTTGGTTGGGTCGGCTCCTCAGCCTGGCCTGCGAGGTGCAAAAAGGACTTCCTAGCCAAGCTGATAGAGAAACAAAACTGTTGTTAGTTAGTTATCTGGAAAAACTTTTATGGCTATGGAAAAGTAAACATATAGCTTTGGGTTGATCCAAACCATCTACAGAATTTTGGAAAATGAGCCTGAAGCATCAGCACATTGCAAAAAGCTGGGAGAAGTCAGCTCTTTTAAACAGCTAAATTTGCATTGCAAAACCCATAGCCACTGTTGGCAAAAGCTACTCCAAAGCTAGCCGTTTGGTTGGGCTGCAACTTTTTCCAGTAGAAAGCTACAGCTTTTTTCAATGGAAAGCTACTGAAAAGCCCAACCAAACAGGGCCTTAGTGTGCAAGACCGCTTGAGCCGTTTTGCCTGCACCTGCAAAGCAGCGCCCTTGCACCGATGATGCAAAGGAGAGAGGGTTACTTGCCTCCTCCTATTTTACTCGTCACTTTCCCCCCAGCCACCTCTCGTTCTCAACTCTCTCCCATGTCGAGCTCCCCTCTCGCTCCTCCACATCTACTCTTGCTCCGGCATGAACCTGTGGTGTTGCTCCGTTGCTTTGTCCTCCGAGCACAGGTAGGTGCGGCGAACGCTTGTCCGGCGCGGCGGTGCCATTTGTGGAGGTGGAGTTTCTTCTTCCCCGCCCCTTTGTCCTCCTCCTCCTCTCTCTTTACCTAATCTACATGCTTGTTGCGGTCTATTTTTGACCTGGTTACCTCTATTTTGGATGATAAATATGTCAGATCCGTGTTTGTATGTGCTTGATTGTGCCTTACTTTTTTGGGGAAAAGGATGGGTAGGGTTGGGGCTATGCTAGTTACCTCTATTTCTGGATGATAAATAGGCCGGATTGTTGTGTATGCTTGAGTATTTTTTTTTAGAAAAGACAGCTAGGGTTGGGGCCATGGTGTTCTTTTAATGTTAATGTCAAGTTTGTGAAATGAATATGAGATGGCTATCATACATTGACCTGCTAATTTTTATGCATGGGTGGTGGCTACTCTAGAACGATGTTTGCTCGTGCCACATTAAATATGAATTTTCGTATTGTCAAGGAAGGTTTTCTTATCATGTCACCTACATATTTATGTTATTTGTTCGCATAACGGATGCACCTTGCACTACTTTTTTGATGGCCTATGATGGTTCTACATGTTACAAATACATGTTGTTAAGATTAGCACCCAGTATGGCCTATAATGGTTTCTGTTGTAAGATTTTATTTTATTTTGTGATTTCTGATGCACCTGATGGGCATTTATGGTTTTTTGTTGCTACTACTTGATGCCTTTGTTTTTGGTAAGAACAGATGTCGATGCACTTATTGCCATATATTTGCAATTTGTTGGTAAGAATAGATGCATGCCCTTGTGAAATAACCTGAGGCCATTTATTTGTGCATAATATGTGTGAGATGCAATTGTTGTAAAATGACATAACGTAAGGCCACAGTTTTGTTTTCTAGGTAGTGTTAGATGTAAATGGTATTCATAATTATATAAACCGAGGCCAAAGTTTCTGGAACAATGATTCCTTTTCTTGAGTGCAAGTGATGTTTCATACTTATTACACGTGAGACCAGCACATGTACTACTGCAAGTGACATTTCATCCTTAGTACTTTTTTCTTGTTCATGGTTTCTTGTACTACTGTTTATTTGTTGGATCGTTTCTTCAATAATTGTGGTGGGCAGGACCATGTCAAAATCCTCTTGCTGCAAAGGGAGCATATTGATGCAAATAATCTGCTAGTGTATGTCAAACATACTTTCAAATGTACATCGTTTGTATTACAATATTACCGTCTAAATATATTTTGTAAATTTGCTTTTTAATATAAGCTATTCATTGTGGTTTCACATGTTTATATATACTTTGTATTCCTCCATCCCAAAATATAAGACATATTTTGTTTCGTTAAGACAAAGCTTTGATTAACAATTACTCTATTAATATGTGGTTTATATGATACAAAGTTACAATCATAAGTAAGTATTTTTGAATACGAATCTATTGACATCAATTTTATGTCACATAAACTATATACTAATAGAGTAATTGTTGGTCAAAGTCTTTGAAAGAGCATCTATGCCCCTAAATAGTTTTGATGGTTAATGGCAACCCAAACTGAAATCTAATGTTTACAATGAGTATAAGCAGGATGAGTAGGTTCCATGAAGAGAATTCATCCAGGAAAGGATGACCACCCAAAAGTATAAAGGTGGTTTCCAGGACAAGGAGATAGCTGCGCTAAGCAGCTGTGCCACAGCTGTGAAGAAACCGGTGCTGTGCAAGGAGTTGCAAGTAAGGTGATGGTGGCTTGATCCGTCAAGGGCCGTTATTACAGTTAGTGGAAGCTGAAGTCTAGGTTTGCTAGTTTTCTTAAGTCCTTAGAAAACACCTGTACTATTAAAAAGGATGAAGTAGTAATGATTCATTGGAGTTCCTTTTGCTCAATGCTCAGAGTGTTGGACAGTGGCATTGATGCTTTGAGGTCAGTGGCCCTGTAACAACAGTTTTGCACAAGTGTAAAACTGGGTTGTGCTAGCACACTGCTGTGCTAGCTTCCTAAAACCCTAGAGCAAAAGTTACCTGTGTGGCACAGCTGTGTCACAGGTGAACTACCGCTCTATGACTCAGGTACATCTCTGTTCAGGGAAGAGCTTGTAAATGCTAAGGGAACTGCACTGCAATAGTCTGTCTGCCGAGTCAAAAGATTGTTGGAGGTTCTCTCCTAAGTAGGTATCAGAGTTAGTGTGTGCGCTGAGGGCATATAGTGTGCCAAGACCGGGCTGAGTAGTGAGGTTACGTCAGTTAGGGTTTCACCTGTGTCAGCCTCCGGTGACACATGTGTCGATCTGCCTGAGCCAGTTACCATTGTGCGTTGTGATTAGCTGTGTCACCGGTGCCTGTCACCGGTGACCCACTTAATCCTACATGGCATGAGTGTAATGGTCAGGTACATGTGGACTCTATATATAGAGGACCAGGGGAGGTCTCAGACCTCAACCTTTGCCAAACCTCTGCAATCCATTTCGACCGTTGCAAACCTCTTTTCTCCTGAACAGAAGCAACCATTCCTAAGTCTTAATTCAAGAGAGAGTTAGAGCTTTGAGCAGCGGGCGCTGGTTCCTCCAAGAGTTATTATTGCAGATTCTTTCTTGGAGTGTCTACTCTTAGACAGGCGTAGGAGTTGCTGTGACCATCCAAACTTGTGTGGGCTGGTACAGTAGTCTGTGAAGGTGATTTGAAATCTACCTGCTACAAGGCGAAAAGATTTCCACAAGTAAGAGAAAGAGACCTGAGAACTCAGGTACTTGGAGAACAAGCATGATTCAGTGCTGGTGATCTCTTCGGAGTAGCCTCTCCAACGGAGACATACCATCTCTGAAAAGAGTGAGAACTTCGGTGAAAAATCTCGTGTCTCTCTGAGTACTTTTCAATCTGTACTTACTTGCTCATCTGATTTGCATGCTTGTGTGATTTACTGATATACATAATCTAGCTGCAATCTTTTCTCATTGCCTGTGTTAATCTAGCTGTGTCACAGTTGCCTTATTGCTTATCTCATATCTGTGCCAGTTACCTGTTACACAACTATCTGCCATATATCTATTTAGGGCTTTTAGATTACCTATGTTAGCCACTTGTGTGACAGTTACATGTTAATTTACATATGAAATACTGCCTAAGTAGCTGACCTATCTCACAGCTAACTAAACCTTTAAACCTGCTAAGTCTTAAACATGTTAATTTGAAGTAATTGTTTAAAATTTGATTAGTCTCCTATTCACCCCCCTCTAGTCGGCACCTACGATCTTTTCAGTCTTGTCTTAACCAAATAAAATACGTTTTACATTTTGGGACGGAGGAGTAATAACGTTATGATGACTACTCCATGTACTTTGTAAATGTGTTTTTCAATACATTTTTTGATTAAGTGTTTTTCAATATTACCTCTTCGTCGTAGTTTCACCTGTATATATATACTTTGTAATAATGTTACAATTACTATTCTATACGGCTGCACACTTATTCATACTTTGTAAAATCCACTATTTTTGGTAGAAAGTATCACTCTTGGACATGACTTGACGACTTTATGGGCTGCCAACTGCAAATATCATTTAACTCTCAGCCTACATTGCTTTCACCACGGTAGAACTTACAAGAGATGCCTGCATGGATCAACTCAGTTTTTATTCATAGGTGCTTAACTCTACTATCTTTTCTAATACAATCTCTGAAAAATATTAAACAACGATTAAATAACATCAATTAACAGGTATATGTATAAATAAGACTACAAACATAATAAAAATCCAATCACCTCTCATTCCTTGGTGGTGTCCTCACCTTTTAGATAAGAGGTAACTAAACCCGACTTAGATACAACCAACCAAACAATATCTATTATATATAGTATTGCTTTGTACAACCTTGATACAACCTAAAAAATAACATCTACTATATATAGTATTGTTTTATATATCCTCGGACACAGCCTCCTAAACAGTATTTCAGACTTACGTCATATAGACAATCAAACATCCTTCTTCCTCTCTCCCCTTGCACTTGCATCTACTCGGCTAGGACCGAGACGTCGAGGCTGGGGGATACGAGCCGGCGAGGGTGACCAGGGAACCAAAGAGGACCATGGTTAATGACAAGACGGTGATCTATATTCCCACTGACGGACTGACTGATGGCCTTTAAACCTTTTGGAAAGGAGAAACGGATAACATCATTTCCATTACCTACCTGCCCTGCTAATGATAACGCCTTATTTAACAACTCCTCCACATCGTTAGGTGGCCTCCTCGATCAGAGTCACAAACTCGCAACCTCCCGTATTACTCTCTCCCGCATCCCCATCTAGGGTTTGGCCCCTCCCTCCCCAACTTCCTATAATCCTATTCTTATCTGTCCTTTGTTTCTCTCTCTCTCTCTCTCTCTCTCTCTCTTGGTTCTCCACGGCTACGGCGGTGGCGGCGGCGAAGCGGAAGCCGGTGTTCGTCAAGGTGGACCAGCTCAAGCCCGGCACGACCGGCCACACGCTCGTCGCGAAGGTGCTCAGCTCCAAGACCGTACTCCAGAAAGCCCGCGCCAGCGCGGGCCCTGGCCCGGCGGCGAGGCCCACGAGGATCGCCGAGTGCCTCATCGGCGACGAGACCGGCTGCATCCTCTTCACCGCCCGCAACGAGCAGGGTACGATCTGTCCTTTTTGTGTAGTAATCTACTCTTTGGCGTCATGCGCGTTTACTTGTGAGTAGTCCTTTGCCTTGGGAGATTGGTTGAAGTTGCGTGCTTATCGTTACATACTTGGATTGGTACATTAATCGACAATACCATCATGTTTTTTGTTCTGATATCAGTGAAGAGTGTGTATGCAGTTGTGTTCTTTTATCTATATAGTACAGTATGTCGGTTTGTAGCACAACTAGGGTGGAGCTCAATGGAATATATTGGATTTCTTTGTCCTTGTTTCGTGCAAAATTGAAAATGTTATGATCCCTGGAATTGTATTGTGAAAATGTACTAATTGCTTCGAGAGTGTATCTAAGTGGTAAAAGTACTACTGAACTTGGAAGGTGTTGATTTTCTGTCAGAAATTTAGTCAGTCGAATGGTATTGGCGTCTCTTTCTATATTCTCTGTTTAAGTGCATGTGGAATCGCAATGTTCTTGTTGTTGACTAGATTTTGTCCGTTTTTGTTAGTATATAGATATGTCTTTTTTGGAATCTCTGTGTACCAAATTGCAACACCCCTTGACAGGAGCCCTTGAGCTCTTCACCTAGGCCTGCTGGCAATCAGAGTCAGGAGACTCGTTCTTGTACATAACAGTATAGGCTTTCAAGCACATTTTGTCTTAACCTGATTGCAAGATTGTTGCATCCTTACGAGACAGCTGATTGTACATAACAGTGTGATCCTAAATCTTAATATGCTTTCTCATGTTATGCCTGTCATGTTATTTTGGATCTTTTTCGCACCTAATTCTATGTTGCTTATGGCGAAAGCATAATGCATGACAACTGCATGTACTTTGCATGCTTCGCACATACATGGAAAATCATATTCTTCGTTTACCTGTCCCTTCTATATATTTTACTGAAATTTGTTTATTCCCAACTCATGTGTGTTAAGGCATCAGTTTAATTATGCTCATCATAAATGCATGAATATCTTCTTGACTGATTTAGTGAACATATTTTTACTTGGGTAATATCTAACAAGACTGTAACTTTTGACAGTTGACTTGATGAAGGCTGACAGCACTGTTATTATCCGCAATGCAAAGATTGATATGTTCAAAGGTTCAATGAGACTTGCTGTGGACAATGGGGCCGCATTGAAGTCACTGATCCAGCAAGCTTCGATGTAAAGGCGGACAACAATCTCTCACTTGTGGAGTATGAACTTGTCAATGTTGAAGAGTGAAGATCGCGTCGATTTCATTGTTGATCATAAGAAGTGCTTTCCAAGCCTGTTGGTCAAATTCTACTTGTTGAGCTGTCAAGAACGTGAAAGATGGAGCTTCTGAACTCAGATTGGAGTTGTCGGCTCGAACTACCGCAAGTTCCTTATCAAGATTTCTATCTGTGAATGAATGTTTGTTGCTGCAGCTGTTGTGTTTGTAAGAACAAATGTGATGTGCTGAGCAGTTAATACGCTGGTACATTTTGATCTCCTAAAAGGACTGATGCGTTTGAGGAGATATTTGGTTTGCATTAGTATCTGATTTTTAACATTAGGGCAATGTATCTCCTCATGTTAGAATCATCAGTACATGTGCACTATATCAGCACAATCGTTTGATATGAGTGCAAACGTGTTTACCCCCTAGAATTATTCTTAGACAGCTATAGTTGTCGAATCATGGCAAAGCTGGTCAAATCACCCACCAAAAGAAGCGATTGTCAGCAGAAATGTATACACAGAAATAGCGCACGACAGATGTTGGTCTCAGACTCAGTGTCCATCTGCCATCATGACGTCGAACTTCGAGAGCTACTGCGTGGTATATGGCAGCCACGGCGGCCACCACAAAGGTCAGAACCGACGGCCACGGGATAACTCCAGCATCTAAATTCGGCGTGAAGGGAACCTGGGAGCTGGGAAGAATCGACGATTAGAACCAGAATAAGCGAGATTTTTTTATAAATATTATTTTTAAATTATTTTTTTAGAATTTATAGGTTTATTTGAAAAATCACAAAACTAACACCCTGTCATCCCCTGTCATCCAACGTTGGACGACAAGAGGCACGACAAAGGGACTTGTCGTCCAACCGTGGAACGACAGCCCTGATCATCAGGTCTTGTATAAATCTTAGTAGAAAAATGGATCATTTACGGGCCTATGTATCCACGGGTGCAATTGGATTTCAAATCCGTACGCCGGTTTTTGAATTGCTATAAATTTAGACTGTTTTTACCAAATTTGGGTAAATTCATATCAATTTGAAAACCAGCGCACGGATTTGAAATCCGATAGCACCAGTGGATACATGGGTCCATAAATGATCCATTTTTCTACTAAGATTTAATGCATGAAATGATCTGGAGGAAGAAGCAGAGTTAGAGATATAAGTCATCTTAGGCCTATGGATTCACGGTTGAACAACAGGCTCCTTGTCATCTAATGGTTAAATGACAGGCCCTCTTGTCATCCAATGGTTGGACGACGGGGTGCTAGTTTTGTGATTTTTTAAAAGAAATCTATAAATTCTGAATTTTTTAAAAAAATAATATTTATAAAAAAAAACTCCAGAATAAGCAGGAGTGGATACCGCAGAGGTAGGGTTGTAGAGTACTCGTGGAATTCTTTTGACGAGTTTAAGTAATAACGACAAGACTAGAAGCAGAACCATGTGTCAGCAGAGACTTTCAATTTAATATTATTTCTTCGCCAACGCCATAATCAGTACCCATACGACCAAATTCAGTTAGACAACCACGGGTAAATCTTGCCACGACCAGGTATAAACCTGTAGACACTTATACAAACCAAAATCCCACAATACAGACTGAGAAGAAGCTGACCAAAAAGTAGTTTAAATTCAATGGGGGAGGTCCGTAGCAGCTACCATCACAGCAGGCTCCGACAACAAGAAATCATCCATCTACAAATAGAAACGAATAATCTAAGCTCCAACTCTTCAGCTGTAAAAATTACAACAATAAAAACTGCTTTTGCTCTCTGTCCATAAATTCCACTTTGCATAATAAAACGAATACAGATGGCGAAATAAATAGCAAGTGTCTTCATCCAAGACAACCTCCATCGTCACTAATCACAAGCCTATACAGATATAAAATGGGTCAAAAAACTTTTTTTGGCTACAAGGCATAAGTGATTTTATTGCAGACAATAATCATAAATTATTATCCAACGTAAATTAAGGATGTAGATTTGCATTGTCTAGCAAAAGATCATGAAGAACCAATATCATTGATATGATTTTCCTAAAAAACTTATTAACAGCCTAACCATCCTTCAAATCTTCTCATACAAGGCAAAGTTAAATTTCTAAATTTTCGATGACAATAAAACATTTTATTGAACTTTTAAGGAAATGTGGTGGAAATGCAATTTTTTAAAGATGACTGGGGAGGATCCGAGTTCCATGGGGATAGATGTATTTGTTTGCTACATGCAAGAGAATGATATGCTTTGTCAAAGCAGAGATGGTTGCAAAAATGCATCTTGTAAGCATCTTCATCTTGCATTCTTGTGCAAACAATGGGGTGGAATTGACAGAACACAGTTACGAACATATGCTATCATGGATATTTCTTAAAATCTGACCAGACCTGTATATTTGACTTGAGGAGACTATAATCTGCTACATTCCACCTAGAAATTGTCACACGTCATCATTGCCAGCTGGGTCAATACACAAGAATCAGTGACCCTTTTGCCTCAAATTTGTAATTCATGGTTACGTGCGTATTAAAATTATAGAAAACATTCTATTTAAATACTAAATTTACAAACAATTTCAACCAGCTAACGGGAAACTTTTTGTAAGACTAGAAGAAACAATAAAAGGTGGTAACTCAAGACATTATCTGGACTATCATGAGAAAACAAAGTATTGTTTTCATATGATGTTACATGTTTACGCATTGGATGAACAGTCCCATACAATAACTGATGAAATTCCTTTAAATAAATGCAACGGTCTCCTCTTTCCGCAAATCCTTCTGAGCCATAAATTAATGAAGGAACCTAACCATCAATAGTTATTAGTGAGTCCTTAAGGTTTATTCACCTTTTGGGGCTTGATGTTCATCTAGTTTCGCCTTGACCTACAACAAGGACCATGTCGAAGTATAAGATTGGTTTCAACATGACATTCCATCATCATATTTTGATTTTTATCTAGAGAAAATTAATTTACATAAGGTTATGACATGGGCACTTGAGGAACTTCACAAATATAATGTAAAAAATCTAAGAACTGCGTGAGAGTGTCACATTAGCCTATCTTTGTCCACATAGAATGTAACTGTCATTGAAATGTTTCAAGCTGCTCATCTGACTAGAAAAATGTCAATGCTGGGTATTCAGCGTAACACAGAAAAACATAAAATGGACTATGAGGCTTTTTTCTTTTCCTACAATAAGATCCAAAGAAGTTGAAAACAAGGGCTGGGACAATAAACATGGATTAAAACCGTGACAGAATGTTGGTTCTGGCAAAGGTTATATGATATAAGTAAGATATTTGTAAAGCACAGGATAACAAAGTTAGTGGAGATAATACAAACTACAGGAGACTGCTATTGTATGCAACTTCTACTGAACTAGTTGATTGTCTATTCAGAGCGATCTGGGCTCTTAGGGTATGTTTGGTTCATGCCATAGCATGCCCTACCAATATTTGCCAACCATTGGCTAGCCAAAAAATTGGTTAGAGATTTCTTGGCCCTTGGTTTGCCAAAATTTTGGCAATTATTGTGAAGAGAATGTGAGAGGGATGGGCAAGTTCTTATGAGCAGCCAAAATTTTGGCAACCAACCAAACAAGAGCTAAAAAATCATAGGCTGCCAATTTTTTGGTAGGGTAAATTTGGGCACAAACCAAACACACCCTTATTTGTTCAAGTTAACCCAAACCTTTAGTGCAGGAGGGGCAGAATTAGGTTGAGGTTTCACACAACGTCAGAGCTTGAATAACCTACAAGCAAAAGGGCATAGTATTCTTGTCTGGGCAGACAACAACGCATTGGCTTATTATGTTTACTTGTTGATAAATAATAAAACAGGCTTGAGAGCACGAATACAACTAACACACATCGAATTCCTATTGCCACTCAATACTCGACCTAGAACTCTGTCAGATCATTAAGAAAATTTTGAACTACGCTGCAGTGATCAATCCGCTTGTGATCAGTCCAAAACTACTCTACTCTACAGTCCATAGCAATAAACAAATATCCTTCATAACTGAATCATCTAGCATTGCAAAAACAGTAAGATCAGGGCAAATTACCTTCGGAAAGCCAGCCAAACCCCCTGCGAGCCGGGGCGGCGAGGAGCGATGTCATGAGCGCTGACGCCGTGGCGCTGTGCATGGGCATCAGCGACTCAACGCAGAAGCTGCTCATCTCCACCGGCGACCTCCAGATGCCGAAACACAGGTACCAAACTTTTTCATCCAGATCGAGAGAACGGGAAATGAAGAAAAATGAAGGTTCCTACAGAATCAGGAACAAGGAGCGCCCGTACCTTAGGAGGACGCGGGGAGCAGATGCCGGGAACCGCCTCGGGAGCGGAGCCGGTCCAGCGCGGGAGGCGGCTCTGGCGGCCGCTCCGCGGAGGGAGGCGGCGGTGGGTCCGGATCGGAGGAAGGATCTCGCGGCGGCGGCGGCCATTGCGGCGGGGCGTGTGCGTGGAGCGGTGGCGCTCGGCAGGAGGAGGAGAGAGAGAGAGAGAGAGGGGCTAAAACCCTACAGGTAGCTGGGGCTTGACGAGGGATCGTGCGCGCAACTTCAGTTTAATTGACGGTCCATTCACAAGCAGCTGCGAGCTTCTAGTTGGGCTGGCTTTCTCTCTGGCCCATGGGCATCTCCGTCGCCGGCCCGTGCCTCGCGTCGTGGCGTCGTGATTTCGTGAAATTTCCAGCGAGTCGGACGGCGATCTAGGCGAGACGAGCGGCTGGCTAACAGCGCGACCGCAAGTCCGCAACCGCCGCGGCCAAACCTACCATGGCAGTGGCACACCGTGCGGTTCAATGCCCATCAACTTCCAAACAAAAAGCAATGTTATTTTTTGGTGGATTTAATGAGCCGTAGGATTTGTTGTAACGAATGATACTTCCTTCGTCCCAGAATGTAAGACATATTTTGATTTGTTAAGACAAAGATTTAACCAACGATTACTTCATTAGTATATAATTTATATGATATAAAATTGATGTCGTTAGATTCGTATTCAAACATACTTACTCATCATGATTATGACTTTATATCAAATAAATTATATATTAATAGAATAATTATTGATCAAAATTTTATCTTAACAAGTCAAAATATGCCTTATATTTTGAAACGGAGGGAGTAATTCAGTGCTCCAGCTGCAGGTACCGGTCATGGCCTTCTGGGTCGTTCGTTGGTTGTCACCACCAGCAAGGATCCAATTCAAGCAGCCATCAGTTTCGTCATGCACCGTGGAGGACGGATTTAGGGCCTACGTGTTATTTGTCTGCTGGAATTATTGTACGCCACTGTTTATGGTCCCTCACGCATCCACGTGAAGAAAGCAAATTAACTCCAACAAGGTACCCTCAACATAAAAGCCTCCAATGTTCGTGCGAAATGGGAATCTTAAACCCAGCAAAACTCAGACACGACAAACGTGCGACTAATCAACCATGCCTTTGCGGACGAGGATTAATTTATCCTCTTTTTTATTGCAGCATAGGAATTGGACCCGTGCACCGACAAAATGATCAGTAAGGAGCATTTGGTAATGATAGTAGACATTCCATTACTCACACAAGTTATTCATCCGTTCCATCACCATTCCATAAGTAGTGCATATTGGCAGCTAGCTCTGCCTTAAGTAGTACGTAAACTGCCTTCAAAAAAAGTGGTACGTGACAACGTCCTTGCAGCACATATGGGGCCGTGCATGCAATTAATTAAGTACAGTTCTTGACTAGCAATATATCTGATAATATGATTATTAGAAGCAGAAACACATGCATCATCTCACTCATGGAATGTACCGCTCGTTCTGGTTTTCCTGGAAGCCGTTCTGCTTCTCCACCACCCCATTGCCGAACTCGTTGCCGTTCCCGTACTCGTACCGGCCGGCCGCA
Source organism: Stipa capillata (assembly GCA_019208055.1). Classification (NCBI taxonomy): domain Eukaryota; kingdom Viridiplantae; phylum Streptophyta; class Magnoliopsida; order Poales; family Poaceae; genus Stipa; species Stipa capillata. The sequence continues at coordinate 993,674 of JAGXJF010004472.1, forward strand.
TCGCCATACCTTCCCGCCGCCGCTCGCCACCAGCATCTCCACCAGCGCGGCCGTACCCGGAGCCGTTTCTCCTCGGGGCGCGTCCGCATCGGGTTGGATTCGTAGCCGTAGCCGTACTTGTCGGTGTCCACGTCGTAGTAGTACCGGCCGTTCTGGTACAGCCTCGTGTCGCTCATCCCGTAGTGTTGCCGCTGCTTGCCGCGCATGCGCGCGTACGACAACGGCCTCCCCCTGCCGCTGCCATCCTCTGGGAACAACGCCTCTGCGCCCTCCTCGCCTGGGGATTCTTCCACCGGGACCGTGGCCTCCTCGTGCGCCGCCGGCACGTTGTTGGTGGTCGTCAGCTTCTCGGCGTCATGGTGCACGCCGCGGCGGAAGTAGGCCGGCGGGTAGTTCTCCTCCGGGCGGCCGTAGAGGCCGTACCCGCGGTTGCTGCCGCTGGACGGCCGGGAGAATGCCGGCGCGCCGTTGGGATCAAACGCTTCCGGCACCACGGTGGTGGTGGTGGTTGTTGCCGCCTTGTTGTCGGGCTCGATGGTTTCGGGGCGCGTCATCTTGCTGAAGAAGAGGCGACCCCACGCATCAACGCGGGGCGCCGCAATGGCGAGGAACATGAACGCGAAAAAGAAGAGGTGGTGAGCAGAGGAAGCCATGCAAAGCTGTCCGTGGTACCTACAACGCAACGCCGCAGCGCGTACTCTGTTTGTTTCCGTGCGAGCTCGCTCTCACTTATATATATAGCCGTGCCGATAGGTCACCACTAACAGTGTGCCACAATTGGACCGTTTTTGTAGGAAAAACAATGGTAGCTAGAAAAGGGAATGGACCAGAAAGGCAAAATTATCACACGGTAGATTGAAAGCAGGGTCGTGCGATGATGCGGGGATTGCCGGGGGAGAGCGTGCATGGCGCAGTGTGCATGATGGGAGTTGGTGCTCACTGCGTGTGAGATCCAGGAGTCAGGAGACATATGCGTAAGTCTCGCATTGATGGAAGTCATGAGCTACGAACAGGGATCATGCAAGTGCTAACGTTTGGCCCTGATCATTTTGGCAGCGTGAGTTTTTAAATATCTCTCGTTCCACATGATCGTTCAACATGTCCTTAGCCGTGAGTTACTGTCACGTGACAGGGAGAGTAGTGTACTAGTGTTGGTTGTAATAAAATCTGAAGTTGGTTCATCCGTCCGTATACTGGTTTAGCTGCAATGTCATATTTCATCGGAGGATACATGGTTATCAATCAACTGACACTGCGTAATGGAAAGAATAAGGAAAATGCTATGGTCTGTAGTTCCATTCTAGTTTTTTATAGGATAAGTACGAAAAAATATTTTCATCACAACCAAAAAGTGTTTCCGTCGCGTGAAATTTGTTACATAGAAACATCTCAAAAAATAATATTTCTATAATACTATTATGTCACACATGTAAAAAACAATATTAATTTATTTTATTTTCGTAGTAGTCCAATCTAAAAATAGGACCAAACTACCGATCTATAGTCTTACAGTTCGCTAGAGTTGAGAATCCAGACTAAGGGCCTGTTTGGTTGGGCTGTGGCTGTTGACAAAGCTGTTGTTGGCTGGCTATCTGAAAAAACAGATATGGTTGTGGGAAAATGAATATATGGTTTTTGATTGATCCAAACCATCTAAAGCATTTTGGAAAATGAGCACTGAAACTTCAGCACATTGCAAAAAGCTGGCAGAAGGCAGCTTTTCTAAACAGCTGAATTTACACTGCAAAACCCACAGCTACTATTGGCAAAAGCTTCTGAAAAGCTGGCCATTTTAGTTGGGCTGCAGCTTTTTCCAGTGAAAAGCCCAACCAAACACCCCCTAACACATGCCAGTCGCACCGCAACTGGGACAACTCTGCCGATTTCGGCCAGAGGTTGCCGTCTGCCGGCACTGGATCTACCCATGCGGACACGGCCAGGACAATGTACGTTTCAGCCAACTCGATACCGTCAAGTGAAGCAGGGGAAGCGTTAAAATGTTTGGTTCTTTGTAGGGGAAACGGACGTGAAGTAGTTCACATGAGGTTTCCGAAGAGTGAGGCCCAATGGCTTGTGCGTTTGCTTTACATCGGCCGTGCCCGTGGATTTGTGGATAGGTCTTTCTGGACTGGCAACCGATTCTCTTGTCGTGCAACCACGTTGTCACGACATGAACGAAAATGTGACGCCCAGTATCCACCAGATCGGCACTCCCCTTGCGGGTCGTTTCCTCCGCAGAAACCTTGTATGTTGTATTGTTTTGGTTCCTCATTTCTGGCTATCATATTGTTCTTACGGGTCAGAATAGAGCTAGCGCATGTTTTCTCTCATATTTGACGCTGGTTTCTTCGCTTGCTGGTGATGCTTTGTTTGGAGATCTGATGCGCTGGGGAGTGGCTGGCCTTTGCCTTAGAGCTCGTCGTGGTGGTGCTGCTACACGTTTCAACCTCCAGCACGAAGGCCCACGATGTGGTATTTGGGGGCAATGGAATTGCGGTGAGCTCAACATCGCTTCTTGGACCGCTTGCTGGTGGCCTCTGCCTATTCCAGAAGCTTGTGCTCATCGTTTGGCACTTCAGAATCTTTAACATCACCTGCACCGATGATACAACCCAACCTCCAATCTCATGCCTTGGGGAGTTACGAGAGGCTCTGTGTCTGACGTTCTCTTCGCTCGCCTAGTGACGGTTGAATTGGTGGCTTGTTGGCGGCATTTTGCACTCAAGTAAGTCAGTGGCGGAGACACACCAGACCCCATTACCACATGTTGTGAACCGTAGCGACCCAGCTGAAGCTCTTTGATGCGTGTCCTCTTAAATTGTTGTGTGTACACATATATCACATAGACATAATCTAATCTATTTCCTTGTCATTGCCCATATCAAATAGAATTGTTACTGTTAGCGGAGTCTTTTAACCTCACCTTTGCCTTAATACAACACAGAGAGCCTATATATATATTTTAAAACATCTGCTGTTAGTCCAGCCAGAAATGGCGTTGTGCATACACATTACCTCCCCAGTCCAATGCATAGCTCAAGGCCGAAAGGAGTCAAGGGCGATGTCTATCTGGATTCCTTCAACATTTGAGCGCAGACGTAATTTGACTAGTACTCCCTTCGTCCCAAAATGTAAGGCACAGCACGTATTCTAAGATTTACAATTAGGTCTATAACATGTTAGTTATATGATATAAAAATGATATCATTGGAAAGTGCTTCGAAAACGAATCCAACAATATCACTTTTGTATCACATAATCAAAATATTATAAGTCTAATCATAATCTTGGAATGTGTGCGCGCCTTACATTTTGGGACGGAGGGAGTAAAGCACAAGACGTGGCATCAATCTAAGGACTTACGTCATTATACTATTTTAAGCTTCTTTGATGCATGTAGGACGGCTTTGTTCATATAAGTGCAAAGGTACTGCATATTTCCAAACAAGAAAACCAAAATGTGTCGGAGCTATTATTTTTCTCGTTCTCGACTCCGTATGCTCGCAAAAATGTCTTAGTTACGGACGATAGCAACAATGGGAGGTGGACCATTAATATCCTTATTGATATGTAGAACCTACGTCGCGATAGCTGGTATATTCGTTGGAAGAAATCAGATATGATAATTCGTACCCAGTTCATCTGGTGTCAGTTTCTAGTGTAAATGTCACCATTGTCGTTCGGACGAGTTGGTGGGATAACACCTATATGAGTAAATAAAGTCGGATTATCTGATGAAGAACTCTGGGGATAAGGACAAAAGAGACATCAGAATTCGATCCGAAAAGAACAAAGAAGTGACATTAGATAAATTAAACAAATACTCGGTGAATCAACACATACCTCATCAACTTAACGCCATCGAGAACGCCAAAAAAGATGCAAGGACCGGCAGTGGAACGACAGAGGTGCCTCTGACAGCTAGGTCTTCGAGAAGCCATAAAAGAAGAAAATATTCCATGAACATAGCGTATTTATAAAAGACTATCCCAAATTACACATAACTGAGACCCCAGTAACTCCATTCCGTTCGTCTCTCTCCTGACCCTTCTCAAACCCCTCCTTCACCTCCCTTCTACCTCCCCTCTAGCCCCTCTCCATCTCGCCTCCGACAGCCTCGCCAGCCGGCAGTGGGGTGGGAGAGGGGTCCGGCCATCCCTACCTTATGTGTATTAAGTTTTTTTCCACTATGGAGTTTTCTCTCATGGTAGTTTCCTCGATATATCATGCCCTTCGTCGGCTTCCTCGATGACGCGGCTCCAACTAGGTGGCAGAGCTTTCCTCCTCCTACTCCTTGCCATAGTCACCCCTCCTCCTGGCCAGAGCCGTCTCTAGGAATTTGGTGGTCCCAGGGCGAACTGTAAAATGGGGCCTAAAATTTACAATTTTTATATAATTTATATAACTAAAGCATACTTCACATAATTATATAACTTCAATATGTGTTCGTACACTACAATATTTAGAAATATATTAAATTTTAATGCTAAAAAGAGTAAAGGTAGTACTAAAGTAATAAACTGACCTCATATTCTACTGAAAAGCATCATCCGTCTAGTATTTCTTGAAATGAAATCTTCAATCATATTCATAATTAATCTTCTCCAAGATATCATTTTCAAGTGATATTGTCGTCAATCCATTGAGTCTTTCTTGTGTCATAGTAGAACGCAAGTAGGATTTCAACAACTTCAGTTTAGAAAACTCCTTTCCGCAGATGCAACCACAAGCTGAATAGAAAGCTTTTAGATTTATATCCAAAAGTTTTTTTGTACCACTTGATGTTTCCTTCATATTCGAGCCATTATCATATCCTTGTCCTCTCACATTGTCTACATCAAGGTCAAGACTCTTCAATTCCTCTTCTAGAACATCAAATAATCCTGGCCAGTGGTATCATTCACATCCAGAAAACCTAAAAAAGATTCTTCAATGCAAACAGGATCTGAAGATGTATCAACATACCTTATTATCAAAGACATCTGTTCTTGGTGGCTTGCATCAGGAGTACAGTCAAGTATAACTGAGAAGTATTTTGCTTCTTTCACTTTTCTAATGATTTCAGACCTGATTGCAGTAGTTAGCAAATTTATTAACTCATTTTGGATAGAAGGACCAAGATAATGATCATGAATTTTTTATTGGTGATGCGGTCAACATGCTCTTTGATAACTGGGTCAAATTCAACCAACATTTGAATCAGCCCTAAGAAATTGCCATTGCTGTCTTGGTACAATCTGCTATTACTGCCACGAAATGATATATTATGTTCTCCAAGAAACTTTACAATCAAAAGAATCCTGAGCAAAACTTTTCTCCAATGTTCCCTTTCTTTTTCAAGTTCTCGCTGAGCAACTTTATCGATTGTTTGATTATTCTGCAACCTGAGACGCAAGTCATACCATATAGCCATATTTGTGACATGTTCTCTACTGGTTTCATGCTCTTTTAGTCTATGAACAAGATGATGCCAGTCACGGAAACCCTCATTTGCTAACTGACCTCTCACATGCTCCCTTTTCAATAATTTGCAACAAAAGCAAAATACTTTGTCAAGGTATTTGCTGTATACAAGCCATTCTCTGTCACACTTTTCTCCATTTGAGAGAACTCTAGTGTACGATGATGCAGAAAACCGTCTAGACAAATTGTCTCTAGGACCATGCTCAATAGACAAGTCTCTTTTAGGACCCATTTGCAGCAAAATATCAATCATTTTAGTATCAAGTGCATCCCAAGTTCTTGGATCAAATATATCAGGCTGAAGAGAATTATTGATGCCATCGGTAATATTAGCATCATCACCTTCATCGGCAATATTAGCATCACCACCTTCATCGGCAATATTAGCATCACCACCTTCATCAGCAATATTAGCATCATTACCTTCATCAGCAATATTAGGATCATCACCCACTGCAATGTTAGCATCATCACCATGACCATCATCAACATTAACATCTGGACTTTGATTTTCAGAACTAAATTATGATTCTCTGACAACAAATCTATCAAGAGCACCCTTTTGAGATTCAACTGCTGCATCTAGTCTCTGTTTCTTTTTACGTTTTCCCAACCAGAATCATACTTCCTATTTCTAGAAGACATGATGAGAATTGAGGAACTACAAGAGCCAAAAGGAACTGGGTTTCAATCTGCATGAATAAGCAGTTAGCAGTGCAGTGCAATCAGCAGTCAAGATTTGCTTGCTTCATAAAATCAGTATAGTAGTACAACCTGTAGTACAGTATACCATTTTAGTTATCCGTATATACACATTTTTGAAAGATCAAGATAGTGCTAAAAGCCTAAAACCACATTCAGTAAACAAGGTTGTCTCCCGTTGTACACACCCCTGCCCTTTCCCATTCTCAACGTGGAAATTCCAAAAGAAAATTGGAGCAGTAGTTAATTACAGAAAGAGAAAAGCGAATTGAGTGAACCAAGTACCAGGCAGTGCATGAGATTGGAAGCTACTAATTACCAGGACTGCTAATTATGGAATTACCTGCACTCCACAGACCATAGAGTATGAAAATTGGCGGAAGGGAGCGGGCACGCGGAAGCTGGCGGCCAGCGTGGAGGCGGAGCGCATCTGCCGATCTACGCATGGCAGGTGGGCACGGGCAGACGGCGCTTGCCACTTGGGAGTCGAGACGTCAGGTGAGGGGCGACGCTTTGGACTCCTGCTCCAGTCTGAGTCGGTTGATGATCAGTTGATGCAGGCCAACGCCCAACAGGTCAGGTGAACAAATATGGGGGCCCTAAGTTTTTTGGGGCCCTGTGCCGTCGGCCACTTCGGCCCCCCTTGTCGACGGGCCTGCTCCCGGCTTGCTGGAATTGATGCATCCCAACACGTCTAGGTTTGCTTCAATAAACCCAACCTTCTAGCTCCAGATCTAGGAGGTTGGTCCTTCCTCTGCTCTATTTCTGGGTTCTCGATCTAGTGTGCTTTCTGCCATCTTTTCCTTTGCTGAGGTCCTTAGACCACACGGGAGGGGTTGTTTGCTCTAGATTTGGAATATGTTAATTTCCTTCCACCTGGTTCCATGGTAGTGGCAGAAGATGTGCTTCTTGCGTCCTTCCTTTAGTGACTGTTGGAGATGTGATCCAGGCAGGGTTGACGGCTTCTTCGCGTTTGCTAAGCATATGGTTTACCTTGTGCTTGTTCATGTGTCTAATGCTAGCGGGTTTTTGTCTCATTGTTGCAGTGCGTTGGTTCATGCTCTGTTTCTAGAGGTCTATCACAGGGATGTTCTTGAGTCAACCGCTTGTTGTAGGGTACCAGGTGCACGTGGCTTCGATAAAGTATCAGTTTCTACTTCTGCCATATGTGATGTTTGCCATTCCGTGGCGAATGCGTTTATGCCAAAGTTGAACGTCTGGTTTCGTTTGGATTGCTCATCGAGGGCAGAGTGACAATGCATCTAGGCCCTCTGTGTGCATTTTGATGATTGACGACAAGCGATTCAAGAACTAATGAGTTCAACGAGTATGTGAACAGGTGAAAGTCCCGTTAGCGAGAGATTTACGTTGCTGGCAACCCCTAAAAATGAGAACAGAATACAACGTCTTATTCGTTAAATATAAAGTATCTTTGTTTGTCAAAATTTGAGTATAGGACCGTCGTACTATGAAGAGGGGTGCAACCTAGAGGTTTTGATGGTGAACTAAGTGCTCATTTACTATCTTTGCTTGTTTAGAGAGAGTATCTTTTTCCTTTTAACGATCTCCAAGAGTAGCTTTTCTCAAGGTGAATCGGATGTTCTGACCTAGTTGGAACCTTCAGTTTTCATGTCTTTTAAGCTCTCAAGTTTTTTTGTTGTAGTAGATCTGAAGTTTCGATCCCTTGGATCGGAAGTTCCGATCAAGGCAGGGTAGCTTTCTTCTGTAAGGCAGTTTGAAGAGCTATTAGTTTTTGCTAAGTCCGACCGAATGTTCCGACGGTTTGGTCGGAAGTTTTGATCCGTATCGGAACTTCCGATTTCTTCAAACTTTGGGCTCTCTGTCTCTTCAGATCTAGTCGATCGAAAGTTCCAATATGTGTATCGAAAGTTCCGACGAACCGAAAGCTTCGGTTTTGGCCATGTATGCCCGCTCTGTTAGAATATCGGAAGTTCCAATCTTTGGATCAGAAGTTCCGACTAGTGCTTTTGCCAGGTCTAAGGGTTGAAGTCTGGTTTTTAGTCGTTGGAATTTGAACTATCGAAATTTCCGATCTAGGAGTCAGAAGTTCCGATGTGTGTTGAAAACTACCCAACGGCTAGTTCGTGAGGGGGAGTATTTATACTCCCTCTCACCTTTCCACTCATTCAACTCTTCAACAGCCTTTTGCTTTGTTGCACCCTTGTTCCCTGCCATCCCCAAGAGCAAAAAGTTTCTCTCCTTTCCAAAAGAAAATGTCTTCATCTTTGGGAAAGAGATTTGAGAGAGAGAGAAAGAGTTAAGTGCTAAAGAGAAAAGATTAATTCTTGAGCATTAGAGTTCAACTTCAAGCTTCTTTGCGTGCATTTGTTACTCTTGGAGGTTTGAGGACTCCTAGACGGTTAGGAGTCACTCACGAGCTCCCAATTTATGTGGTGAGCCGTGGGAAGTTTGCGAAGGTGCCAACTTTCGCATCTGAAAGGAAAGAAATATCACAAGAAAGCTAATGAGTGCTTTGTGCACCTCGGGAGGAAAATGGTTGAAAAAGGCCCGGCCCAAGTGCAACCGAGCCCCTTAACAGAGACATAGAATCCCCTCAAGGATTCGAACTTCGGGAACAACGTAATTGCGTCTCTTCACTTTAGTTTACTCACTTCAATCCCTTTACTTTATTGCAAGCTCATTGTTTACTTAGTATAATTCTTAGTATTGTTAGCACTATTTAGAATTATCTCTCACAAGTTTGCATTAGAGTATATTTAATTTCGCAATTGTATTATTAAAGACAGGAATTTGATTAAAATTTATAGCCGTCTATTCACCCCCTGATGAGGACATGACCCCCATGGATATACTCGCTGCCACCTCTACTTCCACTACTTCAAGTACATCTGTTGCTCGAGCTATAAAGAACAAACAACGGTTCGTCAAGATCGTCAAGAAACAAGCGAGGATTCAAGTTCAAGCTCTTGGAAGGAGGAAGGAATGGAGTTCATTTGTCCATGAAGATGTCCCCATATGAATTGATGCTGTACAAGAAGTCTTCCCACGTCACTTTTGGTCCAAGAAGTGCTAGAGATAGTGTCCCATAAGATCTGGACTCTGATTCGGATTACTGAGACAGTCCTGACTTCAAATGTCTTTATCTCGAGCATACGTACTCTGATTTGGTTGATCTTGAACTCTCTGGAAAGCTTATCTCGTGCTCTTTCCAACCTGTCTAACCCCATATCCAAATTCCTTACGAGCCGATCGCAACAGCCAAAACAATCCGAGACTGACTCTGTAACAGATCACCTCTTGTATTATATACCCCTAGGATTCTTTCTTTAGTTTTAGGGGGTTTCATTGAGTTGTTTAGCTACCGCTATATTATCGCATCTACAAGTCGTGTAGGACTACCGCCTTGTTTAGATCGCCAGTGGACTCTCAATATATTTTCTTCTATCTCTTGTGCCAATTTAATACTCACAATTTCAGATTGTAATTTATCATAGTTCTCGCTTGTTCTTCGGTTGCTTGCAGGAACTCAAACTCGTTGTTCAGGTTGATCGTGCCTACGGCAAGATCAATAACCATTGGAGGTTGGTTTAGCGATTGCTAAGGCGTACCATCGCGTACGGTATAGTCGGATCGTCAAGGTCAAACTCCGCCAAACCGTTAGCTACCTTCGTCTCACTGAAAGATCGGGCCACCGTTTCATCACCCCTCCCTCTAGACCGTCATCTCGATCCTTTAATGAGAGAGCCTTTGTGGTCAAGTCTCAGTGATGACGAAACTGGGTTGAACGTGCATCTTGGCCCCTCTAAGTGGGTTTTGATGATTAATGAAAAATAATTAAATGACTATGTGTAGCATCAAGTGTGATCAGGTTGTTAATCCCATGGAGTGTTCTAACTAGCGTCGGGGACCCTAAAAAGTTCTAAGGAAGGACGGCTTGAAGAGACCTCAGAAGTATGGAGTGCAATGTCAGAGCCTATGAGAATCTGCTCTGTTGATGCCTTGTTAAGGCTATTCAAAATTCCGGAAGGTCTAAGTTCCATGTCGGAACTGCCGACATTCGCTTCTGTCCGCTTTGCTCTGAAATTCGGAACCTTTGAGTTTTTGTGCTTGTTTCGAGATTTGTTTTTGGACAGCTATATAGCTATTGGTTTCAAAATGTCAAAACCTCCGAGTTTAAATTTGGAGCTTTCGAGTTGTTCCGCTTTTTAAATAATAGTTAGGTTTTGAGGGGTTAGCTATATATACCCCAAGTCTCTTTGCACAAGTAAATTTTTGTAAGATCTTATTATCTTCTCCTTACCAAAGTTCCATCCTTTGTGAGGAAATTTTTGAGAGAGAGAGAGAGAGATTGAGTCTTAGTTGAGCATCAAGTAAGAGTTCATCTCCAAGTCAAAGTGATTGAAGCCTGCTTTTTGGCTATTTGACATTTTCTAGACGGTTCAGAGTTGTTAGGAGCCATTAATAAAAAGTGTGAAGCACCCCATCAAGTTTGTAAAGGTTTGGAGTTCGCCTATTGCAAGAGAAGGGGGTCTTCACATCGGCAAGCTTTTTGATGGAAGAGCACGTTTGGGTGTCGGCTTCGATCGTTAGACCAAGTTTCCTCAACGGAGACGTAGGGTTTCACGAAGATCCAAACTTAACAACAAATCATTTTTCTTCTCTTGGTTATTCCCTTTCTTATCTCTTATACATTTTTTTATACTTGCGTTTAGTTTTGTTCTTGCTCATAGTATGTTTTGTTAACTAACATGCTATGTTTTATTTAGGATAACTCATAATTTAAGTTTATTTGTGTATAATTTAGTTTTAGAATAAAATTTTTTAGTTTCATATTCATATCTCTATAGTTGATACTCTAGATTCTTTGAGAATCCTCAATTAAGCTCGGTTGAAACGTCCACAAAATATACAGCTTATACGTGCTAGAACCATCGTTAGGAGAGACGCCGGACATATAGCAAAGGCTCTTGAAGGTCCCAGTGGTGGCTTTGAGTCGGTGTTCTCGACCGTCCAAGCCGCGAGCTTCTGCAGTCCCTTTCTAACTTTGATGCATGTACTTTTCTTTCCTTCTTAATCGTCATGTTTACGGATGTGCTCCACTGTGTTAGCTGTGCGTGTGGTCAGAGCTTTCTCCCATAAATTATGTGTACTACTGAGTTGTTTAAAAAGAAAGAGAGATGGCAGCAACAAATCACTTGTATTTTGTGACACATTTTATATCATAAATAGACCCATCCTATTTGCGAACACATCATCACTACAGGACAAAAAGATCAGACAATTTAGGATTCATGTCACATCGATGAAATATGAAGAATTTTCAACGTCACATGGCCAAGGGCGTGTAGCTACGCACCTTCAATGTATGGGACAAGTTCTTTAATTAATTTTTATCTCGAAATCCCATACTGGATCACATTTTATTATCTCTACAAGTAAAGTTCTATGATCTATGTAGCAAATCGTTAGATCGGCACGAGATGGTCATATACGAATTTGCCCACTAATAATACATGGTTATGCCACTAGCGCGCTCTCGGTGTCAGCTCTTCCTGCTGATCTCAAACTGCAGAAAAAGAGACTGGACGAGCACCACTCCACTATTTGCACGTGAAGTCTCCTGCCATCCGGATGTACGCGGACGTACGCGCCTCAAACCCAAACGGACCCAAGGGAGGAAAAAAAATCCAAATATTTTTTATTTAAAATGTGAAAATATTACCTAAACTAAACCTTTGTAGAAATAGACGTGGCGATTGAGTCTGACCGTCACACACACTGATGATTTTAAAGGTTATCACCACACCACGTAGCGATAACGAGCAATCGTCGGTCCGGGTGGCAATAGGTAGTAACTGTCCCTAACCATCCCACCATCCAAGCTAACGGCCGAGACATGTGGCGCTATGGTCACACTGTATGGCGATAGCAGCCACACTATATAAGAGCCCGAGCGTTGCTACCTGAGACGAGGCAGTGGAGGAGAGGGATTGGGGATGTCTCTGTTGCTTCTCTTCTTGGACGTATTCTTTTATCAGCTTTCTCTTATATTTTAGCTAGTTTTCATTTTTAGGGATAAGTTAGAGGTAGATTTAATAGTAGATTTAAAATTAGGTGTAGAAGTAGAGTAGATATTTTAATAATTTGTAGATATATAAATGATTAGGTGTAAATGTAGGGTAGTATTAGAAATATATGGTAGTAATTTTTAATCTATAAATAGACTATATTAGGATTAGGCGTAAATATATGGCAGTATTAGAAATAGAGTAGATATGGTAAAAATTTGTAGATGTACAAATATATTAGTTTTCCACCGATATTAGCTATTTAGATGTAGAACTATTCTATTTTATTTGTAGATCTAAAAATAGACTACATTATTTATTAGTACAAGGAATTACTTCTGTATGTAGATATATGTATTTTTATGTACATAATTAATATTTTGATGTTAGATATAGTGATTTGTTAGATGTTAAATTTATCTTGTAAATTGTTTAGCAGCTTGGTTAGACTAAGATATTATGTTTTGGATGACACGAATGTTGAACTAGTTGAATTCGTAGTTTACTATGATGTTGGTGAGATTCAGAGAGATGGGTCTGGTTCAGTCAATTTTAGTAACTTTGAACAGTGCAAATTAATAATGAAAGATCCAGACAAATAACCTTTTAGTAGTGTGCAAGAATGGTCGACACGAGCCTTTAGTCTTGATCCGAAAGTGTCAAGTGTAAAAGTGCAAGTATATTTCAGCAAGACTTGCATGGATATTCGGTGCGACTTGTTCTTGCTCAATCGCACCAAAGATTGGCGGGCATGAGGTTCCTCCTTCTCTTCTCATTCCTCTCCTGGTTCGTCCTCTTTCATGACCATCCAGTCTCTCTCGGTCTCTCTTCTTCTTCTCCTCTCTTCTTTTATAGATCAGAGGTGTTGTTTAGGGTTTTATAGAATAATTGCCATGAAGCTCCTTGGGATCCCTTAACGAAGATTAGTTGGTTTAACATGGCGGTGTCGTACGACCTCGATACGACCATGCGGTATGGGCGGCCATGGTCGTACCACTAGTCGTCTTGCGCTCTGTTAACTCCGTTCGGGGTCTTGTTTCTTCGTGGGCACTTCTCTTGACATGTAATTTTTAAATATATCCATATATGTCCCCTTTTTCAGCGATCCTAAAACACACTTGGGTCCATAAGGAGAGATTTAGACAATTCGACAATTAATTAGTCATTAATAGCAGAATAAGGAATTATCTAGTCAAAAATGCATTGAATAAGGATCAAACTTAAAGAAATAGATCGGTACAAAATGGACTCATCAGATTTGCAGGTACATTGACTAGAAAGGTTTTGTTCCTAATTTATATTACACGCATATTGAATTACTAATTTATACTGAACTAATGTTGTTCTTACTAATTTATATTACCTTGTTTATGTTGACAGACTGACCTGGTCTGAATTACTGACGTTGGCACATATGGTAGAGACAATTGGTGACGAGGACATCATCGACCAGGATAGTGGAGTCGACCACTCTGGGAGGTTTCCCTTTCGACGTCTCCCTGCTCATTACACTGGTAGATCACTGGAGCTCAGAGACCACACCTTCCACTTCCTTGGGGCGATCACTTGAGGACAGGTAGAGGTGATCAGGAGAGCCAGAAGCACTGTCCCAGGCTGATGCGGCTCCATCACTTTGAGGTACGTTGTCAGTTTGTGCGTTGCTAACATTTTCTTTCAGCTTGAAGCCTCGAGCAGAGATTTGGTGGAGATCTGGACATGTACCAGCTCAACCGTGGACTTGAGGCGTACATGTTGTGGCTTTGGGGGTACGTGATGTTCACCCAGTGCCTATGGAGATAGTGTGGGCGCTCGCTATGTCAACATTGCACAACAGATCGTAGATGCTGTACGCACAAGTTTAGATTCCACCTCAGAGCTAGGGGGTCTGTTGTGCTTGTGTCCACTCACTAGCACTGTTTGCTCTACGTGCAAGAGGAAGGGTGTCGGCGGAATGGGGCCCAGGGTCCCCGAACCGCCGGCGGAGGCCAATCAGATGCCGCGGAGCAGAGCGAAACGTGGCGGCCGGATCGGTGTAGACCCCGTCCCGGCTGTCAAGTGGGTCCGGCGGTCAAGCCTAGGTGCTCGGGGGCCTTCCTTGAGCATCGCACCCGCGCAAATAACCAGAAGGGGTCTTGGGCTCCCGAGAGTCCAAGGCTCAGGAATCGAGGGAGCGCTCGGGGCCCCTTCCCCGAGCGCCCGGTGTGCCCGAGGCGTGTGTGGCCTAGGGAAGTGCTGGGTGTCCCCCCGTAAGGGGCCCCGAGCGACCCTCCAACGAGGTGCTCCCCGAGCGCTCGAGGTCGCCCGGGGGCAGCCTGGGACAGCTGGCGCCCCTCCAGTGAAGGAGCGCTCGGGGTCGTCGTGTCCCCCCGTGGGGCCCGCCTCCGGGCACATCATCGAGCGGATAGCTTCTCCGGCAAGCCTCAGCCCTGGCAGAGGCATTAATGTCCGTCATTTCGGCAAAGAAAAACCTAAGCCCTGTGAGGGCGTGATGACGGTCAGGACGGGCCCCACCCGCTCAGGCGGAAGCTCCGCTGGCTATCGCCCCTGCCAAGTGATGGGCCCGACTGACAGGTCTGTTGGACCGATCGGGCGCGCCGCACCGCACGCCCTGTCGCTGTCAACCTTTTTGCCCCCTTGGGTCGCGTCACCGCGTGTTCCGGTGCGTGGGTTTGGTCGCTGACGCCCGGGGCCCAGGAGCGGGTGGCGCACCAACCCTGTCAGAAGAAAGCCCGGTAAGTCTTCGTCCGTGGGACCCACCGAGCATAAAGATGTCAGAATCCCAGTCCAAAGACGCGGCGAGGAGACGTCCGGCGCGGAAGTCTGTGCCGCGCATTAAATGTAAGGCGTGGGCAGCCCTGTAGCGCCCACGTCGCAGCAGTACCCTTTGGCCGCTGTGGTAACCCCCGGGTATATAAGGGGATGGCCAAGGCCATGCAAAAGGGTTGGCTCCTTAGTTGGAAATCCTTAGACTCTCTTGAGAGAGAACTCGAGGGTTAGCCCCTTTGAAGAAGAACTCCTCTTGTAAGCAAAAAAACCTCTGTAACCTTCAAAAGATCAATACACACACAGAAGCAGACGTAGGGTTTTACACTCCGGGTGGCCTGAACCTGGGTAAATTTTTGGTCTCCTGCATTGGATCCACCTCTCCAAAAACCGTCACCGGCTCACAAGAGAAACTCTACTGCGTCCCCGGCCGAATCCCAAAGGGGGTCCAACGGACCACCGCTAGAGGCGTTTCTATGCCGACAGCTGGCGCGCTAGGTAGGGGGCGCTTAGGGTTTCTTCGACCCTACCTCCATGGCGGGTTCCGGCCTGCCTTCCGATGAGGAGAGGTTGAATTTCTCCTCGTCCACGTCTCATTCGGAGCCGTCGGGAGGGCGCCGCCAACGAGACCGGTGGTACGTCGGCAGCCGCTGCCGCCCAGCCGCAGCCACGGCCGCGGGCCTCTGGGCCCGCCGCCGAGTCTTCTCCGCCGCTGCCACCTCGCCGCGGCTAGACTTCACCGAGCCGGGGAAGAGAGCGCGCTGCACGCGGCGCAGCTCCTCCTCCGGCATCCTCCAGTCCCGGTGGAAGGTGCGTCCCCCGTGGGCCCATGGCTCCAGGACATCGCCAACCTTGGTCGACACCGCCCGCCGTCAAGCGGCGGCCAGGAGCTCCCACACCTCGTCGGGACGTGGGGGCGCCCGCGCCGGCCCTCCGTGGCTTCGCTGCCGGTGCCACCGCGTCCACAGCGCGGATCAGCGGCGGCCGGCGCGGCGGGTCTCCCCCTCGGTTGCTTCTCCCGTCCGGGGGAACGCCCAGGATCTTCGCCATCGCCTCGGCAGGCGAAGGGAAGATGAGGACTCGCGCACCATTATCGAGCGTTAGCGCGAGCGCGATAGGGTGGACGAGGGCCAATCCTCCTCCGGCCTTATCACCGGCCGCGCATGCTCCCGGGTGCACCATCGCGTCCAGCAAGGTGGGGAGACCGGTACCCCCCTTTATGGGACGGGTTGCCAGGCCTTCACCGCCGAACTTCGTCGCGTCACCTGGCCAGGCAAGTTCCGGCCGGAGCTGCCGCAGAAGTACGATGGATCTTTCCATCCCAAAGAGTTCCTCCAGATCTACCCCACCGCGGTGGAGGCCGCTGGAGGCGACGAGAAGGTCATGGCCAACTGTTCCCGATGGCCCTGAAGGGTTCGGCTTGGTCTGGCTCATGAACCTTCCCCCAGGTTCTGTCACGTCCTGGGATGACCTCTGCCACCAGTTCGTGGCGAACTTCCAGGGCACCTTCGAGCGCCCTGGCACGGAGAGCGATCTTCACGCTCTCCAGCAGCGAAAAGGGGAGACGTTGCGGCACTTTATCCAGTGTTTCAGCCAGGTGCGCAACACCATCCCCAAGATATCTCCTCAGGCCGTCATCGTCGCCTTCCGGCAGGGAGTCCGCGATGAGAAGATGCTTGAGAAGCTGGGCACTCGGGACGTCCAGTCCACCGTGGACTTGTTCGCTATCGCGGACAAGTGCGC